>JAMXBB010000010.1:67981944-68486722 GCA_024138015.1 Lumnitzera littorea
GGGGCGCGGTGGGGGGTGGTTGGGGAGGTGGTGCGGGGAATGGTGGGATTCAAGTCAAACCCACACACAAGCCGACCAACGAGAGAGAGAGCGAATAGCGAGAGGGAGATGAGAGATAGAGAGAGACAGAGAAGTCAGCGGGGAAGGAAAAGATAAAGAGAAATAAGAAAAGAAAATGAAACGGGTTGTCTTATTACCTGGTAGATGTTGCGGCGGTGTAGAGTGTGACGAGGAGGAGTAAGAGATTAGCAAGAAGAGAGATGAGACAGGCGGTGCGCGAAGAGATGAGGAGAGGAAGATAAGAGAGAGAGGGGTTGATTTGCCGAAGAAAAGAACAAAAAAGTTTGGTTTACCTATTGCATGGGTACACTAATTCTTTAAAAAGGGTCACGCTTTAAACTTATTACCACATTACTGTTGTAAAATTACATTTACTAAATGTATTTTAATTTTTCCCCATTTTGGTCATTTTTAGGTGAGAAAATTGTGAATAATTGGCATTTTATGGATGCAATTAATAGCTTGTATCTAGAAAATATGATCTAAAAATTGCAATCTCATAATGCGACCACGAGTTCTCTCTCCCCTACTTCTCCATAAGTGATTCTTACCCATTTCTTCTTCCAAATTTATATTACATGAGTTGTATTCACGTCTTCATTGTTCGTTTAGTAAGTAATGTTATTAATTTTTCTTTTCTTTGGATAATCACAAGTGTTGTTTTACCGATACTAACATTGTTTCTCTCTTTAATTTTTTTCAGGCTATAAGTTCAATTGCTTGCAAGTGTTGCTTTTGTTGTGATATCTTGAAGAGTTAAATTTATAGGTAGTCCTACTTTTGATATATACTCTCATTCATGCGCTAGTGCTTGAAATTGATTTTGGAGCATGGGCGACACCATGAGATTTTTTATTTTTGCACATGGGAATATTTTAAATGATGTAGATGGGGTGCATTATGATAGATTGGCATTGAAAAAAATTAAGGTGAAGGTAGATGTGAAATATGTGGAGTTATTGCAGAAGATTTGTTTAACTGTCGAGGCTGATCCTAGCACCCATTAAGTTGAAGTGTTTTATAGGCATCCTACTAGTGATTCCTGATAGTTCAATGTGACTACACTATTCTTCAAGTCTTATCAATGATGATGATGATGTGAAGGGTTTGATTGAATTTGCAAAAGAGGCAATTTGCTTGTTTATATAGGAGCTTTTCATCAAAGTTGAAGGTAGCTCTACCATGACACTTGAGAGAAACATACTTACTGTTTATTTGCTTGAAGGGAATGGTGATTTTATTCCTCCCTTATTCTTTACTAAGTCTCTATTACCACTTTCACTTTAACGAATTACAATTACTAAAGAATTCCAATTGTTAAAAGTTAGGAATTAGGATTCCTTACTTAAAGTTGTGAATTGCAATTTTAAGGAAAAATGACCATTACTACCATTTGCTTCTTCTTCTTCTTCACTAACGTCACCTACCCCTACCATTTTCTTCTCACCCACCATTACACCACCACTGTTACCTACCTAACTCCAATGACTCCCCATCAACAATTACTTGACAACTCTTATGCCCATGAAAGTATTTTAGTAAGCTCTTAATTAAAAAAAAAAATCAAGCTAATGTTATCAAGATTCGTTGAGATTAAAGCTTGGATAAAAAATAGACATCGAAATTGGGATGAAAACAATGGTGAACTCTCGTGTAGAAGAAAAAGCAAAATCATTATCGTCAAGATCTATTGTATGAACAAGTATATGCCATTCATTGGTTTTTATTTATTTTCGTTTCTTGGAAAGCAAACAGGACAAAAATTTTCTTGAAGTAAATCCTTAGATTGAAGATTGAGGAAAAAATAGAAAATTTAATATGAGAGTTTGATGATGAAAAGATTAGATTAAAGACAATAGTTACATTTCTTCTTTTTGTTGGTTAAAAACAGAGTTTCGAAAAGAAAATAAACACCAAAGAGGAAGAGGATGAGGGTAAAATTGACTTTTTAATTTCTATTACGTATCCATGCTTAATGGAACTTTTGTACAACTAAACACAATAATTAGCATTACCCCCTTATTTCATTACATAATAATCTTAATTCCATTCCCTTCTTATTTAATTCAATGAAGTGAGTAGGCCATTAATGAGTCTGTCATGTCGATAGTTATGCCTTTACTTATACAAGTACAACCATACATAGATGGTTTGACTACTTTTGAAGAAATTGTTGATGTTAATAAGTCATGGATGGAGAAAGTGAATTTGCCCATTAGTAATCATATTGATAGAGAGATCAAAGAGATACATAATGCTATATATAGTGATTCGGAAGAAGAGGCAGCAAACGGGGAAAGTAAAGTGGGTAGGCAATTCGATGAGGATGAGATAAACACTTCATATGACCCTATACTCCTAGTAGATGATGTAGTTTGTTGCTTACCCCTAGTCTAACAAAATGTTCAGTCCATTAACTAGTAAAGTGTCCCCTCTTTTGAGCATCTGGTTCCCTTCTTCAATAGGATGGATGGTGGGGATGGTTATATTACATTTGAGGAGATTGCAATTTCTTCAAAAGAACTTACCATTGATGATATGTTGAAGAAAGGCATACAATTTATGAGGGAATCGAACTTGATATATGCAATTAAATCATTTAACATCAAGCATCACCACAACTACTGGGTTTACGAGTCTGATAAGGTATGGCATGTTGTCTACATAAAGAGGGATAGGGAATGAAGATGGAGGCTTCATGCATGCTAAAAGCACAAGCATAGATTATGAGGTCACAATTATTGAGAAACCACACACGTCTCAATCCTATTTTGTTTTAGGATCATCTACAGCTGGATTTTAGTTTCATGGCTCAATGTTTTCTTAGTCAAGTTAAGAATAAGCTCGACGTTAAGCTATTCTTCTTACTTAGACAAATGATATTAGATATCTTTAGATACTTAGTTTTCAAGAGATGAGTGTAGGATGATAAGAGGAAAGCTGTTGAAGTAATGTATGACAATTAGGATAAATCTTACATGGAGTTGCCAAAGTTGTTGAATACTATCCAATAGACTAATCTAAGGTCCTATGTTACTTGGGAACATGTGTCGAGTGTCAACGATGGTAAGCACATTGATGTATTTCATAGAGCCTTCTAGACATTTAGTCTATGTATACATACCCTCTAAAATTATAGGTACGCTATGTTATTTGCATCACATGTTCAAGTTTCATTCGCATAATATACTTGCAAAAACTCTTTAATCCAGTTTGAAGCGGATGTAATTTCTCTAACCTCATAATAGACTGGATAACATTATGCAATGTTTCATTTGATTGACTGCATTGCATTCATTGTAATTGATAATCTTGCTTATGATTGTTTGGTACTCTTTTGACTCCATCTCACTTACTGAGCTGGTTATGCTTACATCTCCATAGACTCTTTTGCTGGTACTGAGTGAGGACTAGGATGTTCCAATACTGCTAAACCTAGGTTAGTGTGTTGTTGATTGGGAAAGTGAGGAATGAAGAATCAACCGAACCTGAGCGTTTGACCTTTCTTTTGTCTTTTCTTTTAAATTTTGAGGAAACTAATTGGGAATTCCTTAGGATGCCCACTAGTTTCCTAACTTATTATAAATAGTTTGCAAAACTTGTGGCTTTTTGATAAACTTTGATTATAAATTATAACTCTGGATGTAAGACGTTTATGTCAATATTGTTGTGTTATGAGACAACAGATTATATAGAACAGATATTTTGTAAAGTTATACCATAGGTTTGATTACTCATAGATATTGGAATGGATGATCAAGCTGATTGAGTCGTGCATGCCTTGTGTGGGTTGTATCTATGATAACAGTTGCAAGGTCAGCTTCTATCTTAGGTTAGTTTATATAGCGGGACTGTTATGACTTCTCATGTTTGGGGTGGGATACATAGAACCCCTATGAGAAGAGGAGTAGAGGGAGAACCTGTTTCATAACACCTGTAGGATGAAAGATCAAGTGAGCGTATTAATTATAGATAGTGGAAGTTATACTAATGTGACATCAACTAATCTTGTCACAAGGTTGAAATTATTGAATATCGAGCACCCGAAGCTGTAGAAGTTGCATTGGCTAAGTAAGAAGGGAGCACTATACATCACCCGGCAAGTACTACTGCCGATCACTATAAAAAATTATTTCAATGAGATCTTCTATGATGTGTTACCTATGTATGCTTCACACGTATTGCTTGACCAACCATGACTATTTGATCGAAGAGTTATCTATGATGGATATAGGAACATGTATGTGTTCGAGAAGGATGGTCAAAAGATTACACTAAACCCAATGCACCGAGAGAAATTAATAAACTACAGACAAAACTTGCTTACGAATTGAGGAAGACTTTGATGATGAGTAGAGTCGAGTTCTGAGAGGCCCTTAAAGCTAATGTGTCGACCCTCATGTTGGTCAGTCGACTATTAGAGTTGAAGGAGCGGGGTAAACTATCCTAAGAAGTAAAAGAGTTGCTAGATGAGTACGCCAACCTGTTCTCAAAAAAATTACTCGAAGGACCGCCCCCACTACGAGGCACTGAGCATTGCATTAACTTAATACCCAATACCGCCTTGTCATATAAGCCTACTTATCGGATGAGTTTCGGAGTAGGCATTTGAGCTACAGCACCAAGTCAATGAGTTATTGGAAAGAAGGTATGCTAGGGAAAGTCTCAGCCCTTGTGTTCTGCCAAAAAAGGATGGAACCTGGCAAATTTTTATAAACAGCCAAGCCGTGAATAAGATTATGATCAAATACAAGTATCCTATTCCAAGATTGGAAGACATGTTGGATGAATTGAGTGGAACTAAGATCTTTAGCAAGATCGATATCAAGTCTGGCTGCCATCAAATCCACATGAGGCCAGGAGATTAGTGAAAAACAGTATTCAAAACTCGACATGGACTTTATGAATGGATGGTCATGCCTTTTGGCTTGTCGAATACCCCAAGCACTTTCATAAGATTGATGAACCATATGCTGAGACATCTGATAGGAAAGTGTGTCGTAATGTATTTTGACGACATCCAAGTTTACAATGCCAATATGCTAAGTCATTATGAACATCTCCGAGTTGTACTAAATATCCTCCGTACTGAGAGATTATTCGACAACCTTAAGAAGTTTTGTTTTTGTCAGGAGGAAGTGGTATTCTTGGACTATGTAGTAAGTAAAGGAGGCTTACGAGTGGACGGCAAGAAGATCCAAGCAATCGTCGAATGACTGACTCCTACTATTTGTGCTGAAGTGAAAAGTTTTCATGGACTAGCTTCATTCTACAAAAGATTCATCAAGAATTTCAGCACCTTCGCCACATCACTTACTAAGCTAACAAAGAAAAACATCGACTTCCAATGGGGAGAAAGGGAGGAGAGGAGTTTTGCCAAGATAAAGGAAAGGTTAACCTCCTCCCCTATACTTGTTTTGCTTAACTTTGAGAAAATATTTGAGTTGGAATGTGATATTAGGCAAGTGCACCTATCAATTTTAATATAGCGGATGTGAGTCCGAGTTGATCCCTCAGAGATTTTGAGTACTAATATTAATCTTAGCTTTATTATCTAACCGGAAAATTGTGATAAATTGAATGAATTAAAAATACTAAAATTAACCATCTAAACTAATTATGACACTTGATTAAGCAAATTATAAAGCAATAAACTACGAACGACTTCAAGAAATTAATAACGTATTTAGGAATTATTTCCCCTAGTGTTTAACATGAGATTTTTTAAAATATATTCAATTCAGTTTCTATTATTCTTGACTGAAGGCATTCACAATTAAAGCTAATATCTTTCTCAAGCATATTAACCCTAATCCTAAATTATTTACCGGAATCTCTTCACTTAGTAATATAACTTAGAATTGCATTAATGTATAATGAATTCCCATACAAATAATTAACTTTCCGGAAGAAACATGTATCTTATCTCTAAGTATACATGTAATTTTCTCCAATTATGCTAAAATCTAATTACACATGCAATTTCTCAATCATCATGCATAATATCATATATTGATACTCTAGAATTATCAATCTACAATTAAACAACATAATTGAATCAAGAAAAGATAGAAATTTTATTGAAAATTATAATTCAATCCAAGAGTCACATGAAACCCTAGGTTCCATAATCCTAAATACTCGAATTCTAAGCTATCATAACAAATCTAAAAACGAGTTCCATTAAAAACATAAAATAAAACATGGAAAACCCCTTTAATTGATGAACAATCTCTCTAATCTTGAAGTTGATGTTGTTCTCGCCTCTTTCTTGATTTCCCCTCAAGTCTCTTCTCTTCTCTTGTGTCTCTCCGTTTCTCTAATGTCTCTCCTCTTTTGAAATCCTAAGATATCCTTTTATATATGTATTATAAGGATTCTGTTTTCGTCACCAGACACAGCCTGGGACATGGCCGTGTCCCTAGGTTGTGTAACTTTCTGCATTAAGGCAAAATTTTCTGCATTACTTCAAAACTTCATAACTTCTTTGTTTAAACTCTGAATTGAGTGAAACTTGATTCCTTTTCTTCGTTTTCGATCCTAGAACACATTTAAACCTTGAAATCAACATTTTACTCAATTAAGTATCAATTTCTTTAAAGAAAACCAAAAATATGAGGGAAATACTATAAAATCACCATATGAAATATGTTTAAAATCAGAGTTATCAGAATGCGACACATTGGGCATTGGAATAGGTGCTATCTTAATGTGAGGAGGCTAACTAATTACCTACCATAATGAGAAGCTTAGAGGACCTCAACTAAATTACTCTATGTATGACAAAGAACTCTTAGCGTTGATCTAAGTACTGTAAGTATGGTTGCATTATCTATTGCTGAGAGAATTTATCATCTATATTGACCATGAGTCCTTAAGGTACCTCCAAAGTCAGACCAAGTTGTCGAAACGACAAGCGAAATGAGTTGAATTCCTTAAAGGATTCAATATTGTGATAAAATACAAGCAAGGAAAGAGTAACGTGGTTATAGATACTCTTTTAAGAAGGCATGCACTCCTGAATGAATTGCAAACCAGATTGTTTAGGTTTATGAGCATTAAAGAGCATTACACCGGGGATCTACACTTCGAACCCATACTTGCGCATAGTGTCAATAGGAAGACAGTGAACGAATATCATATAGAGGAAGGATACTTGTTCTAAGGAGGGAAATTGTATGTACCGACCTGTTCACTTTGGGAGCTGCTGATCAGGGAAGTCTACCGTGGAGGACTATTCGGACATTCTAGGGAGAAAAGAATAGATGAATTGCTGAGTAGTCAATTCTTTTGGCTGAGAATGAGGCGAGATGTGTATCAAGTTATTGGAAGCTGTGCTGTGTATAAGAGGGCTAAGTGTTGAGCTAAATAAAGAAAAGCAATGCCTATTCCGATGAAGCCATGGGCCGAATTGGGCATAGACTTCGTTCTTGGACTATCATGAATTACCTGAGGTAAAGATTCTATAATGGTTGTCGTGGATAGGTTCAATAAGATGGCATACTCTGTGCTTTATTCCAAGACTAACGACGGTTCGACTATTGCTTCTCTTTTTTTTGCAGGAGATTGTACAGTTACATGGTGTGTCGAGAAGTGTAGTTTTTGATAGAGACTTGAAGTTTTTGAGCTATTTCTAGAGAACCTTATGGCGTTGGATGGAGACTAATCTACTATTCAATACTTCCTCTCACTCCTAAACTGACTGCTAAATAGAGGTGGTTAATTGCACTTTGGGATCACTACTCCAAACTGCAATGGGCAAGAACTTGGCTGACTGGGACGTTTGCTTACCAGTGGTTAAGTTTGCTTACAGTCAAACGATGCATGATACCACTAAGCAAACCCCTTTTGAAGTGGTTTATGGTTTTAATCGCGAATTACCCCTTAGTCATACCCCCGTACCTATACCCATGCAAGAGGATCCTGAAGCAAGAGATAAAGCACAATTCCTTCAACATATTTATGATAAAGTCACTTGGTACATCTATAAGACTCACAATCAGCTACTCGAAGTTTGGCTTGTAGAATTTAAGACAATTGGTTAAAAGATCCGATCGAGCCTAAATTATCAAATAAAGTTAGGAATATTAGTAAAAGTAATCCCGTAAGTTCGAATTTAAGAAAACAAGTAATAAAATAAAAGAATATAAAATTTTCAAATTTTAAGTATATTACTTGTTATTTATTGAAAATGCGTAAAATGTATTTCGATAATTAACGAATCACTAGAGATAAATTATATATATACTAAAAATCATAAAATAACCTAAATAATATTTAGGAACATTTGTTTGTACTATATATGAATTTACATGTAAGTAGAAATACGCGTAATTATTTAAAATATGCGAAATGTGCTAAAATAATGCTAAATAATTAAAGAAAATTCATAATTAATTAACAAAAAATCAAGAAAAATGAGGAAAAATCCAGAATTGAGGCGTGACAATCTAGAATTAAAGAAATAAAAGCAATTAATCAAATTGCAACAAATAGAAAGAAAGAAAAAGAAGAGATAAGGCAATTGTTAAATCAATTTAATGCGCAATAATTCCCCAAGACCTCTATAAATACCCCAAATTTTTTAGAAGCTTATTTTGGATGACTAGAATTTTAGAAAACTGGAGAAAGCGAAATTGAGAGGAAATTAGGGTTTTACAAAAAATCACAAAAAAATTGTGCAATTGGGGCTTTTAAGGAGAACTCAGACCCGATGAGAAGTTAGGAGTGGATGGCCACCACTACACGGTGGTGGCAGCACCCAAACCAGCTGACAAGGCCATGGCGGCTGACGGTGGCCGGAGCCACCAGTTTTGGTGAGTTCCGATTTCTACCCGATTTTTCTTAAATTGTCAAAATTAGTTGGAAAATTATGAAACTTGTTATTCTGGAATATTTTTGCATTTAGTTTTTATAAAAAATATTATTTTAATGAAAATATGTCCTGTGATATGTGGTTCTTAAGAAATAATGTAAAATCAAACATATTTCGGTTTAAAAATAAATAGGCTTAAAAGTGTAGTTTGGAGCTCAAAATTTTTTTATAGATTACTTAAGTGATATAGAATAGTGTTAGGAAGCCCTTTTTCAAAAATTAATTTTCAAAATTTTTAGATAATTGATGCATAAAATGAGTAATTTAGGGTAAATTAAATGGGTAATTATTGATTTGATACACAATTATATGTTTTAGGACATTGAAATCTAATGAAGTATAATACTTGTATCATTTAGGGTGTTAGATGTAATTATTAGGGTAATTATGTAGTAAATAAGTAATAGGGAAGAATAGTAAATTTTAAGTTAATT
Source organism: Lumnitzera littorea (assembly GCA_024138015.1). Taxonomy (NCBI): domain Eukaryota; kingdom Viridiplantae; phylum Streptophyta; class Magnoliopsida; order Myrtales; family Combretaceae; genus Lumnitzera; species Lumnitzera littorea. Next base: position 67,991,314 of record JAMXBB010000010.1, read on the forward strand.
TTGTAAATTAAGGTAATTAGGTGTAAAATTTGATTTGGGATGAATTTAAATGTTTGGAAACGTTAATTAATGTTAGGAGATGATATTTGAAGTGATGGGAATATTAGATGTGTACATTTTGTACACATTAGGTGATAATGTGTAATATGTAATTATGAGAAATTAATAATTAAGAAAATATTGGTTAGGATTGATATTATGATAATAATAGGAATATATAATAAATCTGATGGAAAACTTCAATTAGCGTAATTATATGAAAAATGTAATATTTTCTTATAACATGGGTGAATTCGGTAATTAAAATATGATTCGGGTGTACTGTACGGACTATAACATTAATTAGAGACTAAAAACAATATTTAGGATATCCGAAGATAATGTGATTAATTTCATATTATGGGTCAAAATGATTTCTTAGGGTATACATATAAATTTCTAACAAAAAACTGAGACAAAAACCTAATTTAGAAATCTATATAAAAACTGAAACAAAACTTAACATGATTCAAGAAGAATTGTAAAAGACATAAAAACCTAGATAATTAGGTATATTAAATCCTAAACAAAAGATAACAATAAACATTATAGGATAAAACCAATCTATAATAGTTATATGAAAAATTGAAACCACGTTTGTATTATAGGGACGATTGACGATAGCCTGAGTGAATCGGACCTCTAGTGAGTGAGCAAGCGAGCGAGGAGTCTAAGTAAGTTGGGATTAATATGTTGATGTATTTGTGTGCTTGTTAGATAGTTGGCTGTGTGTATGTGCTTGATTATGAGTAATGCTATGATTTGTTGTTGTTCTGGCTTGTATTATATGAAATGATTGATTACCTTAAATTGGACTTAACAAATATATGACTTGTAACCATAAATCAGACTTGCATAGCAACCCATTAGAGGAAACCTAGGATTTTCCGGCCAAATACCAACCTCTTCGAAAGGGATAGCGCTGGATAGCATAATGGGTCCCTTCTTCATCCTTAGTCAAATTAAGTAACAAGTGAGGAGATTGTGGCAACGGTGAAGTCAATGATTTGAAGGTAATCATGGGAGGAGCAGTGTCTCCATTGCACAAACTTGGGTTTAGTCACGAGTTGTTGCATTAACACCAACTCCTCAACTCAGATTAGAGTGAGTGCAATTTCTCTAATCTCATAATGAGTCAGACAACGATGTGCGATGGTATTTGTATATTCATGCATTGTATCTAACTAAATCGAGTGATAATCTTGTTTATGTTGGTGGTGCAGTTTTAAGTCTTCCGTCTTAACTTATTGAGCTATGATTGCTCACATCCCTATAGACGTCGTTGCAGGTGTTGGTTAAAAAGCGATTTACAACTACCTTGAAGCTATCAATTGTTGGATCTTGGAGAGTAAGGAAAAACATTTGAAGAATAAACATAAATTTTTAAGGTCTAAGTTCTTGTTTTAGAATTTTTCATTTCTGAATAATGTATTAACTAGGAAATAGATTACGGTGAGACATTGTAGACGTTAATTGTAATAACTAAATTCTAGTGTATATATATATTTTCTTATTTTCTTAGGTAAATGACTTATTTAAATTACGAATTGTTTACTTCAAAGCGGGTTAGTCATAGACACCTTGTGTAGGTCAGGTCTAAGATAGCGATTGTAAGGCCAACTTCTATCTTAGAATGGTTTGCACGGCGGGATTGTTATGACTCTGCCGCTTCGGAGCATGACAACATCAACCAAGCGACCAGATGTATGTGAGAGAAGACTAAGGGTAGGATGGCTAAACATTTTTAGCTAAGAGACTTGATGTGGCTGCACCTAAGCAAAGAGAGGTTTTCGAGTGAGAGGAGGAACAAACTATCCTTAAGGATTGAAGGACTTTTCAGAATCCTTTAGAAGATCAATGATAATGCCTATAGATTAGAGTTGCTTGAGGACTATGGGGTTTCTAACACCTTTAACATTGCTAACCTCAGTCCATATCACCTCGACGGAAAGCTAGCATGAGACCATTCGGATTTGATCTCAAATCTAAATCAACCCGGAGGGAATGATAAAAATCATACTATTGGGCCTTTGACCCATAGTCGAGCTTAAGGATTGGAAAGACAAGCAAGGCAGATCCTCTTGCCCCAACTAACTCTTATTGAAGCCAAGTATCTCTATGTCAAGTCATTCTGTATGCCAAGTCGAATGACCGTCCATCTCTTTGAAGTGTGTCGAATTGTAGATTGCTAAGATAATAGCCAGGCCGTTCTCAAGTACTCATTCATGTCTTAGCCGATCAACTACTCGGCCTCCCCTTTGTCGAGGTGTCGAGAGAGAGAGAGAGAGAGACTAGACTGATCCTTAGCTACCCTTGCTTAGACCAACGATTTGATCATACTCTTTTGCTTACATCCTCTAATGACCTTGCTAATGTATCACCGCTACATGTACAAGACCACGTATCGGATCTACTATACTAATCATTACTTTTCTCGAATATTCATTTTTATTTTTTTGTATTCTTGTACATTACTTCTTTAGGATAGTACTTTTTTTGTCTTTTCCCTTTTAGGCAAATTACCCAAACTTATTAGGTATAAATACCCCTTGTATTTGTAGCTGTAAGGAGATTATCATTAACACAATTGAATATTCTTCCTTAACGTAAATGCTACTTGTTTACTCTCATTATACTCTTATCCTAACCCTTAAGCAAGGCTAAGCGGCAAGTAATCTCACTGGATCAATTCGTGCATTATATCGAGTTGTATTGTAAGTCCTTGGAAGTTCCATTGGTGCATCATATCCTTTAGAGTTGTTTATGAGTTTTGTTTACTTTTCATTTACTTTTTGGCTCTTTTGCGCATTTCCTCATTATCTTTTTAAGCTTTTGGTAAGCTTGGACTCATCTAGCGATCAGTCTTGTTTGTTCTTGCTTACTGTTCACACTAAAGGGTATGAGATGACAAGAGAATGGCTATTGAGATTGTGCATGATAACTGCGAGAAATCTTATAATGAGCTACTGAAACTATTAAATGTAATCAAGATAAGCAATTTTAGAATGGAGGTAGTCTGGAGGAGGCAAAGCTCTAATGAACCAGGTGTACCCATAATGAAGTGGCTAATCTAGACGTTTGGTCCATGCATGGAGGCCTTCAAATTCTATCATCCTATTGTGTGTATAGATGGCTTTTTCTTAGACAGAAAGTGTGGACACAAGTTATTAATAGCTTGTTATGTGGACAGTAACAATTACATTGTACCGTTGGCATTTGCGCTCATTAATAGGAAATCTGAAGAGACATAAGGATGGTTTTTTAAGAAATTAAAGCAATATATGGTTGGTGGTTGGGAAAAAACCCTTTGTCTTATATCCGACAGGCACAATGGCATCAATAATGCCTTTGATAAGGACTACATTAGATGGAAATGTTGTTTTGACAAATAGATTTGGAGATGCTATTTTAAAGTTATCTCTCTACAATTGTTCATTTGTAATTGTTGGATGGGAATTTAATTGTTATTCTACAATAGTTAGCTTTTGGATTATTGGGGATTTTTGATATGTTGAGTTGGATGTATGAGTACTAAAAAAAAAGGTGTATGTTTAGGGTGCACCTTCAATTATGCTTTCGTATAATTGAAGGCGCCTTCTTGTCATAGACCTTCAAATATTCAAGATTATAGTTGAAGGTGCATCCTACTCATGGGCTTTGAATGGGGAAAAATAATTTTATTGAAGTTTATGCACGCCTTCAATAGGAAAAATTGTGAATAAGTGCACATCTTCCCTATTCTACTCATGTATGAAGTTTTAGGTAAGGTCTGTTTTCAAAATATTTTTTTGAAAATAACCTTATCGAGGAACATAACTCATTACAAAAGAGAAAATTATAGAACATAGGAGAAAAAAATATTAAGAGTTCCTAAAACCGTCATGTTTTGTCTAAACAAATATAAATAAGGAAGGTTATTTTTGCAAAAGTATAAGTTTAGTGAATGATAAAAGCGCTATGGCAAAAAGAAAAAAAAAAGTGCTTACCTTTTGATAATATCGATAAATATTTTAGAACATGATAGGAGTAATGATACTAATTGAATTTTTGGTTTTATTTTTTTTTAATTTTATACTTAAAGTTTGCAATTGTTATATATTATACCTAGTTAAACTTTTAAAAGTCTATATTAAAGTTTAAAATTACTAAATATTATACTCAATTAAACTTTTGTCAGTTAAATTTATTATTAGATAAAAAGCATAAAATATAAAATAGTTTGAGATACTGTAATAAATTTTATTAATAAAAATTCCATCTAATAAGCTTTCCTTTCTATGGCAATTTTTTTTTTTTTTTTTTGTCCGGCACAAAACTGCCAACTTGCACGTGTTAGAAACATAGAATACCCCGATAAATTCAGGCCGGCGAGAAACTATTGTCCAGACAGACGGCTCTCTTCCGAAGCGGGAATTACTATAGTAATTTGTGCACAGTTCTCTCTCCTCTGGCCTTTTTGAAAGTGATATCATCATATCATAAATGCTTAGATAAGTTTCCTTCTTCTATTGCCCTCCTCCTCCTCCTCCGTCCTCCGGATACATTACTATAATCCTAAAAGGCCATGGAGCTCAAACCTGGTTTATCGGCTTTGGTCACTGGCGGTGGCTCTGGAATCGGTATTGAAATTTGAATATTAGGATCTTCATATTGCTTTATATTGAAAAGGAATAGGTTTCATGATTCATGTACTACTTTTTTAATGTTAAAAAGTATCGTGGGATTATTGAAAGCGAGTATGCCAACGAGTATAGTGGTGTCAAAAGGTTGTATAAAGCGAAGGATGTAATATGTAATTTCCTTTTCCTGTTTTGAATATAATGTTTTCGTGCTTCTACAATTTCTTTACCATTAGCGAATATGCATTCGGAAAATCTATTCTAGGAAAGAACAATCTTGTGTTGTTTATTACTAGGGAGATTCGTTTGTGCTGATGATTTCTCTATTACTTTAAATGGTATGATGAATTAGCACTTTTTTATAGGCAGAATTTACTAATTGTATTATGGTTGATCATACGTGGCTAAACTCTTTAAGCTGTAGTTCTGACAAAATGTTACTATATTCAAATGCAAATTTCACCATATTATGTATATGGACTGCGAAGTGGTGATGTCTAATGGATTGATAGGAGACGAATAGTTTTGATTGATGATATGTGACTGACAGTTGAACAATCCAGGTAAGGCCCTTGCACTTGCACTTGGGGAGAAGGGAATATTTGTGACTGTTGTTGATTTTGCTGAGGAAAATGGAAGGGCAACTGCATCCCTCATTCAGAAAACAAACTCAAAGTTCCATTCTAATTTAAGTGGGCCGTCTGCAATTTTCGTTCATTGTGATGTGAGCAGCTCAAGTGAGTAGAGCATATATCTTTCCTAACTGTGAACTTTAGATGTCCCCTCTCCTTTTATTTCTGGTGCAATATATTGCTTTAGAACTAGCCTGGCAGTATTAGCAAATGTGCTGCGATTTGTTTTGGTTGTCTGGCTTGTATAGTTATTTGCTGTGGTTTCTGGCCCCCTGTAAACAGGAGATCTGGTTAATGCTTTAGAGAAGCACGTAGCAACCTATGGAGGGTTAGATATATGCATCAATAGTGCTGGGATTGGCACTTCTATACCTTTCTACAAAGATCAGACAGACGGAACTCGATCATGGCGACATGCACTCAACGTGAATTTGGTTGGAGTTATCGACTGTACTTGTCTTGCAGTAAGTTTATGTGCTTCTGCTAATTCATCTCACTGTCAATTCAATTATTCAATTTGATCATGCTAACTCTGTGGTACTATTTCTCAGGTGAAGATATTTTAGGGGTAGATGTGTAATTTGATTTATTCTCTAGTATTTCTGGCAGTACGTATAACATACAACTTTCTGCAACTTAACTCTAATTTATGGCAGAGTCACAGTACTCTTGTTGATGGCAATATATTATTAGTCAGTGACTGTAATCTATAACAGATGATTCTGCATAATAAGATAGTAAGAAGTTGTTATTAGATGATGATCCAGCAGAACTATGTTCCAGGTTGATTTGTTATTGAATTTTCTTACCTTTCTTTACAGATCAAAGCCATGGAATCAGCAGGAAAACCTGGTGTAATTATTAACTTGGGATCTGCTTCGGGTCTTTATCCCTTGTATAATGACCCAATTTACTCTGGCTCAAAAGGTCTGTTTGCTGTTTGGTCCTTCATATCCCTCTCTTCCTTACTTCATATGAAAGTGTTTTCTTTTGCAAAAGAACAGAGAGAATGAATTGTATGTGCTAAGTCTGGATGCTCTCTCTAAGGTTGCTTAAGTTTGCAGGTGGCGTTGTTATGTTTACAAGGTCACTTGCACCTTATGGACGTCGAGGCATACGTATCAATGTGCTTTGTCCAGAGGTGACATTTCAACCTTCTTCTGGATAATACATATATTATGTCATCAAAGAAGGAAATAAACAGATAATCCACATGTTCATTCCTTTACGTTTTATCCTAGAGAGAATTTGCCAACAGTTACTTTAGTATAGACGCATGCTTTTATTTTTCTTTGCTGATTTCTTGATGAAGCCTTCCGAAACATTTAGTTAGTATCGTTTCTAGCAGAAAATATGGCTCTTTCTGGTGGATTTTTCTAGGTTTTATCTTTCAGCTGGGTGGTGGAGCACAAGGAACTTTATGAACAACTTCTGTAATTTCTTCCTTTTCTTTCACACTAATGGTTGATGGAAAGTTTTTTCTACTTTTTAGAGCTCTCTATTTCGGGCTAGCTATAGGAACTCTTAGAATGTGACATTTCTAGTTGGTTTCAGGGCCATCATGTGCTTTCAGGTTATGGCAAGTTTGTTTCTCCATGTAGAGTGCATTGGGGGGTTATCACTGGTAGTTCGAAATTTCCCCTCTTGCGTGAGAGGTTGAACATAGTTTTTTCAACTGTTATAAGTGTTAATGCATTAAGCTGGAGCCTCATCACTTGTCTGATTTTGCATTTAACATCTACTTTGATTTTTATGATATGAAACTGGTTCTATAGAATCTCATCTCTAAAGGTTATTTTCTGTATTATTGCCGTTGGTATCCTTAATACATTAGATTGTTTCAGTGACAGCAAGTTAATTGTTTATACCTTTTGAAAGAGCCAATCATGGTTGGTTCCAAATGAACTTGCAATACAAACTGCAACAACTTTCGAAAATTTTTATGCAGTTCGTTCAAACAGAGATGGGCTCAAAAATGAACCCCAAATTTGTTGATATGATGGGAGGCTTTATTCCAATGGAAATGGTTGTGAAAGGTATTTCTTTGCAGTAACTTCTTTCGATTCATGTTTATTGTTGTAGTGCCATGTTTTTGCATATGAATTTATCTTCTTTTGCTCTTTAAGCAGTCTCGTTTGGACATTTTTTTATCTTTGAGGAAGCTAGACAGTAAATAATCAATAAGCAATAAGCTGTCAAGCAACCCGAACCTCCTCACTTTTACAAACTAATTTCTGAGATTATGCTTGTACAACTTTTAGGTGCTTTTGAGCTCATCACTGATGAGAGTAAAGCTGGCTCATGTCTATGGATTACAAATCGCAGAGGCATGGAGTATTGGCCCAGTGCTTTGGAAGAAACAAAATATCTTATCCCTCAACGTAATAGAAGAAGATTGAAAGCCAAGGCCATGTTCAGTTTGCAACTTCCTCAGGATTTTGAGAAGATGTAGGTTGCATGGATCAACTTCTATCATTCAATTCAAAGAACAGCTGGCAGATAATTTTTTTGGATGTGTCTCACTTGTTGCATGCATCGAACATATTCATTTTTGAAAACTCTCCAGCTTTGATGCTCTATTCAATGATATTTACTGAGACAAGTCCTCTAGAATTTGTTTCCGCTGTATGTTTTCATTTGCCATCTAAATATCCTTATATTAGCTCCCATCACCAGTGCTCTTTCTGCAAGTTTACCTTGCCTTTGAAATTTATTGGTTTTCTAAATTTGTCTCTTCATCTTTCTGGTAAAAGTTTTCTTTAGATGTAGCATTTCCACACAATTTTAATAGAATTTTCATTGAAGTGTAGAAAGGTTGCATTATTTTGTAGCAGCTATACGTGCCTATATATTTGTTTAAAAAGAAAATGTTTTTATGTGAGTATGCAATCACATTGCACCACCTGTGTTAATTTTCATCTGATTGTCTCAGAACATGAAGACAACCATGCAAAAAAGAATTAATAGCAATGATAAAATGCCCTCAAAAGAACTGTTTATGAGGGAAATGGTTTAGAGTACAGCTCTGGACCGCTTTTATTGTATTCGTATTTGAATAAAGGAAGCTAATTTCTGGGAATATTTCAAACAGATAACGAGCCTGTATTAGATATCAGTTAAGAAGATATCTCTCCTGATATATATAGCTGGGCCAGGAACTGCATCAGTTTTATCACATTCTTTAACTAGCTCTTTCAAATACTTCCCTGTTCTCATCTAAACAAGGAAAACATTGTTGATGCCTTTTGGAGAATGGGGTTTCACTGTGAAATCTCTTTAAACATGAATGCTTTGACCAGTTTGAAGAAATAGTGTGAATAACAAACTGAGACTTAGAAGCTTGCTCCTATAAATGTCTGGTAATCACTTTCTTGTCATTTAAATACTGGAATAATAGGTTTTTAAACTTGTTGGTTGGGTAATTGAATGAATGAGTGTCTCTTGCTTGCTACATTATTTGTTAGTTATATAAGTCGGAATTATTATTATTAGTATTATTTTTTTTGGGTGAATGAGATATAATTCATTGCACAAAACTGTACATTATTAGTTATATAAGTTGGAATATTGATGACAGCTACCTTCTTTCTCCAGTGTTGTTCACACATTGACACACAATTTCCGCAATGCTACTCAAATAGTGTGCGTCCAACTGAAACTGCCTCTGGAACCACACCATGTTCTAGTGAAAGTCCTATATGCTGGTGTAAATGCTAGTGATGTAAGTTTTTGAACTTTCTTTGCGGGATCAGCTTTACTTATTAGAATTAAGACAGTTACATTGCAATTCCTTGAGTATGTTAACTGCATTTCTATTTTCTTTCGGACCGAGCAACTAATTAAAGTGCATTCGAATCAGTAGCCTCTCCATGAGTTAGATTCCTAATACTGAACCTGATGTGAGGAACTTCACTGTTTATGACTTTCATATGCTGCACATGCATCCTGAAGATTGGGAAAACTCATTTTAATAGAAATAAAACTAGGTATATCTGCTTCATGCATCTTGTCCATTATTGTTGGACGAGTCAATGAAATTTTTATTGTTAGTTTGTCCTACTGATTGTTCTTTTGCACTTGGATTGTTTAGCTTGTCCTTCATCTATTAAATTATAGTTGACATAGAAAGCAGCATATGCTAGAATTATCAAAGGAATTACATAGTCATTCCCCTCCCTGACCCCCAAGTATCAGTACGTTTGAGATCTTGGCAAGTAGCAACCAATAGAACCATGATGATGTCAACCTCTAAGTAGTTTCACTGCTTTAGGCTTTTAGGATTTTCTATCATGTATAGAATTTGATGAAGTGAAAATATTTTATTGGCCTGGTTTTTAGATTTAGTTAAGGGATAACGACTTTACATTTGTTTATATCCCGAACTTTTTGGCAAAATCCATGATGAAATTACGGGCTCATTAAGAGAAAACCCTTTGATATCATAAACAGTAAAATAAAAGATGATAACTTTCTGGCTCATCTTAATTCTTGGAGTAATAGCTTAGCTATACAAGTCTTGTGACCTATATATCAACAATAAAGAATAATGATAACTCTAACAATTTTTCCTAATTATAACTATAAATTTAGAAAAGAAAATAAAATAACATGATAAGGATAAAAATTATATCTTAATTTAATTATCTAGAATTAAGTCTTGAATGTTTCCCTCCTCTTGACACCAAACTGGTCTTCAAGCTTGAAGGTTGAAATGCAATCAATCAGTTCTTGAATCATTTGAAGCTTATTTGTCTACATATGCGTTCTCAACTTCCAACACAAACAACTTCTTGCATGGACTGCTCTGCTGTTTGTGCCCCATTCAAATGATGGATATAAGGAGTTGGTTTAAGATCTATACCCATATCAGCAGCACTTTATCCTCCCTTGTGAATTCCAACAACTCCGACTGTACTTCCTGAGCAGTTTTCCAACGTCTCTCTCTTCAACAATTATAATCTCCTCCCATAAGCACACTAAATTCATTTCAGTAACTAAGGTGCATTTTGGAACTCTACTTCGCTCTAGTTGTGCTTGTAAACCTTGCCATGAATAGGAGACTTGTTGCTTTGCCGACAGAAAAGGAATTTGGATTAAAAATTCTTGGAAAATTCACTAATAGTCCATTGGCCAGTTCTGATTCAACTTCACCAATTCACATAACAGTTTACTCCTTAGCGGTGGCCCAAATCTCAATTTATAAAGATGCTTGAAATAGGGCCACCTTATGTAGGGTTTTTCCTGAGCAACCCTGTGGTACCACATTTATGCCTTACCCATAAGGTGAAAAGAAACCTACATGGCCCAATTGATCTCTAGTGAGCTTGGTTGAAGGAAATTTTCACATCTGCTTAACTATCCATGTGTTTCTCCAGTGCTGTTATTAGTGAGAAATTCTAGCCTAGCATAGCTTGGAATGGTGGTGAAATTAGGCCTTGAGTCACCCTTAGCTACTAGGTGTTTATTCATGGGCTTTCCTCTATACGTAATGTTAAAGTGTATTTGTGATAATTGTTGAAATTACTGTATTTTACAATGTACATATATAAGTATAGAGTGTAAGGGTAAATAACCCTAGGAATGACAAAAGATAAGTTTGCTCTCTATATTAGGCCTAAATTATTATAACAATAGAAAATACACTATAAGACACCCCTCAATCTCAAGTTGCTTGTGAGAACGTAAAATTGGTACAATATTCAAGAAATGCTGGAATAGAGAGATTTTTGGTAATAATCTTTTTACATTGATGGTGAGTGGAATGTATGAAACCAAGACCTATCCTATGGTAACCTATTTGTGCACAGAGTGATAATCAATATTGGTGTGTTTGGTGCAATTGCAATAGATAGGATTGCCAATCATGTAGACAGCACTAAGATTGTCATAACATAAAATAATAGGTCGTTGAATTGGGACTTTTAGCTCAAGGGTAAGATGACAAATCCAGGTAAACTCAGCTACAGCATAGGCAATAGCTCTCTATTTAGCTCCCGTAGAGATTTTGGTAATAGCTGGTTGTTTTTTTGAGCGCACCTATGATGAATCTATGAATATCAAGGCACCCCGCCCAGTTAGCATCAATAGAAGTGATTAGAGATGTGGAAAATGAGTGTTTGATGGGTAAAGCCTAATGACATAATGCCTCATAGATATCGAAGAATTCATTTAACTGCTAGCATGTGATTAGTATTAGGAAGATGCATGTATTAACTTAATTGGTTAGTCGTGAAGTTGATGTCTGGCCTAGTTATAGTAAAGTACTAAAGTGCACCAACAATTTCTTGATATGTAGTAGGGTCAAAAAGTAGTGGGAAGCCATGGGCACTAAGGTGGCTACAGGGTGATAATAGTGTTTTAACCGGATTGGAGAGATGCATGTCTTGACGTTTGAGGAGATCACGAATGAAGTGAGATTGACTTAGATGTATACCCTCTGGTGTACGGGTATCTCGAATACCCAAGAAGAAATGTAGACGTCCAAGATTCTTCATGGCAAATTGATGAGAGAGAAGAGAGATGTGATGGGCAAGGAGAGAGGAATTATTACTCATAAGAATAATGTCATCAACGTATAGGAGGAGAACAAGAGTGTCAGCCCCTTAAGAAAATATAAACATAGATGAGTCAGTTTTACTCTATGAGAAATCTAGATTTGAAAGAAAGGTGTTGAACCGATGAAACCAAGTGTAGGAGCTTGCTTAAGGTCATACAGACTTTTGAAGTTGACATACATAATGGGGATAGTGAGGATGGACAAAACTAGGAGATTGTTTCAAGAACATAGTTATATTTAGATGATCATGAAGAAATGTGTTTTTGACATCAAGTTGACGGATTTCCCATAAAGATGCAACTACATGTGAGAGACCAAAGCGAATGGTGGTATGTTTAATAAGAGGACTAAATGTTTCATCATAGTCAATATCTTTACGCTGAGAGAACTCTTGAGTAACAAGGTGAGCTTTATAGCGCTCAACTTAACTCACAGCATCATATTTTGTACGAGATTTCCATGCACTATTGATGACATTTTGATTTGGTTGAGGGGGAGCAAGAACCCAAGTGTGGTTTTGAAGGAGCGAGTTAAATTCATCTTTCATAGCGGTTGCCCAAGCAGGGTTGCAAAGAGCTTCAATGTAATGGCGAGGTTTAATGGGATTGGTTTGTTTGTGTAGGTTGAGAAACATTTTAGGTTTGGTGATGCTGGATTTAGAATGGGTACACATGATGTGAGTTGGTTTGGAGGAGGTACAAGGAACAATGGAGGTGGGTTAGGTAGTAGTATAGGGAGCAGTAGGTTATGTATGTGAGGAACGTCAGAAGCGAGTGCATTGCTAGACTCGCATAATGGGTGGTAGGTTAGTAGAGATAGGAGGGATAAGGTTTAGTACTTGTCTAGAAGCATTAGAAGTGGGGTTGTAGGGGTGGAAGTGGATGTGTTTAGAGGATAAGTTAAAGGAGCGGAGTAGAAGTAAAGGTTTGAGGTAGGGGAGAGGGTATTGGTTCTAATGGAGAGATGGTACAGGTAAGATATGGTGAGTTAGACGTTGTAGTAGGTTGTGTGGTGGGAGGTGAGACAAGGGAGGTATGGGAAAACATGGTTTCATGAAATATGACATGATGACTAATGTAAACACAGTTTCATACTAGGCTTAAATTACAATAACAGTAGAAAATACACTGTAAGATCCTCGACGTATTGATTTGTAGACCAAATGGCTTGCGTGTTAGGTGTTACCACTTAGAGTGGTTAGGTGTATGCTTTTGCATCTACAAACATGCCTCTACATTTGGAAAAGGGTGGCATGCTCCAAAGTATACTTAGAGAAGGTAGGTTGTGGGTGGTGTGATCATTGGGGCGCTTCCTCCATTGGCACTATCATCTCCCCATAGAGGGATAAGCTTCTGCCACCATCGCATCCATGTCTATTGCCTATGCTTGATGCTTTGCCTTCTCTACTTCTCTTTTTAGCTCTATCCTTTTCTCTCTTAGTTTGAATTTCTTACATAAAAGCCATCAACTATTCATTCAAACTAGGGAAATCTCCCATGATTGATAATTTGATACAAATATATTATGTTCTTAGGTTTAAGATTTAGTTAACGAGTAATTATAGTTGTTAAAATCGTGATTCTACTGTTTATTTTAATATATCGTATAAAACCGGTAAAATTATAACTTATTGAATCGTACATAAAAGTTTATAATTTTACTAAAAGTCTGTATATAAATAATTTTATATTTATTTTAATTAAGAAAAATATTATAAAATTATAACTTTATAGAATCATTTTTTTTGACTTGTAATTTTAACAATCATGGGAGCAATTGATAGCTAAATAATTGATAACAACTTTGCCTTTGTTTAGCTTCCAATCTTTCATGGCAAAACCTATGATGAAATTATGGTTAGGGTTAAAGGCTTATTAGGAGAGAAACCTTTAATTTCATAAACTGTAAAATAAAAGATAATAACTTTCTGGTTTATTTCATTTCTCTGAGCGACAGCTTATGTGTTGTGAATCAAGAGATTAACAATAGAAAACTAAGTGATTCTATTGATGTTTTTATGGAAGAAATTGATTACATAACCTTTAAGACAAAGGTCCATAAGCTAAATCTCCTACATGAGCACTATTGCTCACTATAACTGACAATACGCAACAAAATATCTGCCCTCTTTCTCTCACTTACACTCCTTATTTATATGATGTAACTAATAAAATAATTAATAGTGACTAATAGAAGTAACTAAAGCCTAGCCTAAACACTCGCTAGGCCCACAACTGCACACTTGCACCATGTTATTACAAAACACTAATTTGCATACTAATACACACTATACGATGAGGATCCAGATCTTATCAACTGCCTCCTCCTTGGGAAGGTCCTTGCCCTAAAGGATGGATTGGAGAAGCACCTACAACTTCCTAACACCCGCTTTATCAAACACAGTTACATAGTGCAGGCAATCTAGAGAGAATCTGTGATTATCCATAATCGAAGGAGCAAAGGCTGCAAGATCTATCCTCCCAGTTCGCTGAACCTTATCCTTCCACCTCTGAGCAAAAATTTTAGTTCGGCGCCTAATATCAAACATGAACATATCAAGGATTATGGTAACGTTAACTGCAGGATGCCTTAATCCATAGTTTCTAATGTTAAATTGTATTTCACCACTTGATAACCACTAGCGGATGTCCATGAGTGATCGCCACCATCAGAGTCTCCTTTGGCTGTTCGCACTTGCTGGGACTCTCTTTTGTAGTCACTAACCTCTATGCAACAGCAAAACAACATTCTCTAAGTCATCTCCTCGACCACCACTTGATTTTCTAAGTCACACTGCTTCCTCCGATCGCTGGAGATTGTCAAACTCCAGATCACTCTTTGACAGGAGGTAGTTTTCACTCACCATGAACTTTTCCTTACTCACACTATGCTTAACTGTTGACTTTCTCTTAGCGCACTTCTCAACATTCATTGCTGGAACTTTATCTTCCAATTCCAGATCAGAAGTTGGCAAACACTGGCCAATAGATGACTTCAACACTTCATCCGCCATTAACAGACCAACACATTCTCCATATCGTTTTAACATTTCTTCTTTCATTATTGTCCAATCTAGCTTTGGAGTGCGATGCCTCAAGGCTCTTAACTAGTACACACACCTTCCTCTCATGCTCATCGTAACTAAATCCACTTTCTGCTCTTCACGAGTGTGTTGAAGCCCAAAATACTACTTTGTTAAGTAAGATCCAATTAGCTGGATCTATTCAATTGAATAAAGGAAGTTTCATATGAGCAACATGGATCTGAGAGTCGTCATCAATTTTGTATCCAATGTGATGATCATCATAATCGTCAGTTTGTGTAAACTTAGGTTAGTAAGCATTTTGTTGAACATTGGATGTGCACTTAGAGAAGGCTACACAAACACTAGAATGAGCAATGGAGGAACGAGTATTGGCACATATATCAATGTGAGAAGTACTAGAATTCTTGTTGGAGAAGTCATAGTAGATAGAGCCATCACCTCTGGGCGAGTCATTGTCCTGTGTATTGGTTTTTCTCCTATTCAAGATGTCACATTCTGTAATAAAAGAAGAGGCATCATCAGATATAAGGCCATTTCGTGTATGTGCCAGCCACAAATCTTCAACCATGAAGAGCATGTTTCATAACATGTCTTGAGGTGAAGAATTAGTTGCTACCATTGCTTGTGGTTTGCTGCCCATCAAAGTGAATAGTTGCTGATTAGATCGATTGAGTATAGCTCGATGTTAGAGTTCTCCTTCGGCAAGTCAACGGTAGGTTGATTCAATTCGTTATGAACAAGGAGATCAACAATAGAAAACTTAAGTAACTAAAGCCTAGCCCAAATACTTACACTAGGCCTACAATTGCACACCTACACTATGGTATTACACAACACTAATCTGCATACCAACACACTCTACATAGTAAAGATCCAGATCCTATCATTATTTATATGTCACGGTTAGATTATTTAGAGCCCTAAATGGAAGCGTTGGGGACTTAGTTAGATTGGCTTAGTCAGTTGTGGTTTGAGTGGGAGGTCCACCCAAAAGCACTATGGTTTAAGGGGGACCAAGTTAGATTGGCTTAGTAAGTATAGTAGGTAAGGTTAGGTGGGAGTATCAATTATAGAGGTAGGTAGCAATTAATATTAGCCATTAAATTTGATTGATTTTGGCCATTCAATTAAGAATTCTTTTTGTATATATAGAAGCTTTCCCTTCATTTGTATTCATCCAATTAGTTAGGGAAACCGTCTCTCTAAAGCTTCTCTCTCTAACTTATTTGTGTGTTATATGTCATAAGCTAACTTAGCACTTAACTTCGGCTTTTGGAGTATTTAAGTGCTGCACAAGAGTTCCCTTGAGCTTTGGTCCTATGATTGTTGGTATCAAAGTAGGAGTTTGTAGAGTGAAAGTAAAGATGTCTTTTGGTATGGAGAATAATGTCCAAATTGTGGTGGATAAGACCAGTTATGAGGAGCGCCCAGTAACCAAACAAAAGGCTTAATCGAAGGACATGGTGATAGCACTTAGCGTGAGGCTTGAGAAGTGGGAGTTGTGCATCTCTAAGGTGAAGGAACAGTTGGAGGAGTAACTCGCGGAAAATGTGAGTGTGTAAATCGACAAGTATATCTGGTCGTAAAAGTAGTATAAATAGTGAATCAAGGTCGTATTCCACAGAGAGCTAGGTGTTAAGTACTAAATTATTTGAGTTTTTCCCTAAACTAAGTTATCGATGGTTGAATTAAAAGTAAATGAAAACTAAATAACAAGATGAATACTGAATTAAATGTTTTAGTTGTACTATAAGGGTCCCAAGTCTAGGAGATAAAAAAAAAAAGAATTAAATTGGATTTGTAAATCTATTTTCATTTGAATTGATGTGATGTCTTAAATCAATATTCGAAATTGACTATAAGGGATTCAACAGAACTCACTAGAACTCGCTTACCTTTTAGAGTAGCGGAATTCTAATTATAGTATAAATTCATCTATAATTATTTGGTAAATAATAATTCGCTCACACTGAATTTATTATTTTAGTTAGAAATATAGTTTAAGTAGGTCCCCATGACCCGAACCATACTTTTAACCATATTAAGTGCGTGAGTTTATGAATTTAATTAAAATCTACATATTCCTATAACGAGTTTTTTCAAAAAAATTAAGTTATGTTCAACACGAGTTATTAAAACTCTCTCGGATATCTTACAATTCTATCTAGCTAAAAAGTAATGGTCACGTGCTAAATAACTAAACGATGAGCACAATAGAAAAATACCCAAACACTCAATATTAATATTGTGATAATATATAAACACTTCAATTTATCAAATCCATCAATATAAAACCCAATTAAATTAAGTACCAAATTATATTGCAAAACTCAAATGAATCAAGATATATTTAAATTGAAATAATAAGGAAAAGAAAACACCTCGATTGGTATATTTAATTCCGAAACCCGATATAAAAATCGGTATATCCTGATTCATTTGGAACCCGAAGTAGTCCTGTAGTGAGTTAGAACAAAATGATTTAGATTTCTGAAATTAAACACAACATAATCAAATTAATAAAAATGCAAAATAAAGTTTCTGGTTTTTACTAAAATAAAACAAAAAAAATCAAAATCCTTAAGCTGCTGGAAATTCTCTTCCCGTCCCTCTGTCTTCTGTTTTTGTTTTCAGCTCCTCCATTCTTTCGTTTGGCTGCTGCTCCTCTTAAAGGAAATGCCCTCTCTCCTCTGCACGTGGGCTTCTAATTTTTACTAAAATAAACAGTGGCCCCCAAAAGATGACAATGTCCAACCCCAAAATTAGACAATGGATCCTCTCAAAGCTGCTCCTGTTGTTTAATGATATCAACAAATCCTAAGTCATTGAGCTAAACTAAATGGACTCTAGGAATGCTCTCTACGTGTGGGCTTCTTTGCTGAAAATGGGCTGCCCAATTGTGCTTCAATATTTTATTTTTGTGATCACTCAAGAGGAACTAAAGCTACTGTGTGCAGTTGGTTGATGCTGCCACAGATGTGTATTGTTCATCCATACTGCAGTCTACGTGAAGCTTGGAAGGAGAGGACAGCTGTTGTTCAGGTGAAAATTCTGGCATGCTCGGATGAAGTTCAGTAGCTGCTTGACATCCCTTAATTCAAGTCCTGTTTTACCATGCTGCGGCTGCTGAAGATGTGGATTGGAGCTCGGACTGCTACGACGTGGAGCTCACATGAAGAAGCTGCTACTGGTGTGTGCTCGGTTCAAGTTGCTGCTGTTAAGTGGAGTTCTCGGCTTGTGAATTTGCAGCTGCTTGATTGATTCTTGAAGTATCTTCGCTGCTGCAATTTTCTGCAGCATGGGTTCAAAAAGCTGCTGTTCGTGTTACTCGCAAGTGGTTCACCTGACTTGTTGCTGCAGATCGGTGAAGTTGCTGCAGCTGTGAAGCTCAACGTCCTGAAACTTGCATGAGCTGCAGTTGAAGAGCTGGTTGCTACTCGGTTGGATTGGACTGCTGCACTTGGAACTCTCGGGTCTAGCTGCTGACTTGTTGATATTCTGCCCTCCAAGATGCTGATCGATGGAGCTTGATATGGAGTTTCAGCTGCTACTCGACATTGTTTGGTTCAAGTCTTGTATTGATATGCTGTGGGTGCCCCATCTCTGTCTTCAATTGTTGGCTACTCGATCCTTGCTTGCCCGTATTGTTGTGGAGTGGAGCTTCTTGTACACTTGGTTTGAGTGCTATTGGAGTGCTCGGATTGCTCAGGATCAGCTTGGTCCTCAATAGCTCAGACCTCAATAGCTCGGAAATGGACAGCTGGAGGGGCTTAGCATAGCTGCTGATATTTCTTGGATTGAAGTTGCTGCTAGTTTTATGGCATAGAGTTCTCGAAGTTCAGCTGTTGCAATTGAAGTTGAAGTGCTTCCCGGTTCAGCCAGCTGCTGTTTGAAGTGAATGCGGCTGCTGTCACTGAAGTTGAAACTTTTGTTGACTCGGCGTGGTGTGCTGTAGCTATCCAAACTGCTGTGGAGTGGACTACTCGGTTGCTGCTCTGGAGTTGGATGTGTGGCCTACTGCGAGTTGTTTGGCTGTGAATTGTTGGAGATGTATGGCCTGCAATATATAAAAAAAATCAAAATGAATTCCTATAAACTCAACATATTGAATTGTTGTTCTATCCTGATGTGTGGAGTATTTGGCTGGTAGACTTCAGGCCATGCTCTGTTCAATTCTGTGAGCTGTTGCTGATATTGTCATGCTCAGTTCTTGTTCTTCAAGAGTTGTTCAAATCAGCTGCTCATTGCATGGAGTATTAGAACACCAAGTTGACTTACTACAGCTGAAATTGGCTCGGCTGTTTGGATGAGTGTGGAGTGCTTTGTTCAGTTGTAACAGGGGCTGCAATTGAAAGTTACAGCTACCGTGTTTAATCGTCAATCAATCAGCCATGGAATTCATCAAGTTGCAGCTGCTGTGCTTGGTTGTAGAGTGCCATCATGCTGCTGATTTTTTTAGGTGCTCACACTGCTGTCTACTTGAGATGGAGTTATTGTTAGTGTGTTGGAGCTCCAATTGAGCACTAGGTTTAGCATGCTCCTTGGTGTGTGGCTGCTGGAAGTGCTTAGTTCTCTGCTTAGTTGAAGTGTTCTGCTGTAGAATTTGGTTCATTCACGTAGTGCTCTTGGATTGGTCATGGAATTGTTGAGTTGTGGACTGATTTTGTCCTAAAAATGGAGCTCAAGCACAACTAGAAGAGAAACATAGGAGAAGCTGCAATTTCCTTGGAATGTGAGTGGGGGTGCTTCTTGGTCTTGTAGCTACTGAATATGGGGTCTACAGCCTAGTTCTTTCAGTCACTCAAGAAGCTGTTGCTCGGATTTCTCATAGAAAGCAACTTGTTTGCTCTGTTCTGCTTCAAGAGACTCAGTTCAGCTGCTGTAAAATGTTGCAGCTTAGTTATTACTTGTAGCGCGACAGTCGAATTGATCATGGAGTGAACTTAGTTTGCTGGTTGCTCAATTGCAGTTGTTACATAAAGGCTTTGCTTGGTCACAAATTGCATAAACTCATATATAAAAAGGTATACAATCATGATATGAATGCATGAGTTTATAACAATCATTTGAATAATATTTTGATCTTTTTTCTCACTATTTATGTAACTAATCAAGAAGATTACATTTTTTATGATTTTTGTGCATAGTTTACAATAAAAGTATTATGAAATATATAAATGTACAGTAATT
This sequence comes from Lumnitzera littorea, assembly GCA_024138015.1. Lineage (NCBI taxonomy): Eukaryota > Viridiplantae > Streptophyta > Magnoliopsida > Myrtales > Combretaceae > Lumnitzera > Lumnitzera littorea. The sequence goes on from JAMXBB010000010.1 coordinate 68,011,396, forward strand.
AAGTGAAGATAAATGTGTAATTTTACACATTTATCAAGTAGTCATAGGTGTACACGGGGGATTTTGAGGATGAACTTCAGGATGATTTGCAAGGACTCTTAACCATACCGTAGAAGGCCTAGCAACACGAACTAACACTTTTAAGGTCCAAATGGAAGACTTGGGGTTTGGGGCTGCTAATGGGGAAGCCAAGATAGCGAATACAGGAGAAAGAATGAGTACCTCCATGATAGCTTTGAGAAAGGGGATCAAGGACCTCAGGAATTAGTTGGCGATTTGTAAGGCAATGCTGGCTAATGGAGTGACTATTCAACAAGCTTTTAGGTTTGATGTGCTAAAGCTAGAGTACTTCAAGAGAATAAGGTCTGCAAGAGAGATGGATAGTTTCCTATAGGGAGTGGAACAATGCTTTGGTGTCATTGGGCTTGTTGAAGATGGAAGTAAGGTATTGATTGCCGCATTATACGTGAGAGATTTGGCTATGGTTTGTAAAGGAGAAGAGCTAGTGAAATTACCTCTTGGGCAAAGTTTGTGTGAAATTTAGAGACTAACTTCTCGCCAAAATGCCACAAAGGAGCCAAGATCAAACTCTGACACTTTGCCAAAAGGATACAGTGAAACCATAAGTACAAGAGTTTTTAGAGCTCATGCTGGAGACACTGCACCTCAATTCGGATGATGCTGTCTTCATGTTTCTAGATGGACTGAAATCTTGGGCTAAGTTAGAGGTAGAACAATGAAGAACGGAGAATGTCACGAAGGCAATAGTAGTTGCTGAGTGTCTGGTGGGATTAATTAAGTGAAAAGATAGGTATTCCTCTCGTAGTGAAGAGGAAAAGGAAGAGGAGAGATGGGTATTTCTCTTAAGTCCATTGGAAACTGTTGTCGAGCTTGTCATGAAAGATGGATCAATGATCGAGAGCTTTTTGAGCAAATGGACTAGGACTTGATATCTTCTAGCTTAATTTATTTAATGAGAATTTGGTTAAAAATAGGATCATGGCTCTGATTTTTTGTGAATTGATACCTGACTATGAAGAGGAACTTTCCAATATCTACACTGCATGTATATTTGGAGGTCTACTAAGGATAGGATAAGAGTTAAAGAACTTAATTCATGGAAGATTCTGGCTCAGAGTGTCAGAATGAGTTCTATACTTTAGTGATGTTTAAGATATAGTTAGTGAGTTGTTTCATTTAGTGTCTTACCATTCCATGTGTTTTCTTGTTAGCAAGTTCTCTTCCACCACTCTTTATATAAAGAGCAATTTAAGAAATGTATTTGCTCTCTATCTTTTCTTTCTTTTTTAACCTAAGAAGAGATATAGTACTATATCTATGCATTATCCAAGTTGGACCTCTTGCACCCTGATAGTGCAATTATCAGTGCTTCCTCAAAGCTATGCTGCTTGGACTCTTCATTCATGCTTATAGTTCTTGTCAACATACAGAATAAAGCCAAATTTTCAAAAGGTTTTTAGCTTAAAGTAAATGCCAGGTTATCTTCTTTGTTTTGTCTATTTTTATATTTCACTTTAGAATTTTTATTGGTTGTTCCAGCCTGCTTAAGGTGAGCTTATGATCATGTTCAATTTAATTCTATGATAGATCATGCCATACCTATTCTTAGATAACAAGTTGGACAGTCATTATTGTCTAGCATGTCCAAAATTTCTTTGTTTTTTCCCCTTTTACTATCTCTCTATATCCTAAGCTAATCCAATGGCATGCAAGAGATTTAGAATCATACTGGGGCATATCCATGACCAAACCTGAATGATGTAGGCCATAAAATATGGAGAATGTCATCCCCTCAAAAACCCCAAATTTAAGCATCATGTTGGAAAACTAGGTTCTAGCAAGCAAGCTGTTTTTCAAATTCCTGCAAGCCTATTGTAGTTCAATGATGTGTCATGGCTTATTAGTAACTGCTCCAGCACAATGAAATTGTATTGTCACTTTTTTTGCCCTTTCTCTCTTGCAAAGTAGCTTGTCCTATTATAGTTGCTATCATGATGCTAAATGATAGCCTCTTCAGATATTTTGGGAATCTTTGGGGTTTATTTGCTGATATTGACCAAATTTAAGTGGTTTGTAGAGAATCAATCTTAAAAAGTTGAGCTACTCAAAAACCTGTTTTGGCGATGAGTGCTTTAGTTTTGTTCTTCCCTCTTGCACATTGGTGCAATAGTTTGATGGATAGATGACTACTGTTGAGAATGAAATTGGAAGGGAGCATTAAGTTGCAAATAGTTGAAGCAAAACTATGTGATGACAGGGGAAGTGGTGTTTCTCTTCTTTAAATCATCCATTCACTTCACTGTGGAAAACACTACTCATATAAATTGTTTGCATTTGATTTGTTCTATCAACTCTTTTTTTCTTTTTTCCCTTCCTGTGCTCAGATTCGATGCATATATTTATGTATAATGATGATAGCGACTCACTTAGCTATAAAAGCAATTCGTGTTGTTGATAGGTCAATTTTAGCTCAGGTCGTTATTTTGGAGGGAACAAGGAGCCTTACCTTCCTTTTGATGCTGGCTTTGAGGTAAGGATAACTTCATTGTAGGTTTATATGTTTGCATATCTTCACACTGATTCTGGTTTCAATTGTTTTAAATATTGGGCACTTGGTAATTTCTTGTTTTACCAGGCTGTAGGGATTATTGCTGCCGTTGGGGGCTCAGTGAAGGACTTGCAAGTTGGTAGCCCTGTTGCAATGATGACATTTGGAGGCTATGCGGAATTTGTGACGGTACTTTTCTTTCATGAAGAGCTTTCAGTGCTATTAGGTAGTAAGTCTGATATGTTATAGAATTTTTCGTTTATGTCATCTTTTATGTATTGCTGCTGATATTCAGGTTCCTTCGAAACATATTCTTCAAGTGACAAGGCCAGATCCAGAAGTTGTTGCCTTACTCACATCTGGACTGACTGCATCTATCGCGCTAGAAAAGGTGAAAATGCATCACCGGGCCATAAGATCTTAATAGCGTGTTTAGTGGACATTTATGTGTCACAACCTTTGTCTTCCCACCTTTTTTCCCCCCTCTTTTTGTGCTTGTTTGTTTTGTGTGGGGAGAAAAATCAAAACATGAAATGTTTTCTGGTGTTTTTGTGGACTTGTGACTTGTGTTTATCGCTATCTGTTAATGTTATTCTAGGAATACGTGTTAGCTTTTGACCAGTTAATATTAATTAATTTAATAATATAATATTATAAACTATAGCTAATTAAATCATTCGATAAAAATAATACAATACTGCAGAAATTTTTCTTTTTTAAAAAGGAAAAAGCTTGAAAGAAAAATTCAAATCCTTAGAATGGGTGGATTTGGGTATAAAAGTACATTCCATGCAGCCATAAGGTTGTAAGAGCATCAAATTAAGGGATGGTGATGATGAGCCACCACAACTTGAATTGCTATTCCCGCTTCTTCTCTTACTGCTGTTTCAGGAAGAAATGAAAAAGACAATGCAAAATCTAGGTCCAAGTAGAATGAGCATTGATTGCAGGAGGAGTAAAACTCACTGCACCGTCTACAAACTTGGCATCTTAGCTCTGAATCTTTTATGAAGACAAGAAGTTAATACGAATGAAGTGGATGCTTTATTTCCAATGGAAAATCAGCACATGAAGTATGCAGGAAGAACTCACATTGGAAAACAACAGTGACTTCATCCATGAACTTTTTTATTGCAGTGGTTGCATTTATTGCCACCATGTCAACTGACCTCATGCAAGTATAATGGCTGGCAATGACTAGGATACTCAAGAGAATCTGTTTCCATTGATTTTGCAGAAACAGAAGCTGTCTGAAATTTTTTTTTTCCCTCCTTTTTTTCAATTTTTTTTTCTTTTCTTTTTTTTTTTCTTGTTTTTTGCAATTTTGAAGTGCTTTATTAAATAATTATGATGAACCAATCAAAAGCTAACATGTGCTTCTAACTAACATTAATAATAATTGAAAAAACACAGGTCATCTCTTTGTTAAAAAAAGAGGAATAATTAAAAAAAAAAAGAGTCATGAGCTTGCAAAGGCATCAAAATATAAGTCATTTGTTTTTGTGATTTTTCCCTTTTTATTGTTTGTGTAATTTTTGTGGTTTTGAAGGGGTTTAGGAGTAGCATCTCTCCTATAAAACTCTATATATTTGTATCACACTGTTGTGAGAAACTGATTAGCTTGTAGGCAGGACAAATGGAATCTGGTAAGGTGGTTCTTGTTACTGCTGCTGCAGGAGGGACAGGGCAATTTGCTGTCCAGGTCAGTCTTTCCTACTTCCTGTGGTTACTCTGGTGCATAAAGATTCATTGACTGTATGATTGCTGGGAGGATTGTTTACTAGTCATCAGCACTATAACATATTGGATTTAGACACCAAATTTCATTAGGATCAGGGATGCTAGCTGCTAGGCTATGATATATCCATGGGAAAAAAGAAAGGAAGAAGAAACCTAGATCAGAAATTCTTATACTACGGTAGGGAAAGAAGTTCCAAATTGTATGGAGTGAACATGTAAAGAAAAGTTTTGTTCTTGAACAAAGGGAAAATAGGCATCTTGCAGCTCACGTGTTCAAAATGAAGCTTATGTCTCTGCTAAGGAGGTGTTGCTATGTCGGCGAATTTCTTTACTGGAACAAAAATATTGATGGTGCCACTGGTGAGCTTAGAATAATTTGCTGATAGAAGATTGTCTGTAATTGCCATGTGTGCAGCTTGCAAAATTAGCTGGCAGTATGGTGGTTGCAACATGTGGTGGTAAGGTGAAGGCCAAGCTTTTAAAAGAACTGGGAGCTGATCGTGTCATTGATTATAGATCTGAAGATATAAAAACAGTATGTATATTTCAGCCCTAGCTTGTTTTCTGCTATTTTCTCTTAAGTGACTATATAGGGGTTGGTTTGGTGGATTTAGTGCTGTAGCTTCATAACTGGATGTGATAGCAAATAATTTAGTGATGATCTTTATAGTATCATTTAGTGTTTAGCTAAATCAAAGGAGACATAAGAATGTGCATTCCTGGAGCCTTCATGAAGCAAAGGCACAAGTCTCTTGGAGTCTTCAGCTAAATTAAAATTAGTCACATGACCAGCATTGATTTGTTATTTTGATGCAGCTAATCCTATTGTATGAAATATTGACATATAAGGAATGTAACCTTGTGATAAATAGTACAACAAGACTGTCATGTATATCTTGCATGAAAAGATTCCAGTGTATTCTTTTTGCTCAAAAATTGGTCAAGAAGCAAGGGGATTGTAAATTATAGGGTTTTTCATAATTTTATAGCCTCAAAATCCAAGAGACAATGCAGTTTAGTCCATAATCCTTTTCTCCATCTTTATGCTTATCAAGCGATAATTTCTTGAGTAGATGTAATTCCTAATTCTGCTACAACCACTGGGATCCTTTTTGTATCTTCTTATCCCATCACCTAAGAATTACCAGCTTTTACTTTGAAACATGAGATAGTAGCAAAATATTCACATTCTCAAACTGTTATGAGAAAACATCATGAGCAACACATTCCCTCAGCAATTTTGTTTTATAGCCATGTGTAGAAGCTGTATTTAATATTCATCCATTTCATAATTAACGGTAGGATAATATTACAAAAGTCTCTTTGACCTTTGAACTTTCATTTTCTTACAAAGTAAGCCATTCTCACAGTTCTCTGTTATGGCTTCTCCTTCCCTTGGAAACTGAATAAGAAAGAGTTTATTCTGATCGAGTTATTCTTACTTATGCTCTGGTGAATATTCATGTCTTTTTCATTTGTGCAGGTTTTGAAGAAAGAATATCCCAAAGGTATTGACATAATTTATGAGTCTGTGGGAGGTGAGATGTTTAATTTATGCTTGAACGCTTTGGCCATCTTTGGACGTCTTATCATCATTGGCATGATATCTCAGGTACATCTATTCTATTTGAAGGTATCTCAAGCAGTTCTTTTGTTCAGTCATTTTGCAGGACTATGAATTTTAAATTAGATCTTATTCTTTTGCTATTATATATATAAATTATACAAAGTTATCAAGGAATTGTATCTATAATGAAGATAACGAATATTAGTAAAGAATAACTGAGGTGGAAAGCTCCCTATTCTCATCGGGCCTCTTAGTATTAATCCTTTTCCTAGCTCTTTCAAAATTTTGGGGGAAAAAAACCTACTCAGCAGAATAAATTTCCACAAGATGAGTTATGTCATTTTCCATGCAAAGTAAATTTTAGTTGCATAACCTTTTCTAATGTGTTATGTGCATAAATTCATTAAAGCTGCTCTTCTACAAAAGGTTAACCCAGTGGCTTTTTTTTTTCTTTTTGGTTGTTTTTTTAAAAGCCATGCCCACACTAAGCTTTCTCCTCAGAGATCTAATTGAAAATTAATGAAGAGTTGAAACCAATGATTTATATGCCATGGCCAATATTTCTTTTTGGTCTACTGGTTCTGAAATTTCTCTCTCCTTTCATCTGGATCCTCAAGGAAAGCTTGAACAATTCAGTAATAAGCATTTATTCAAAATATAAGCTTAATTCCAAAAATTTCCTTAAAGCATCCTTCACTTTCAGTTTGGTATGGTCATTATTGCCTTTAATTCAAATGCTCTGGTTTCAGTATCAAGGAGAGCATGGATGGACGCCATTAAACTACCCTGGGCTCTGTGAGAAGATTCTTGCAAAAAGCCAAACTGTGGTACGTAAGTGTAACTAATTAATGAAATCATAGTATTGAACACCTGTTCTTTCAAGTGAACATCGATTATTAGGCAATCTCCTTGACCATCATCTTCAAACTTTTGGCGGAAGTCTAAGTCATATAGATTCTGGCAGGCTGGTTTTTTCCTGGTACAGTATAGCCACCTGTGGCAAGAGCATCTGGATAGGCTTATGCATCTTTACAACAAAGGAAAGCTTCAGGTACTGTCAACTATCTCCTTCCTATCTGCTTCTTCATGTAAATGGCTTTTCATGGAAATGGTTTTCCAAGTTGTTTATCAACTTTATGATCCTCCATGAATGTTTAAGTTATTACGGTCTTTTGGTAGTGTTATGACTTTCCAACTTTTGGCACCAATTGAACTATAAATTTACTATTGCCAATGTTACAAAAAGTTAATTCCATATATGGTACAGAATTTAAAGTAATAAAATCACTGGGGAGTCTTGACAGCTGATCTGTTCAACTGATTGAACCTTACAAGGCACCTAAGTACCCGCTACTTGCCAGTTTCACCAGAAATTTTGTAGCACAAGAGGAAGTGGTGATCATAGTTGTTTGTATTCAATACTCTTATGAGTTGAAGCCAAATAGATGAAAACATGTACCCAAAACTGAGTATTTTCTATACAGAAGTGATCGATTGCATTCCAAAACAACCTTTGGAGTAGAATGGCAAGTTTACGGTGAATAATTTACAGCAGTGTTAGATTAAAAGGCAGAGTGTAAAGCAAGGCTTAGTTAAGTTAAAATCAAAGTTGTAAAGAAGGTGAGGAAAAATTGTGCAACTAATAGAAAGGTTGATATCAAAAGACTTCCCTTTACTCAATGTCCCGGCTGATGCTCTGCTCAATAAATTATTAGTCGTGTGGTTTAAGGATGAAAGAGTAAGTTCCACATGGTAGCTAACCTGAACGTTTCACTTTACCTTCATCAAGAACTCAAGCATTTTGACTTCATACCATATTTTATATCTCTATGAAGGGCATGATTAGAGAAATGTCCTTTTATATTGATTGAGGGAACCATTATTAGATATTCTCTTACCTTGATTATGCCATGAATCTAGGTTGCTGTAGATCCAAAAAAATTTGTTGGACTCAACGCTGTTGCAGATGCTGTTGAGTATCTTCATACGGGTAAAAGTGTTGGCAAAGTATGTACCTTTTCCCTCTTTCATTGAAACTTGAACTATCTCAATGATTACAATGTTCTCATAGGATTTTTTTTTTTTAATGGATATAATGCATTGGCAGGTGGTGGTTTGCGTAGATCCAAAGTTTAGTCAACAGGTGGCTAAACTATGAGGATATTGCTGATACGGAATTTGATCAACATCTAAAAGTTGCATCTGCTTCCTGGATGAACAAGTTCAGTGAAATTTAGAAGTAAGGTCTTCCATGAAGGATATAGTTTTGGACTGATAGCATATAAGGATTGCTTGCAAGGCAAATAAAGGAGAAATACGTATGTTTGCCCTTTCAGGGGAAACTATTTGCTAAATCAAATTTTAATACTATGATTTACCTTTTTTCATCGGACAGGGATGCGTGAATCGCATTATGTAGCTGCGTTTTAATGCTTGACTCGTCCCACTTAATAAAATGGAGCATATTTGGCATGAAAATCACAATACAGGGAATATAGGGATGCCATTTTCCCTGTTGTATTTCTTCCCACGGTCCTTTCCGGCATATGCGAAACTTAGTTTCTCACACTAAAAAACACAGACAGCTTCCCACATATATGTAAACGAGCAGAAATCGCAGGATGCTTATGCGATTCTAAAATCGCATTTTCACTTCGCGATCACGATTTCTTTGTTAATTCTCCCTTTCCTCATCTGACTTGGTGGCTGTCATGAAAAAAGCAAAATTGCAGGTAGAAAACGCCATTTACTTGTCAAATTATTTTGGCTAGGACTCCTTTTTAAGAAATGGTTTGCTACAAAGCGGCAAACATACCTATTTTTCACAAATAAAGCCGGTGAAATACTATAACAAATTGGATTGACTAAAACTCACCAATTCCACATATATATATATATATAACGCTCTCAACATTGTTAAAATAAAAGAAACCTCTTTGTTCATCTCTTAACTCTTTTTGTGGGAAGCCAATCAGTCTTTTGTTCGTTCTCCCTGAACGTGACTGCTTCCTCTCACTTTGTATGAAGGTGGGGTGCATATTTCTCCCTTACTCTTTATTCACCGAACAAGGAAACTTGTAGCCTACAGTTGTATAGCATTTCTATACTCAAGTTATAAGTTTTTAGGTTGGATTTCTATTCTTCTCCATGCGTTTCCTTGTCCCCTTCTTCCGATTGATAATGCTCTAAAGATATATATACATGTATATCGAGAAAAAAAGCATGAAATATTTGACAACAATGAAGCTCCCCCATAACTGGATAATGCATTCAACACACTGCACATAAAAGATATATGTGCATTTCCATCTGGAGAAGTTGCAATTTAATTTACACTTATTTTCATCTCTCTCTCTCTGTACAAGTGAAATGAGAGAAGGTTCAACCTTAGTATGGGAAGTAACATTCTGATCAAGATTATATGGTGAATTGCAAAAACTAATGTACTCTTGGATAGGAATAGCCTCTTTACTCAAAGGTAATGGGATAGATAGGGAATAAAAAAGTTATGACTAACTATTATCAGAAGTATACTCGAAATTTAGAAATTTCAATTTCAGTGTTTTTGCATACTAAATCTATAAGAAATAATACAAATCGTGCTTTGCATGCAGTTAGTTGAGACATTAAAGTGCTTGGTCTGATCAATATACCTAAAAATTTTAGTATTTTTTTTTTATTTTTATGCCTTCAAAAAGCCTAAAGCTAGTTATAAGCATATTAAAAGGATAAGCTGTATTGCCCAAAATGTCTAGAAGACAAAGGTGGAACAAAGTTGTGGTCTTCTAGTTTTTAACTTCATATAACTAAGCACTTATGGATAGTGATAAAGATGATAATAGTGGCTACACTATGGTGGTGTTGAGTATGATCAACAATTCCTTTTAACAAGTCATGTTGTCTATTTAGCATATTTATTCGTGTCTAAAAACCTTATTCTTAATAGGTACATTTATTAGTAGTGTTTAAAATTATAAATTGATATGCTGCTTGTTTATTAGTTATATGTAAAAATTTAAACCCATAACTTGACCCGTTTGATACAGGTAAACTTGTTTATGGATGAAAGTATTTAAAATAATCATGAAATAGTTATCAAATTTATTGAAATAATTACTAAGGAACAAAAACTTCACAAAATTAACACCCTAAAGAATGAGTTACTTAAACTATTAACCACAATAAATTACACTCAACAAACAAAAGTCTTCTTGAAATAGAAAAGTAAATAATCTATTTGTTACATCACATAAGCACATTGAATTGAGTCATTTCCTAACTAGATACTAGAGTAAATATTTGAATTCACCACATCCTTATAGTTCTTTAAGAGAAATCCCTATAAGAAAACAATTACTAATATGGTGTCAAAAAAGACTAACAAGGATAGTTTATCATCTTTTTCTAGTATATCCATAGCATCAACACTGAATGGATGTAATAAAGGGTTATTGAAATTCAAAAGCCATGTTTAGATCATATAAATCCATATATTAAGAAAATGTGAGTTTTTCTACATATTACATATTTGAATAATTCAACACTAAAGTATTTTGAAAGTATATGGAAATAAGGTATTAGAGCAGATCCCATATTGGTAGATGTATGATTCGAGTCTAGCTCCAGTTTAGAGACGAGATTTGAAGAAGGTAGGAAGTGTCACTAAGGCGTGACTCCTTACATGCTTTCAAGATGACTTATGGATAGTAAGTGGCTTGAATCTCACATTAAAAAAAGAGAAAGATTTGGGCTCAATTATAAGATCTTGCAACAAGGATGTTGTGTATTTTTGGGGGGTGGGGTGGATTGTGAAACCCTATGGTTAAGTGTTACATATGGATTACGATTTATAAAGTTATTGTTGTGAATATTTTATCAATACAAGCTTAAAACTTTTAGGCCAAGTGATTGAAATAAATACATTAGTATTTGTTAGTTTAGTTATTCACTGTTTTTGACTTGGGACGTTATATAAAGTCTTACAATATAAACTTGTTATAGGAGTATTGTGGGGGAAAAAAGGATTACCTTCCAATGTTGGTATGCACTTTATGATAAAAACGGAGACCTTAAGTAGAACTCACACATAAAAAATTTGATCATCTACAAACCATGACCGCAAGATTCTACAAGTAAAAAGAACTTCATGTTATAAGCAAAATTATTCAAACTCTTAAATTTCTACTTCAAAATAAGCAAAGATACAAGATAAACTAAATTTCACTTGAATTTGACATATCTATTCTGAATTTCTAAATTTATATCAAATTCAACTTGCATTTCATCTACACTTTCATTATTAACAAGAATAATTACATCACAACCTAATTACCCAAGTCAACCATTAATATGCTATTGACATAATCATATTTCATCAATTTTCTTAACCATTTCTCCAAACATGTTATGTTCATATTCAAATCATAAGCATGTATGTTAAATTTTTAGTCCAATTCTTCTCCTAAGCATACATACATAATAGGATTATCAAAATACTTAATAACATAGTTAATTCACACTAAAATAATAGATGGAGAGCTCCTCCAAGTACTAGATCTCTTGAATTTTGCCAATCTTTTAAGATCAATATCTAACTTGTTATTATAATTATCAAACTAAGCATAAATTAGAATTAGTTGTTATGAGGATTAACATATTGTTAAATTGTAGTCTTCTTAGGGCCCATTCCAACCTACAAGGATGTAGGTTGGTTGACTAAGCTTAGGTCCAATTTGCATAATCTAACTCCTAACCTAAGATGGATTTCCTTGGGCATAATTGAGTCTTGCTTATGCCTAATCTATCGTAGATTGGTACTTAAACCTTATCTTGAGGGTTGTAATCCATGGTACCTGTGCCATGGAGACCTCGGATAATGATGTCCATCTAGGAAGCTTAGAGGTTGAACATCAAGGAACATCGTGGAATCATTACTCCTTAGGAATAACTGAGTTATCATGTTACCTTTGAAAATCTCAAATCGTATCTATTTAAAAAGATACACTTGTCTAAGTGGGAAAGATATGAATTTATCTAGATTCTTCATTTGAAACCTATAAATAGGGGGCAAACCCCTTAAGTAAGACACTTTACACATGATATGAAGTAAGTACACTTATTAAATTATAGTAAAGTGGATATGAGTTCTAGTCGATTCCTTAGACACGCCAAGTTAGGGCTGTAAACGAGTCGAGTTAGGTTAAGACGATACAATGCTAAACTTGTACTCGACTTGATTAATTATTTGAGTAGCTCAAGCTTGATTCAATTTCTCTCAAATTGAACTCGAGTAAATATCGAGTTGAACTTGGTGTTGATAGTCAGTTTTCGCTTAACTTACACTTATCCTTTTGTCGGTCGAGATGCCAGGTAATCGACTCTCTCAGCATTTACCCTCTATAGAAGACGTATGACACTTATGCCGTATATAAGAAACACTCTTGGTTTGAATTCAATTCTATGGTGCGAGCAATTATTATAAGTATGGTTATATTTTACAATCGCTTGCTATCCCTACATATGAGGGGAGATGTCAAGTCAAGAGGTCTCCACGTGTCTTAACAGTTACCTCGACAATTGCCTTAAACACAACAACAGTTTATAAATACCGAAAAAAAAACTCTATAAGAGCTCTTTCACACTTCTTATTCACATTTTTACTACATTAAATCACTATTCTAACTTAGGCATCGAAGTAGCCACACCAAATTGGCCACATTGGATTGGCCTTGGTACCAAGTATCTTACTCTCTTTTGTAGGACTCTTTTTTTACTCCAAAATTCACTAACAACATTTGGCGTCGTTTGTTTTTCTCTAAACACGATTACATGGCTAAAACTAGGATGACACGAAGTGCAGGTGCTGGTACTTCCTCCTAACACCCTGAAGGAGGGAGTCAGCATGCTAATGAACAATGATTAGCTCGACTCGAGCAACTTTGGCTCAAAAACACGAACAAATCCTTGACCTTCTCCATAAAAATTTTCACCCGAATTAGGAAAAAAAGCATGGCGATCATGATACTAATAGTAACGACGATTTCATTGATTCACCTGAATTGCCCAAAAAGCAAGTTGAGGTTCCAATGGGACTCATAGCTCCTGCTTTCAAAAAGATTGATAAGGGCAAGTAACTGCAACATGTACATCATGTGGGACCCTCGCATGTCAACTCCCCCATTTCAGCGACCAACCAGTTCCAAATCAAGAAAATTCCTTTTGTCTTAGAGATTTTGGAAGAGGTAATATCTTGGCACATTAAGCTGCCTTAATTCGAAACATATGATGGGACTTAGAGTACTATCGAACACTGGCTAAGTTGCATGGTTAAAGAGACACGGTGACTTGTTAAGCCTTTCCCTCAACCTTGAGGAATGCAGCCAGCACATAGTTCAAACACCTGAAGCCCAATACCATTTCATATTTCAATGAACTAGCAGAAGTATTTCTTCAATACTTCCTTGCTAGCAAACTTCCTATTAAGGATTTTTCAATCCTAAACACCATCAAACAAAGGTCTGATGAGCCAATCAGGGACTATTTGGCTAGATTTATGGCTGAGATGGTCCAAATCCCAGAATTGGATATGAGTATGGCTCTTAACGCCATAATTGATGGAGTTAAGCCTCATGGAGACTTTTTTAAGTCTCTCGCAAAGAACAAACCAAAAACTTTTGTTGAGTTTAAAGCTAAAGCCACCTCATACATTCGACAGGAAGACAATATAAAGGTACGATGAGAGGCTAATCAAAGCTGAGGAGATGGAAAGAAAGATAAATGGAAAAATGCTAAGGATAGACTTGGCACGGACAACAACAACAGCTTAGATGCCGAGAGGAAGAGATCGAAGATCTCAACATTCTCATCCCATACGCTTGTCAACCATCCAATCTCGGATATTTTGATGGAGGTTCATAGGGAGAGAGGTATCCTCTAATGGCCGGAAAAAATGCGAGGGAATCCTTCAAGAAGAAATTCGAATAAGTACTGCGACTTCCACCGTGACAAGGGTCACAATATGGATGAGTGCATTCAACTAAAAAATGCAATACAATGCAGATACCTATGAAAATTTCTAGCGCATGATGCTAAAAGAATCGAAAGACCGTCTCAAAGGAGAAGAGAGGAACACGAGGATGACACTCGGCCAACAATGGCCGTGAGAGATGCAAGGGATGTTAATCCCAACAGAGTACCCAACGGAGTAATTAATACAATTGTTGGCTAACTTAGTATAGGCTAATTGAGTTCTTTGAACTCGATTAACACCAGGAATTACGTTTGCAATATTCACGGAAAGAAGGTCAAGATTGACAATACAATATCTTTCGAGGAAGAGGATTTTGAAGGCATACAAAAGTCGTACGATGATGCACTTATCATCAATGCGAAAGTCGCCAACTTTGAGGTCAAGAAAATTTTTGTTGATACGAGAAGTTCGGTCAATATTATTTTTCAACATGCCTTCGATCAAATGAGGCCCAAGATTAAAATGCAGCTGCGGTCTTACAAGTATGACCTTTATGCTTTCAATAATCAACCTATCCAAGTAGCCAGAATTATCTCTTTACCAATATAGATCGGCAATGATGAGCATGTTGTAGAGGACAAAGTGGATTTTCTCATCGTCAAATGGCGGTCTCCTTGCAACATGATAATGGGATGGCTATGCCAACATTTATTTGGCATCGTCTCTTCAACGGCACATCTAAAAGCCAAGTTTTCCACTCTCATAGGGGTTGGTGTGTGTAGAAGGGATCAATAATTGGCATGCTCTTCAGGTGAGAAGAAGTATTTCAGGTCGAAACTTTCCTAGAAGGCAAGTTAGTTGGCATAGAGAACGTTAAGAATGATACAGAGGAGATTTCTTTAGGAGATGATCTCGAGAAGACAATTAGGATAGGAAAACCCATGTCAGCAGATGTTCGGCAAAGTCTAGTTGACTTCCTGTAAGCCAATGCTAACGTGTTCGCGTGTTCGTGTGTTCGCATGTTCACCATCAGACATGCTGGGTATCCTGAGAGACATTACGGTACATAAGCTCCAGATTGTCCTGAATGTAAAGGTGGTCCAACAGAAAAAGAGATATTTTGCACTAGAGAGATATGCGACAATAGCCCAAAAATTATTAAAAGCATGATTTATCTGAGAAGAGCCTTATTCGACTTGGCTAGTAAATTATGTGCTAGTCAAGAGGTTTAATGGCAAGTGGCGAACGTGCATAGACTTCACAAATCTTAATAAGGCCTGTCCCAAGGATTGCTTTCTCTTGCTAAAAATAGATCAGATGGTAGATGTAACCATTGGACATACATTGCTTTCTTTTCTGGACACTTTCTCTGGTTACAATCAAATCAGGATGGACAAAGCAGATGAAGTCCACACATCTTTCGTTACCAATTTTGAAATGTACTGTTATACAGTGATGGTGTCATATACTAGAGATTAGTAATGAAAATGTTCAAATCTTAGATCTATAGGAATGTTGAAGTATATGTAGATGATATGATTGTGAAGAGCATGAAAGAAGATCAGCATCTCGCAGATCTAGAGGAGACATTTGCCACATTGTAGAGATATTGCATGAAACTCAACCTATAGAAGTGCATCTTTGGCGCAACATTAGGGAAATTTCTCGGGTATATGGTCACACGACGCGGTATTGAGGCCAATTTGAGAAAGATTGAAGCCATAAGGAATATAAAATCACCTCGTACAGTCAAAGAGGTACATGAACTCATCTGGCGAATTGCTGTCCTTAACAGATTTGTGTTAAGAAGTACGGATAGGTGCACATAATTCTTTAAAATTTTAAAGAATCCAAAAAAATTCAACTGGATCGAAGATTGTGAAAGAGCTTTCAATGAGCTTAAGGAATCTCTTCTGATGCCTTCAATACTCTTAACACCCATTTCTGGAGAAAATTTATACTTGTATCTATCAGTCAGCTGCCGAGCACTTTCCTCTATACTGGTTCGATTTGACGACAGAGAGCATTGACCTATTTATTACGTGACTCATGTTTTGTAAGAGCTAGAGTTTCGGTATATAAAGATAGAAACATTTATATTGGTTGTGGTTCTCTCAGTAAGAAAGTTGAAGTCATACTTTGAATCTCACCAAATTATTATCCTTACTGATCAACCATTGCAGCAGCCCGACTCCTTGAGGAGGATGATGAAATACGCCTTAGAGCTCAGTGCCTATGGTATACAATATAAACCCAAAACGGCACTAAAGGCTCAAGTACTGGTGGATTTTGTAGCTGAATTCACTAGAGACGAAGACTGTGTAGAGATTGTCTAGAAACCTATCTGGTTTCTCTATGTCAATGATTCTTTAACATGAGAAGGAAGTGATGTAGGCTTAGTTCTTTAAGGTCCTTATAATGTCAAAGTTCCTTTTGCTTTGGAAGTTGGATTCCCAGCTAGTAACAATAAAGCAAAGTATGAAGCTCTAATCACCAGACTGAAACTGGCAAAAGAAATTGGTGCTAAGAAACTTGAAGTGTTCTCTGATTCCCAACTGGTGGTAAATCAAGTCACTGGAAGTTATGCGTAAGTACCTATTGATAGTACAAACGTTCGTAGAAGAATTCTTATCTTTCTGTATTCACAAAATTTTGAGAAGTAAGAATATTGTTACCGGCAAGTTGTTAAAGTTGGCTAGTATGGCATTCCCTAAGCTAAATGAGAAACTTTTCATCCAATTTCTCCCGCATAAAAGCTTATCCAATCTCTCGTAGAGTTGTGAGTTAGCTCCTTGCCTAAAAGAAGAATCGTGGATGGATTTCTTAGTGAATTATCTAAAAGATGGTGCTGTCCTTGACGACATAAACGATGTGCGAAGATTGGCTTACCAGGCTATAAACTACGTGCTAATTGATGGTCAGCTGTACAACCGTGGCATATCCCAACCCTACCTTTGATGCCTTTCTTCGAGGGATGTCCAGAGGGTATTATCTGAACTTCATGATGGCATATGCAACAATCGTGTGAAGGCACAAACACTGTATATTCGAACACTATGACTCAGCTATTATTGGTTAACTGTGAAAGAAGATGCGAAGGACGTTGTCTAATAGTGTCCTCAATGCCAGAAGCATGAGTTATCGAGTAAAGCACCCGCAAGTGAATTATGTAGCCTAACTAGCCCTTGGCCTTTCGCCTAGTGGGGGTTAGATATTCTTGGACTCTTTCCCAAGTCTATTGCCTAGCAATAATTCGTCATTATCGTTGTGGACTACTTTACCAAATGGGCTGAGGCAAAAATCACGGAGTAGAAAGTGGAAGCTTTTGTCTTTAATGCCATCATATCAAGATTTAGAGTACCCTACATGATAATTATAGATAACAGGCCATAGTTTGACAACAATAGGTTCCGAACGTTTTGCGAAAGGCATGGTATTCGGCTAAACTATATGTCCGTAGCGCACCCTCAAAAAATTGGACAAGTCGAAGCCATGAACAAGATCATATTGAATAGCTTGAAACGAAAAGTGGATCAAGTTAGGGGGAAGTAGGTCGATGAATTATCGAACATCTTATGGGGATACAGAACTACTCACATAACCGCAACGGGAGAGACACTTTTTAAGTTAGCATACGGCACTAAAGCCATGTTGTTGATTGAGTTAGACTTGCCTAATCTACGTATACATAATTTTGACATTATGCTTAATCAAGTCAGATTGATAGAGAATCTGGACATTATTGAGGAAATTTGAGACGTTGCAAAAGTCAAGGTCACGGCATATTAACATAGAGCAATAAAATACTACAATTAGAAAGTTAAGCATAAGGTTTTTCAAATTGGAGATCTGGTTTGCTGTAAGATGGAAGTAATAAGCATGTAAGCAAATCAGGGAAAGCTCGGCACCAATTGGGAGGATCCTATCAGGATTCAAGAAGTCGTTAGTGAAGGGGCCTATTGACTAAAAAGGTTGGATGGATTTATCATCTCTCGAGCTTAGAATGTTGATAATTTGAAATTTTATTTCAATTAATGTCGAATGACTTTTGCCGTCACTCTTTTGGTGGCAGCTAACATGCTTGTAAAACTTATTTATGACAATTATATATTTGAAGTCTCATTATGTTTTGGTTATAATTGTTAAATGAGTGAGTTCTAGGCTGTATGGCAAACGAGCTGATCTAAGTTCTAGCCTAACATAGTAAAAGAACTATACAAATTATCTATACGGCCGAGTCATGCAGCTAGTCCACACCTCAAACGGTTAACGGATGGTATAAAATAATGGACGTATGAAATAAAACATGCCGATAAACGTGGGGGTGTGAAATAAAACATGCCGATAAATGATGAGCTTGTGAAGCGAAACAGGTCAAAAGTTAATAGGGCGCGTGAACATGCATAAAAGTGACGAGCTTGTGAAATGAAATAAGCCAAAAGATAGCAGGCATGTGAAATAAAACATGCCGAGAAACAAATGGAGTGAATTAAATCATGTCGACGAATGAGAGTGTGAAGCAACATGCATAAACCATACAAATCGTAAAAGCACAATTATGTGAAAAAGTCATAAGCACTCGGCATTGCCTTGATTATATTCCAATTATTAATTACACGAGAATGCAATATACCAATAAAACAAGTCCTATGGCCTATTCTCAGATTCAGCGGAAGTGATTCTTAAATCTTTAGTTAGGGCTTCCTCGGCAGCTGGGTTCTTAGAGCGGGAAACTTCTTCGATTTAAGCTTCATTCTCACTTTAATCAATACTCTTAGCACCTGTCTCGTCGCCTTCATCTTCGTTAGCACTACTAACTTTGTCATCGACATCAGCAAAATTGGGACATAAGAGATTATAATCGGGATGAAGCTTCAAGACCTCTTCTCTTGCCACTTGAACTCCTTCCAATAACTTTTTGGGTAGAAGCTTCTCGTATTGTCGACTTGGAGTGATTATATCGAGAGCCTCTTCAACAGATGGCCTCCTCTTCACAGTCTCCTCCAATTCGGCAACATCGCTCTGTAAGTTTGAGTTATTGGTCTCCAACTCCTTTATCTGCATCCTGAGCTTGTCTTCATCGTCGCTCATCGTGCAAATAGTTCAGCCTAATCCCCAACATTCTTCCTTTTTCTTATGCAGCTCCTCTTTCAGGCTTTTGAACTCTTTATACTATTCTTCCATTTTGGCCTTCAGGCTAGAGATTTCATCAGCGGCGAGGTCCTGTACCAATTTCTTGGTAGCAAGTTCCTCCTTAAGCTTTCTCGCCCCCCTCTCAACCCTAATCCTTGCATTCTCAACTGTAAAGTTTGGGCCTTTGATGTATTGTATGCATCTTCAACTTTTTGCAATAAATTTAGTTATTATAATTAAGAATGATTGGATATTACATAGATATAGCAGAAGATATTACCTTCTTTGCCTTTTTGTCAACCTTGTCCAAAGCTGTAAGAACGTGACTGCTTATCTAGAAAAAGAAAATGTGTTAGTTATCCGAACGAGCTCAATAATTAAAAGCAATGTTTATGGATACTCACATCATACAATTTGGCCGTGACATGGGCCTTATTACAACTGCCGACCCTATTGACATCCTTCTTGGCGATATCTTTGTCTTTCGGAAGAATGACCCCTTCCATTAAAGCTAAAGATTTCATCCTATCTCCCAAGATCGAGTCAGTGTCCAAAATCTGATAGCTTTAACAAGGGATGAAGTACTCCCTAACCTCTTTGTTTGGTAAGAATTTAGCGCTAGTGATGCCGAGAGCTTAAGAACACATTGCCTCCTTCGCCCTTTTGTCCAAGCGTTTGGACTTCTTGATAGGTGGTTGGCCAGCAAGTTCTTTCCTTATTCTTTTTTCATCACTTGAAGCTACCGTAATCTCCTGTAATGAGCCTTCTACAGCAATGGTATTTTCATTCTCCTTGTTGGGGTATGTCTTTCGATGCTCACTATCCTGATGCTCGACGGAAGGATGAATAATCACAACTGGAGGCTCTTTAGAATGAACCTCGGTTGGCTGTATATTCTCATTCTCCTTCACTCTCTCGGCAGGACGAGAGATTTGCACAATTGTCTGCTTTGTTGCAACTTCCTTTGCTGGTCTCTTTACAACAACAGGCCGTGTGGTAGTTGCTAAGATGGTTCTCCTCCTATTAGCCTTGGACTTCTTAGCCTTGGCTTGAGCAAGTAGCTTTGCAGGATCCACCTCTCCAGTACCTATATCTACAAGATGAGTAAATCAATTAATATAAATAAGGGAAAAATATGAACTTACATTTTCCGTACTGAGCAAGGCTCAAAGGCTACTCTCTCCCCTAAAGTCTCGAGAACGGCTTTCCTCGTGGCTATACTTGGCACGGTAGTAACACATTAGCGTACCTTCTTTTTTAGAAAATATTGGTTCGCAATTCTCATAATGCCATATAATTCTCTTAGCATCCTAGAAGAATATTTTGTTTCTCCTCTCTCCTGAATCTTCTTCGTTGCTGCTATATCATTTGGCATTAGATCTACATCCTTTGTATGTATTGGCTTAGTCCATTAGGTCCAGAAGTCCAAGTGCTCATCAGACACTATTGATACAAACTTATCATGCCACTTATGAATCTTGGATTCTAACCCGTCTATAAACTTACGCCTATGCCTTGTAGTAGCAAAGTACCATTCGTTAAGCTGCTTATAGATAGCGAAGAAAAATCTAAATAGTTGAGGCGTAACCTTGACCTCAACTTCTTTACATAATATCTCAAAAGCCACCAAAATTTGATATGTGTTGGGTGAGAACATACCTGGCGTGACTTTGAAGCAGTTGAAGAAGCTCCGAACAAAAGTTGAGGAAGGGAAGCCAAACCCAAAATCTAAATACTTTGAGTATATATGGAACTCACGCTCCCATGGAAAGCACACTCTCTGTAAGCTTCCAAAATTGAGTTTAGGATAACCGAGCTCAGATTTAGGGCTTTTAGGGTAACTTATCCAATTGAGCCCAAACTTTGCAACTAGAATGAAAAAGTTAGTCGAGATATTACAGTGAAGTTAGATTTTAGTAATAATGATCCGAAATCCCAATTTTGCCCTTAGAAATTGGAGTATTTACTAAAGCCCTAAAATGTTCAGAACTCCTAAAATTGAACTTAGATTACAACGAGAACTTAGAGATAAGTTAATTGAGCTATAAAATGAGATAATGTAGTATAATTTACTATAAAAAAATACACGTAATTTTTTAGTATACCCGGTACAAATAATAATTATACTCATAAATTAACTTTAAATTGAGTAATTATATATATATTGTGTTGAATTCATGAAATTAACCTTAGAATGTATCCTAAAAATAAAAGATATGCTAGAAACTTAATTATATGAGTAAAGTTATATATTTCACGTGTTATTTACATANCTTCTATCTTAGATTAGTTTACACGGCGGGACTGTTATGACTCTTCTTGTTCGAGGCGTGACACTCTCTCCCTGTCTCTTGGCCTCCTTAAGTTCCACGTTTCGAGAAGATCTCGCCAATACCGATTGTACTTTGTGACGAGAACTTTGTTGATGGAACTAGCGGCCCCATCAGGAGAATTACGAAAGTAGGCTATTGTGTTGTATAGATATTTTGTTGAAGACCTCTCTTCCTTATCCTCAGGATAATTATCTACAGGAAGCTCATTAATCTGAGCAAGTTTATCCTATCTTATCTCTATACTATCGGTCGAACCACTAAAAGAACACGCCGCTTCGCTCCTATTTTGGGGGAGAAGAGTGGTCTTAGTTTCCATTGCCTCGGAATCGGATAAAACAAGTCAACGTACAACTTTGCAAACCATACTTAGACGGTTGTATGAAATGAAATAACAGAAGTTAAAGAATGAGATTTTGAAGATTGGAAAACAAATGAAAATCTTAAGTACAAACAGAGAAGTGAAATTTGATTATGAACAATACCTTATATATGGACGATCCGTTCTCGTAACTGCAAATCTACTTTTAACAGTATTGATGCATTAATATGATAGTCCCATAGATTGTTAACGTGTGTATTGTGACAAAAATCTAACAACTAAAAACTTTCTAATAGTTATTAGGCCTGCAACAAAATGATGACCTAGGTGACAAATGTCGTACCTACAACTTTTTGGTTTCTCAAACAGGTGAAAGTTTTGAAATGGTGACATTTTGGCTGGGATGTAATCCATCCTACTTCCCATGTTATTCGGCATGAATCCAAAGAATCTCTCCCCACTCGGCCTTTGCTATAATATATATATAACCCTTTTTATCGACTATTCTAACACGGGAGTTGAGGGGGCAAATGTTAATAGTTAGTTTTCACTCAACTTACACTTGTCTTTTTGTCGGCCGAGATGTCAGGTAATCGATTCTCTTGACATTCGCCTTCTATAAAAGACACACGGCACTTATGTCATATACAAGAAACGCTCCTGGTTTGAATTCAAATTTATAGTACGACCAGTTATCATAAGCACGGTTATATTTTACAATCGCTTGTTATCCCTACATATGAAGAGAGATGTCAAGTCAAGAGGTCTCCATGTGTCTTAACACTTACCTCGACAACTGCCTTAGACACAACAACCGTCTGTAAATACCGAAAAGAAACTCTGTTATAGCTCTCTAACACTTCTTATTCATATTTTTACTACACTAAATCACCATTCTAACTTAGGTATTGTCGGACTGGCCTAGTACCAAATATCTTACTCTCTTTTGCAGGACTATTTCCTCATCCTAAAATTCACCAACAACACTCGGGTAACTCACGAGTAGTTTAACTCGTTTACATCCCTACCTTAAGTACTAATATTGACCTTAGCTCTGTTATTTAACTAGAAATTCAATTTGAAGAACTTAAAGATTTAAACTAAGATTACAACAATTACTAATTTTACAACTAATCAAGAAACAAAACAACAAAGCAATCAATTTAAGATTTAATTCAAGACTCAATGGCATACTTAGATCTTGCTTCCCCAAGGCCTACATATGTGATTTTCTCCAAAGATAATCTAATTAACTCATTAATTTTCTTGACTGAAAGAATTCTCTATTAAAGCTAATAGCTTTCTCAAGTCTATTAAGCTTCATATTTAGATTTCCTAATAGAATATCTTTTCCATAGTATAACCTAAGATCGCATTAACATATAGTGAATTCTCTTGAAAATAATGTTAAAGATCCGAAAGAATCTTATAATTTATCCCTAACATTGCACAAACCTTCATAAATTATGCTTAGATCTAATTATACA
This sequence comes from Lumnitzera littorea, assembly GCA_024138015.1. Taxonomy (NCBI): domain Eukaryota; kingdom Viridiplantae; phylum Streptophyta; class Magnoliopsida; order Myrtales; family Combretaceae; genus Lumnitzera; species Lumnitzera littorea. The sequence goes on from JAMXBB010000010.1 coordinate 68,034,513, forward strand.
AGAAATCTCTTAATCTTCTTGTATAATATTAGATTTTTAGATTAATACTTGCAGGAATATCAATACAAACAATTAAGCATGCATAATTAATTAAAAAAGAAAAAACGAAAGAGTTTCATTAAATCTAATAAAAATAATTATCACATGCTAGATCTAATTTCCATAGACCAAGATATAAAATATCTACTCTCTACTCATGATAGAAGATTAATTTTAATAAAAACTAAAAGAAGAGTAGAAGAAAGATCTATAGATGCGATGAGAAGAATCTTGAATCTTGAAATCTTGAAGCTCTATGGTCCCTTGAGTATTTTGTTCTTGAAGTTCTCTCAAAAAGACTTCTTAAAGTTCTAACACAAAACCTTAATAAAGCTTTAAAAAGGAGGGAAAAAATAAAGAATCTATAACAACGACACAACTAGGTGACACGACCATATCACTTGGTTGTGTCATTTTGACACATCAAATCAATTCAATTTTGTATCTTCATAACATCCGGGAGTGACATGACTAGGGACACAATAGTATTGTTTGGGTCATGTCCTCCACTAACCTCTCATTTTTTTGCTTCAAATTCCCCTGGAAACGACATAGTAGTGTTGTTTGGTTATGTTGATTTTTAAAATTTCATAACTTCCTCGTTTTAGCTCTGATTTAAGTGAAACTTGTTTTTATTTTCTCTTTTTCTTCTATAGATCGTTACAAAACTTAGAAAACAAGATTTTACTCAATTACGTATTTTCTCAAAATAAGATTTAAATTCAAGAAAAAATCATCAAAAATCACTTTATAAAATATAGACAATTAGGAGCTTATCAACACATAAGGCACTCAAACCCTTTTTGCTTTCTCTTTCTAACCCAACAAACATTAACTTAAGTATTAGATTGGCCAAATCAGGCAATCCATGGTGCCCACTAACCATATTCTTTTTTGTAGACTCAAGCCTAATTGTACAAACCAAGGTAAAGAATCTATACTAGCTAGCTAAATTCAAACTATAACGGTAAGATACTTAGTGTAATTTAAATGTGTTATTTACTATATTACCCCTTCCTAATAACACTAGGACTATGGTATTTTGGTAAATTACTATTAATCTCCTAAATTATCTTTTGTAAAAGAATTAGTAAAAAACCCTCACCAACTTCATTGTTAGTTAAGGTTATTTTAGTAATTTTAATATTTACTTACCTTTAGCTATGGGTTAATTTTTGAACTTCAAATTTTCAAATTTACCCTTCACTTATTTACTCTAAAAAGTTTTCTTTTAATTATTTTATTATTTTCATTTAATTTTTAATATTTAGTTGATGCCAAGGAGTTGCTCCTCCCAATGTATTTAAATAATTATGTAGTTAAGGATGTTACATTAAGGGATTTTTATATTGATTGTTGGATAACTGGACAATAATTGTAATTCTCGACCCAAGATTAAGAAGGATTATACTTTAGACCTTACGATGGTTACAAAAAATCTCATACCATATTACATTGCATAAACTTGTCCATGCATAGCACATATTTGAAAACTTCTTTATGTTTGTTTACGTTTGCTTATTTGTAGCAATGGAAGATTTCTCATTATTGAGCTGTGGTTTTGCTTACTCTTTAACAAATCTATTTTACAGGATGATACTAAAGTGACATTGATTAGGCTAAGACTTGGTTAAGGCTATTAATCTGAGACTTATTGAGGCAGTTATAGATTTATAGATCCTAAATGGTCATGGGATAATGGACCTGTATTTATTTTCATCAATTATGATTATATATGATATAATTGGATAAAAAAATTGAATAATTAAATAAAGTCTTACAAATTCTAACCTGGTCTATCTAAATGCTAAACAAAGCCTAAGGCCCTATACAATTCGGCACTGCAACAGTGCGCCCCATTTTTTTTATTTGCACGCATGGCACGTGCCTCGCACGTAGCCATCGCAGCCAACCTTCTTTTTCCTTGACTTTTTCAGATTCTCAATTTGTTTCCTTTCTAGTGTGCTAGGTTTGGGGTCATTTTTTTACCTCATTTACTATATAATTTCATCAAATTAATAGTGAAATTATATAGTACACTTAGCCTACTATGAATTGGATTCGAAAAATCGTCCAAATGCATTCTTTTACATGATAAAAATTAAGTTTGAAAAAAAAAAAAAAACTTGATTTCAGGTAAGGTTCTTTAATGGGAATTTTCGAAATCTCCAAACTTCCCAAGCTTAATTTGATCCTCCAAACTATAAATAGGATCTCAATTAGGCAGCAGGATACACAATCATCACTTTCTCTAAAGCTTACTCACTTTCTCTCTCTCTCTTTAGCTAATGACCACTCTCTCTTTCTCTCTCTCTACAATTCTCCTTCTCTAATCATTTTCAACTAAACTTACAACCCTCGGCATTTTCCCCATGATGCAAGCACCTAAGCTTAGCCACTCTCGCTCTTAGCCATAACCACTAGCCATGTGGCCAAGTAACCCTTGCCAAACCCTAACCACCACAAGCTATTACCTTTAACCACCACCAAAACGACTCCCAAACACCAAAGCACTTCGATTAGCCTTGCTAAACCCAATAAAATTTTCATAAAAACACAATTTCCCCTTCACTTTGGAGGTCAAATCAAGTGGAACTAATCCATAGTAGCCGCTGTAATTCTTCTTCTTGTGCAACTCAGATTGGCGACCCATGGAGCTCCAGATCCGACTTGCGACCTGCTCTTGCTCCGACCCGACCCGTGCTTGCATCCAACTCGGTTTGGCCCCATTTGTTTTCTAGTTTCGATCTATCTTGTATTTTTTTTTTCCTTTTTATTTTTCTTATTTTTGTTGGTTTATTATTGTAATTTGTGCTCAATAAAAGATAAAAAAAAAACAGGAGAGAAAAAGGAAAAAGAACAAAAAGAAAAAAAAAATAGAAGTAGCTTAGTTAGTTATTTTATTTATTTATTTTCCACGATTAAAACTAAAACGAGAAAAATCATAAGATAAAATAAAATAATAAAAATGAAAAAAAAAATTTATAACATAGAAAAAAAAATTCATTTTCCAAATAAATGAAATAAATTAACCATTTTTTTCAAAAATAGGATTTCTTTAGAATTTTTTTCAAATCAATAAAACATTTTTTATCAATTATGACCATTTATAATTTTTCTTAATTAAAATCGAAATAGGTAAAAATGTAAATTGGATTTTTTCCAAAAATTAAAATCAACCAACTCGCTAATATTTTTGAAAAAAACTATATATGCCTAATCCTAGATAACTAGTACACAGACACCTATGGGGCAATTGCAAAAAACGAAAAAAAAAAAACTCATTTTTTCCATTTTAGTAAAGTTTCACTTGATTTAACCCAATTTATTAATCAATAATTAAATTTTGTTTCATAGGATAATTTTTAAAAAGTGATTTTAAGAAATTAAGTCTAAAATAAAAAAGTTAATAGTACCCATAAAAGTTTAAAGATCTTAACCCCTAGACCCATTTTTCTGGTTCTTAAAACCATTTATAAAATTGGTTTTATAAAAAAAACTAGTAGCCAAATTATAACCAATTAACCCAATTGGTTATAATTTAACTCATTTTTACGACCTTAATTGAGTAGTGACTCTAATATGTTTTCAATGTTAAAAGAACTAGTTTTTTTTTTTTTAAACTCTAGTCAAAGATCAGTATTAAACGGGTAAAATTTAATATTGATTAGTTTAAAGAAGACCAATTTATAAGACCAAGAAAAATATCAGGCTAGACAAGAGGAACTTAAATTGGTCATCTATACATGCTAACAATTCGTCGATAAAACCATTGCGAGTTTGCTATTGATAATCATGTATTAGAACTATTAGTTCGCAATAAATATAATTTCAAACTTTCATGAAAATTAAACGATTTATGTACTTATGATACTAACTTAGTATGGCACAAGAATATGATGCACACATATATCAATCATGCCTTATAAATAAGCGAAGGAGTGCTTAATTTCAAAGCAAGTTTAAAGTGCACTCCCAAAGACTTCGGAAGAAATAATAGGCTTATAAAGACAAGTTGCAATTGTTCCTCATTGTCCAACAAAAGTGAAGACCAACAAGGAAATTGACTCCAATATATAGAAAAGCATGTGTTGTTATGATTGGTAACATAACCATCTTATCTAAAAGTTTAAACTTGTAAATATAGTGCATATTATGTTCTAAGCATGTGAAGTTGCAACAATCCCTCTGTGTAAACCATTTGTCATGCCTCAAAGTAGGGAGTCGTAACGGTCCCACCGTATAAACCAACCTAAGCTAGAAACTAACTACTTTAGTTGCTAACATAGGTATAGTTTACACTAGGCTTTTACCACTCCATAACTTAAAGTCATCCAATTCAATACCTATTTGGTATCAACATGTGGTGCTAATTTCTAAAATAACTTTTGAAAGAAATGATGGTATAAAACTTAAGAAGAAAACTAGTTTAATAAATAACTTCAGAAAAATAACATAATAAGGATTTATAAAAATCCACAGGTTTACAAAACATAGTACCAGTAACAATAGCTAGCTAGAGGGTCACTTGAAGAGACCCTATTAGTTTTCATAAAGGTTAGTGAAGACAAGTAACAAAATAGGAATCCAGAATCCAATCAATTGGTCTTGAATCTTACTCCCTGATCTCGTTCTCTACACTTCTGGAACTTAGAGTAATAGTGTTATATTTATCGGGAAACTGTAAAACAACTATAGGAAAATAAGCAACGACTTGCTCAGTAAGTGGGATGGAGACAATAGCACATATTTAACATTAAACAACCAAGGTTTTCAATTAATGTTAATTAGATGCAATGCATATTGAAGCAAATGTCATTGCGCAACATTGACTGGTCTATTGTGAGATCAGAGAAATTATGCCTGCTTTAATCCGAGTTTTGAAGAGTTTAATACTATACACTTCATAAATCAAAACCAAACTAGGGCTTATGTAATGAAGAAATTCGCTCCACCCAAGATTACCTTCAAACCACGGTCCCCAACTTTACTATGGCCTCTTTTTCTATCACTTAGTTTAAGTAAGGGTGGAGAAAGGACCATTTGTATCATCCACATCAAAGGGTCCGTATTTAATCCGAGAATCCTAATTGTTCCCCTAAGGGGTTGTGATGTATATCTGGTTAGAAGTTAAACTGAGTTTTGGTTGGATTGCTTTTAGGGTGATCAAGTAATTTTAAACGATTCAATCAACCAATATCATAAAGTAACCAATATATAAAATCTAGTACTCCAAATAACAAAACATTTTTCAAGCACACACATTGCATATGCATAGATAACTAACTTACAATTACAACCAAAACATATACTAAGGCCTCTAAGTACCCTTAATAATACTTCAAAGTGTAGTGAAACACTAATCTAACTTACTTAGACATTAACACTCGACGGTCCTGATGGTTGATCTTGTCTGCTTCAATTGTTTCCTAAATAATCAATATAATCATTTTAGTTTTGATAAATATAAAATTGAATAAATTCATTTTAATAATTTTAGTGTAGTTATAACTTATCTCTAACGATTAGTGTAAGCTTTGTATCGAGTTCTAACTTATTGTTAAAATCTCTAAAAAAGGTTTTGAAAACTCGCCTAATACTAAGTTTTGATCTTAGAACCTTTTGATCAAGTCTTTAAGATTATCCCAATTATACCTTTACTCCAATTTACTATCTAAAAAAGACTTCAAAGTCATTTCCACTAAGCTTTTACACTAAGCAATCCTTGAACCAAGTTCTGAAGCCAGTCTGACCATATTTCTCTTACTAAATACTTCCCAAACAAGTCTAAAATAAGGCATAATTAAGTCTCTCTTACTATCCAACTTTCTAATAAACTCTTTGAGCTAGAGATTAGGCCCCCTCTTTACAGACCAATCCTCTGAAGATGTCTTTGAAGTGATTTAATCCAAGCCTTTTAAATTAGCTAACCCTCTAGTCAAGTCTCTGAACTTAATACAATCACCCTTCTTTTACCAAACAACTTCTTTAAACGAGGCTTTAACATATTTTGAGTTAAAGTCCTTTCATCAACCAACCTTCTGAACATGTCTCTAAAGTCATCATAATCATGCTTCTTTTACCAAATAGCTTCTTGAGTGAGGCTCTAACAAGGTTATAATTATGATCCTATTACCATCTATCCTTTTGATCAAGTATCTAAACTAAGAATTATGTCTCCTTTCCATTAGTTCAACCATCTGAAGAACTCTCTAAGTAGAATCAATTCATAAGTTTACTTCCAGTAACTTGCCCTAGCATCCTACTCTAGTTTATAAGCATGATAAAACATGATTATACAATAGGTTCCTCATGTCGATGCTTACCATATCACCAAAACTTCTAAACTCTCACTTTCCCACTTCAGTGCATTAAGCCCATAATTAATGATAGGTGCATGGTTTAACTTTATTTCAATCTCCTTAACTCTAGATCGTATCCTACAACATAACATAACTCATATGAACCCCAAAATTGGTACAGATTGATTTCCTCAAAGCTAATTATACAAAATTTCCCAAAAATAGTGCTTTTCACCAAATTTAGAGGCTAAAAAATTACTAAAAATTATGAAAAATATTTTTGGCCAAAATCTTGTCATAGCATTCATACATGCAGTATAGGTAATCTCTAGAAAAATTTTGGTTTCAAAACAACAACAATAAGGTTATTTAAAGTAACTTCGAAAATTAATCGGTTTCTTGTGATTTCTTAAGAAGATCATAAATTCATTTAAAATTTTTACAATATGATATTTTTCCTAAAATAGTATATGCCACCATCCAGCCACCACTACCCTCCACCAACTTGTTGGTAGCCTTGGGTGTTATTACCTCTGTCTCCCTATGGTGATGGTTCTCTTCTAATGATGGCATAGACCTGTGGTTTAGATGATTACTTAGTTGCATAGTTTTACTTCATATAAAATTTTCTAGAATTTTCTTCTATATTCTTTCCCTTTGCAAATTTTTCCTAACTTTCTTAGAGACTTCTTGATATTATGGAGAGAATTGGTATTGTGGTGTTTCCTAAGTTTGTAGAATGCACAAATGGAATTTCTCTCTCCTCCAAGGGTTTTATAACCTTTATTTTCATCCTTGATAGGTGTCCTAAGATTAAGCATACTCAACAACTGTCTTAAGAATTGTCCATGCCAAATGTAAAGGGAGTCTAATATATTAATAATTTTTTATTATCAATTTTTGGATTTTTCTTACTAAATTTTTAGTTAATTATACATGTTTTTAGGTATTTTAGGCAATTTCAACTATATATTTATGTGTAATAACTATACCCAAGAAACACGTACTATTTTGTATATATTATTTTATGTCATTATATAATTTTAGTGTCCAACTAATTTATCTCTAAAATTTAGTTAATTTCCATTACATAATTTACGCGTTTACGATGGATAAATTACAATATAACATAATTTAGTAAAATTATATATTTTTAGTTTAATAATATTATTTTATTATATTTTTATATTCCGAACTCATGATCTATCATTGTCAAACTTTTAGGATTCACATGTGAAATATCATCTCAATTAGCTTATTTTTGCATACGCTTTAAATTACTAACTTGGAATAACTATATAAAACTATGAGACTCATACCATTTTAAGATAGAAATTGATCACACAATCATTATTGTAAGTTTAGTCCACCTAAGGGGTACTTGACTAACCGCTTTAAAGTATTCGATTCAACATTTGTTTTGATATAAAACCTATAATATCGTGATTCAATTGCTTTATATGAGAACTATAGAATAGTCCATCAATACATTTTTATATATACATAGCTTATAGTTATAAGAGAGGTTTTCAAGTCCAAAGGTTTCCATGATTCAAATGACATAACTGACCATCAACTGAAACTATTGGGTCGTTAGTCGTGTCATAATAGTCTACCTTATACATCTATAACAGTCGCTATTATAGATATAGTTTACATGAGGAATACTCGACTCAATCAACTTTGAAGCAATCAGTTGGACCCTTGTTATATATAAAACCCATGGTACATCTTTACAAAACTCATTACATACGAAATCTATAGCAAATCACTTTATATGATATGGGTATTTATATCAGGTTGATTACACCAAAAGATATAATTTCCAAAAGAAAGTTCACAAAAACCACAAGTTTATAGATATTTAGTTACATATCACTAATAAAAAACTATAGGGCCACATAAGGAGACCCACATAGTTTCCTAAAAGACACAAAAAGAAAACTAACGAAAGAAAAGTGATATGTCTAGCAATCTAGCTCATCTCCAGCCTATCATGTACTAACTTAGCGGTTGTTATAGTGTTGCATCTTTAGTCTTTAGTTAACACCTACGAAACAATCTATAAGAATGTGAGTACAATTAGCTCAGTAAGAGGGATTGAGTCAGAAGAGTACAATACAATTATAAACATAGTTATTGAGCATTAATAAAATGTAATGCAACAAGCAAATGAAACATCACATAATTTTTAACCGGTCTTGTAAAGATCCTAAAGGAGGCCTGGTAGGATTATTTAAAATCTTCATATCACGTGTACGTTATTGATACGAAAACTACATTATAAGTTAGAGATTACAAGACTCTAACTAATCAATTGCTATGACTTTTAATATATAATTTATTAATTTAACTTAAAATATAAATGACTATGGATACTCAATATTTCACAGTCCATTAGAACCGTAGAAAATCGGTATCCCTTACCAAATAATAAGATAAAATATAATAATTTTTATAAATTACAATAGTTACTAAATATTGTAAAGCCTTAACATACAAATGCTTTCTATTCCTACTGGCTGGAACACGCTGTACTCAAGTCCTAACCTAAATCCCAACTTTCAATTAACCTGCAAAAGAAACTACAATGGGGTAAGTTACATCCAGCTTAGTGAGATATTCCTCCTATTACAACTTTTAAGAAAATGCAAGCAAGTTAAATTAATAACCATTTGAATGCAGACAAATCGTATGCAATGCAGCAAACATATATATATGGCTTAAAAAAATCATAAACGAGCCTGAAGTTATTAACCAAGTGCATGTACCAGCAGATACAAGGCTAGAGAATAGGCGAATAGGGGCTGTACATGAATAGGGCTTGGACAAATAGGGTTTGCACAATTCCATTTCTAAGAGAATGCCATCAGTAGTCAAAGCAAAGGAGGAATGATCTACGAATGCCGGGCCTCTCATCCCTAAGACTTGCTTGCTCGCTGCTTGTGTCGCTTGAATGCCCGCTCTTACCTACTCCCCTTTTCTCAATGTGGTTTCAAAGCGATCTTTCAATGTCCTTGCATACATAATATTATATTCTTTTTTTGCTACCGTACTCTTTATTTTATTTGTTTTACGGTCATGAGATCGTAAAATAGATTTCTTATTATATTGCTTTATGGTATGACTTTCTAAGAACTTCCCTCAACCTCAAGATTTCATAGATCTGATACCAGTCTTCGCTTCGATGACTATTCTTGTGGTGACAGTCTTTTGTTTTATAGCAGCGGATGCTACCTCCTAGAATTTTGATTCTTTGTTTGAATCCGAGTTCTTCATGCCATAAAGTATAGCAGTTCCTTCTATGGCATCTCTTTCCGTATGCATTCTATTCTGGTCCCTGATACGAGACTAGTGCTATCAGCTTCCCTCCTTTCCTTCTCGCTATGCTCATAATTACTAATTGACTTCATTATATGATATACGTTCGGCAAAGAAAGAAGCTAAGCTTTTTGGGAACAAAAGGAAGAGGTTTCGCATTACAGATAGTATCCGGGAATAAAAGCTATGTCCACTTCATCTCCTATGTTTAAAAAAAAGGAAGTGAATTTCTAAGTAAGGCAAGGTTTATAGAACTTCCCCACCCCTTCCTACCCATCTCTGGCATGTCGAGGGACTAAGCAAAGACTCTGGCTCGACCTTGCTACCCCAATGGTTCCTATGATCAGTCTCAGTTAGAACTGATTGGAGCACTAGTCACGATGATACAAAGCTTGGTGGTCCAATAACTAGGCTCTAAAAAGACCTGTGTATTCAAGACAAACCTCGAAGGTTGGGCTTTTTTTAGTTGCATGAAGGGGAAATCCGATGTTGACACAGAAAGTGGATATGGCAAAGATGGCGTGCGTATACCTTGCTTTCAGGTCTTTCTCAATGGATTGATCTTTTCATTAGTGCAAAAGGAACGGGTCCTTGATCCTCGCTGACCCACATAAAGAATGGGTCCTTGAGCTTTCTATCAATTTTTTTTTAGAAAAAAAAGATATCTCTTCATCTATCTCTTGTCTATCTATCATTGATTCTATCTATGAATCAAGTCAAAAGACTTCGTTTTTTGGTTCCCCCCCCGAATGGATTAGATCCTTTCTGCCAACGAAATGAACGAAGAAACCTAAGAGTAAGAGAAGAGCGTCTTCTCTTAGGTCTTTTTTTTTTTTTTGCAACACAGGAGCCCTCTTTTTTTCATCCCTACAGCTTTCCTTTGTATTGGACGCATGGCGTAGCTAGGACCTTAAAATCATGTATGTTTGAGCCTCTGTTCAAACCAAACAAACCCACCCCTATTTGAATTGAATAAGGCTGGAAAGAATGCCCGCCAAGTTCAGATAAGGGAATGCTTTCCCCAACCAAACAAGGAAAGGCTCGACGAAGGGAAGGGGATGCGGCGGGGGAAGGAAAACGCTTTCGGAGATCGAGATTGGATTTGTTTTTTCATTGAAAACGAAGAAGGCTGAGGATGGCCTACGGTGCATGTTATCTAAAGGGAACACGCTTTTTCGACCGCGGTGGTATGATTGGCCGGGCCCTCTCCTCGTTCCGCCCGCTGGCCTATTGGGATAGCAGCCTTTGGGCTTTGCTCGCTCTTTATAATCAAGAATTCCGACTCGGTGCTGGAAAGCGCTGGCAACAACAGAAAGGAAGGGGTCCATGTAGCTGCTGCGCCCGCCCCCTTCTTAGTCAATGGGGCAGCAGGTTCGGCATCTACTAGAAAAGAAATAATCCACTTCTGATAACCACGCCTCTGCTAGGCAGCGTGTGGAATGGCCGAGAGCGAACCTTTCTTTTTGGATATTTAATCCAAGTCGAGAGTGGAGTTACGGGAACAGCCGTCTGATGGAAAACTACTTTCACGTTCGGTTCAGAGAGCACTTTTTTCGTTGAGAATTCCTCGTTCCCTTTCGTGTGAATTCCCCAGCGGCGAATTAAAAACTTGTGGGGCCCTATCTATTCCATCTCTCGAGCCCCGAAGAAAACCCCCCTCCCCTTCGGACTCCATATCTCTTTTGACTCTATATATGTGGGCACCTGATATCTATGAGGGTTCACCCACCCCGGTTACAGCATTCCTTTCTATTGCGCCTAAAATTTCTATTTCTGCTAATATTTCACGTGTTTCTATTTATGGTTCCTATGGAGCTACATTGCAACAAATCTTCTTTTTCTGCAACATTGCTTCTATGATCTTAGGAGCATTGGCGGCCATGGCCCAAACGAAAGTCAAAAGACTTTCTATCAATTGATAGAAGCGGAACTGTTACGCCCCGAAGTCGCGAAGTCGCAACAGTCCCGCCGTGTAAACCATTCTATGATAGAAACTGGCCTCACAGTTCCTACCATAGAGATAATCTACACAAGGCGTCGACGACCACTCGCTTTGAAGTAAACAGTTCGATTAATGATTATACTACAAATATGATAAGTAACTCAATTACTATTAAACGTAGATAATCATATAAATAAGTCCACAGAGCTTCCTAGGAAGATTTACATAATAACTATAGTTTACTAATTTACAGAATAACTAACAATCTTCATCCTTTAACTACAAGGTCAGTCTAGTTACACATTAAGCTAAATAATTTGATCCTCACACCCCTGGCTTCAAAAAGACTAACCTCTGGATAATTGTAGGGCGGCATGGTACTTGAAGAGATTACAAATCAGAACCTGCAAAAGGATCTATAAGGGTATGAGCAACTTCAGCTCAGTAAGTTGAATTGGAGACTCATGAATGCATACAAGCACAAACAGGGTTATCAAACAATTATTTTCATGCAATGCAACAATCAAGTGTCATCGTACAACGTAGTCCGGTCCGTTGTGAAATCAGAGAAATTTCACCCGCTCCGATCCGGGTTGAAGAGTTCCATATTATGCAGCAGCTCACAACCAAACCCAGGCTTGTGCAATGGAGACCTCGCTCCTCCCGCGACTACCTTCGAACCATTAACTTCACTCCCGCCGCGACCTCCTCTCCTGTCACTTAGTTCGACTGAGGATGAAGAAGGGACAATTTTGCAATCCTGCGCTATCCCTTTCGAAGGGGTCGGTATTTGGTTGGAGAGTCCTATGATCCCCTAACGGGTTGCAATGCATGACGTTTTCAGTTATTATGATCGACTAAGATTAAATTCCGGTTAAGGTTCTCAAACAAGTTCATACTAATTAAATCAATCACAAAATCACTTACAGCACAAATTCCAGCACGAATTTAGATACATCAAACACATGCGCAAACTACTTACAATCACAAGCATATACAAGCCTAAGTCTCCGAGCACTACAAAACTAGTACTCTATTACAATAAGCAATAACCCAACTTACTTGAATTTGCTCGATCGCTCGATCCTCAAATTGCGAGCTGATTTGTTTCTGGGTGTCCTATAATGCAAAGAGGTCCTTTTAGTACTTATTTTTATGGATTCTTATTCTAATTTATAATGTAACTCATTTTCCTCATGTATACCTACAACGTATTAATAATTCGTTGTATTTTATTTCGGGGTTCGGCTCCTAAACTAGATTCTAGTTTTAATTCCTAAGTCGTAATTAGGCTCGAATCCCAATGTGACATTAATCACCTTATGCTCGGGTATTCAAATATCCTATTGGGTCGTAATTTTGGTATTCTAACTATTCGGTACACACTAACCCTAATTGGGATATCGGATTTATTCCCGATGTGTAAAAATCTTACATTTTAAGATATTTACTTAAAATTAAATATTAATTCCGATTTATTATTTTTCTGATTTCAATTATAATATTATCTAAATAACTTTATTTTTTTAAATTTAGTAATTTATATTTTCACATATTCCTAATTTCTCATATTCTTTACCTAATTTCCCTAATTAACCATAATTAGTACCTAAAAGCTAGGATTAGGGTTCCACTGCAGAGATTAACTTCCTTAATCATCTAATCAAGATCCAAATCAGTAATTAACATCCTAATTACCTAATTAATCCCAAATCACCCAATTTTACCATCATTTTAGGGCTAAAAATTAACTTAAAATTTTCGAAAATTAATTTAAAAAAAAAGGGCTTTATAGCACTGTTCTAAATCATATGAGAATCCTACAGAAAAATTTTGAGCCCCAAACTACATCCCTAAGCCTATTTAATTTCCGGTTTAATCATGCTCGGTTTTGAACAATTTCTTAAGAACCCTATATTTTCAGACATAATTAAACTAAATCAATATTTTTCCTTAAATCTATATACAATAAAACCTCAGAATAACAAGTTTCATAATTTTTTGGGCAAAATAACTAATTTTACAAAATTATATAAAAATCGGGGTAAATAAATGACTAACCGGTTCAAAGCTTTCTGGCCGTCCTGGCCGTCCAAACCCGGTCCAAGGCTGTCGGCTGGTCCAGACACTGGTCCTAGTATAGGGTGGTGGTGGTGGTGGTTCGGTCCCAGGTGGTGGTGGGTGGTGGTTTTAGTTCACCATGCTAATCTGCACAGTTTTCCTTTTTTTTTTTTTTATTTTCTGGAATTTCTCTCGATTTTTCTTGTGTTTCAATTTTTCTCAGATTACAAACTGTCCAAATGTCTTCTGAGAATTTTTTCCTTATTTATAGACAAACATAGTAATTAATGTGCATTAATTTGATGGGATTTTGCCCATTTCCTTGATTTTAGGCTTTTAGTTTGGCAAATTCTTATTGGCTAATTTTTTTTCTTTTCAGTCACGACCTGATCTAGTTGCAGATATCTTCTTCTGATTTTTTTATAATTATTTTGTATTTTTCTTTAATTATTTACTTAATTTTCGGCCTATTTTAGCAATTACGCGTATTTTTATCTACACGTAAATACATGTAGGGTACACGTGAACATTCCTAAATATTATTTTGGTCATTCTAAAATTTTTAGTATACATATAATCTATCTCTACTAATTTATTAGTTATTATATTACACTTTTTGCCTTTTCGGTAATTAGCAGTTATTATGCTTAAAATTTGAAAATTTTATAGTCTCCTATTTTATTACTCACTTACTTAAATTTAAGTTTACAGGGTCATTTTTACTGGTATTTTGTTAAATAGTTTATAATTTGGGTTTGATCGGATCTTTTAGCCGATCGTCCTAAACCTTGGGTTTTAAGTTCAAACCTATGGTTACTTGGCTTGGCTTTAGGGTTTACAAGAACTACAAGAAAGCTTTCTTTTATGGATAACAAATTCATTTTCAAATATAGTTGGGAGACTTTACCCAAGAAATGGGTAAAAAAAAATGGAAAGATCGGAACATGGGAATAGATCTGATACCAATATGGACTACCCATTTTAATTGTTGTGCTTTCTAAAATTGCATACCTATACAAGGGTTCAAGTTTCGATCGATATTTGCGGAGTGGATCATCCCTCTCGAAAACGAAGATTGGAAGTGGTCTATAATTTACTGAGTACTCGGTATAACTCACGCATTCGTGTATAAACCTGTGCAGGGGGTGGGTGCTTGTGGGCCCCCTCTGCAGCAAGAGCTTGTTGGACCCCCACACCCCTTTACCGAGAGGGGGCCGGGCTGTCTTTCCCCATCGGCCGGCCAGTGGCGGCAGAAAATGAACTCGGGTGGGTTACGCGCGGTTCGCATTTTCTTATGTTGAGAGCTTCTCATTCTCTTATAGAAGCCCGCGTCCACGCCGGGGACGGGTAAAGCCCAGACAAGCAGCGGGAAGCACTGAGCAATGGGGGGATGAGAGCGACTCCACAGAAGAGCCTTACTCTATAGAGAGAGGCGCTAGCACGCTACAACTAGCACTTTGAAGCCAGCTGAAGGATGCGCGCTAGTCGCGCGCAACGGCTTTCAAGCTTGACTAATAGGGCTTTATAGAGAGAGGTGAGTAAGGGGCTCGCTTCGCTTTTGTTGCGAAGCTCACTATGCCTTCCCACCCCTGCTTAGCGTTCCACTTGTGATCCTGAATGTAGTAGAGGATTTTGAAAAATGCGTCCGAATGTTCCCCTTCCCTCCATAAAGACCCTCTTTCTCTTTCCCCCTCGAGAAAGAGAAAGAAGAGAAGAAAGGATTGATTCTCTTCTTTCATGTGAACGGCTCTATCTTGTATCGAAAGGTTTTTCGTGCTATACACCACGTTGAGAAAGACAAACTTCTTATGTACCGTACCATTTTTTTACCTCAAAAGGGGGTCCTCCTTATGATGCTACGGACGGCTGTCCGAAATGTAAGGGGTAAACTCGGATAGGATAGGATTGTGCGTGCCGGGCCCTTCGGGTGTCATATTTTGGCCGAGTTTACCGTACCTCCGGCCCTTATGTTACGCGACCGTAATATTTTGTTACGTTCTACCGCTCTTACGCCAGAAAGAAAAGGTTTCACACGAGCTCCCGTTCTGGGCGAGAGCGAGGCTATGAGTCACCTGGGCTACGGATTTGTCGGTTGGTTGTATTTATTAAAAATATTTAGTACTTTTTTGTTTGAGAAAAAAGGCCCTCGGGTCCCGACCCAGAAATGAATAGGAAGCAGGACAAGGGTTTTTCATTAAAAGGGGGAAAAGAATAATATATATATGTTTGCTGCATTGCATACGATTTGTCTGCATTCAAATGGTTATTAATTTAACTTGCTTGCTTTTGCTTAAAAGTTGTAATAGGAGGAATATCTCACTAAGCTGGATGTAACTTACCCCATTTATATATATATATATATATATAGTCATCCAAAAATTGTATATAGCTCGGATTTTTGTCCTCTATAGCTAGGGTTAGAGATGATAATTCGTCAAACCTATGTTCTAGTCACTTTGGCATCTAATCTACCAAATAGCCTCATACGACAATCAATATTTTTCTTTCTCTTATTTTTATTTATTCAACCAATGCCGTATATGTAGATGCAAGTAGCATATGCAATCTACTCATCCTTAAGCAGTGGACTCTAAGACTTAGCTTATTGTTATGCAGTTGGCATCTCTAATGCTTAGTAAGCCTATAGGTTAGGGCGAGGTATTGAGCTCGAAATTTTGGTTTTCTTATTATTTCATTGCATTTCCTACTTTTTGATTAATACTAAATTTTAACCCATTTAGTATTAATCATCGACTAGAGAAATTAGGAAATTCAATTTTTTTTTTAACTAAAAAAAAAACTTTTGGAGTTGCCACCTGATTAGAGTCAGAAAAAAAAAATCATAATCAATTGAATGGATTAACTATGATTTAGCTACCGATTTTTTATTTTAATTTGATAAAAACCAAAGATCTCCGAATTCAAAGGTTACCTATTAAACCATAATGGCTACTACTTTAATTTTTCGAAATTAGGTTTATGCTTCCCGAATTATCCTCTCATCTAAATAAAATCAGATAAAACAAAAAACCCAAATTTTTATAGATTTTACGTCATTTTGGAGATGTCTACGTACTCATTAATCAGGATTAAACGTCCGTAATTATTTTCAAAAATTCTAGTATGTTGGTTTATTTTAATTTTGAAAACCGATCGAGTTTACGAGATTATCAATTTAATTTATTCAAAGAAAACTCTAAAAAGGCCTTAATTCTTGAGTATTTTTACTTTATAGAAAATTCTCTATAGTATCCTAATTCTAAAACGGGTTACTTATTATTTTTCATTTCTTTAAAAAAATTAACTTGTCTAAATGAGAAATTCTAAAAAGACATATAGTAGAAAGATTTCCTAAACTAAAGTATATTTTTCTTTTTCATATTTCAACGTAACTATTAAACAAACCAAAGCAAACGAATAAATAAATATAATATATATAAAAAAATGAACCTGAAATCTAAGCGTGCGGGTTACGAAGCCAGGCCGCGGTCAGATCGGATTCCGGTTTGAAAATAGTTTGGATCTCAGCAAGCAAATTCCTCCGATAGTCTTCCTGATGGTGAATGTACTTCGAATTCCTGTAGTTTATGCCTTTTGGTGCTCCACGAACAGCATTCAACGAAACTAACGAGCACAACAACATTAAAACATACGAAAATTTACGATAATCTCTTCTACTTCTCTCCATGTTTTCTGTCTACTGCAATCTACTTTGCTAGATGTGTCAGTGAGCATGTGTGAAAAGAGAAAGAGAGAGTGATGGTGGAGCTTGATGCATAGTGTTGCAGCAATATTTGGATGCGTGGTTACTATTATTTGGCTGTAGTTGTTGTTGTTTTGTGTTATGTTCGGGGTTCGTGGTGAGAGGCTGAGCTAAGTGTGTGTGGGTCTTACGCTGTGGGTAGTTGCAAAGATGATGACTGCTGCAAGTGCGTCAAAGAGGATGAGACTGGAGCTACGGTTGCTGTTTATGCAGTGTTTGCTAGTCGTGGCACTCAATTTAGGGGTCTATGTTGTCAGGGTGATGTGGAAGGAGGTTCGTTGGGGTTGGTTTCTTGCAGTTGTGTGGGTGTGTATTGTGGACGTGGCCATGTGATGACCCTGCGTGACTGGACTTGCTGCTGCGTGGAGCTGTTGCGGTGGAGTGTTGGTTGATCACTATGAGTTGTGTGATCAGTAGACAGTGCAAGACGTGGGCGTGGCTGTGAAGTGTTGGTCGGCGTGTGGGCGTGCGTTGGAGTGCTGCAAGAGAGGAATTGAGTTGCGTGGTTGCTGCTGTGGGAGTCGGCTGAAGTTGTGTCACTGCCGTTGATCTGTGGGTGTATTTGGCTGGACGGTAGACGCGCAGCGCTGAACCAAGTTGCGTCTGGACTGGAGATGGCTGTTTGTTGTCGCTGCCCTGCTAGACGAAGAGGATGGAGTTCGGATCGTGTCGGTTTGTGGGCGGTGAGTGATCCGTGATGTCCGTGTGCGAGAGAGATGAACCACTCGATGGTCAGTGGCGTTGGGCTTGGTTAATGATGGACTGTGATCAGCTGACAGTGCAGTTGATTCTCCGTATGTGTGTGTCGGCGTGGTCAGTGTGTGGAAGTAGTGTTGTTCTATGTGAGCGTGTAGTCTGTGGGTTTGGCTGAAAATGAAATTGTTTTTTTTTTTTAGGTGAATGTGTCATTCTTTCCTTCTATGTTGCGTGAACGATTTATATAAAATTTAGAAAAACAAATCCTTAGATTATATCAATCCTAATTTAATAAAGATTAAATTTTTTATATCGATTCAAATCCAATTTGATAAAAATCAACTTAAATTTGAATATTTTAAATTTTTATCCTATTAAATTCAAAAGATTTGATAAGATTTAAAATTAAATTTAAATTCTGTATACTCAATTGATTTTTGCAACTGAAAAAAAAAAGAAAAAATAAATGGCACATGTGTATCTAGTGAAATTTAAACAAGTGACCTCAATTTAATCCAATATCAATACTCAAATGCTTATTTATTAGGTCGTTAGCATATACTTTGATATCTAGTATAATTGAATTATATTTAAACTACGTGACTTTTCAAAGCTATCAAATTGATTGACCCTAAAACGTTTTACTTTCTAAAAAAAATCTTTTTTCCTAAAAAATCTTTATAATTTTCCTTTTTTTATTTTTCTTTTTGTATTTTTATCATATTTCAATTTTTCTATTGTCTTTTCCTTCTGTATATATTATTTATTTATTATTATTATTTTTGAATTAGGACCCTTTTAAAAAAAATAAAAATTTAAACTACAAGAGGATAAAAATTGGATGTCTACATAAGGCTATGTTGTACGTGTGTACCATATGGAAACTCAATATAATAATCACAACCTCCATAAGATCCCTTCATCCCACATGCATAGTGTGATAGCCAATAAGTCCTTATTAATGCATGGTATGCATGGCCATTTAATTTATTGAGTTGAATATAGTTAGGTTTATTTTATTTAAGTGGCCAAACAAACATCGCAAACAATCATCATATCAAAAAGATACCATTAATTTATCACTCAATTCGATTCATATTTTTTATGATATTTTGGCAATCAAAACAAGCAATAATCAATTAAATGCATAATTCTCAATTCCCCATGCAACCAGTTAATGGTAATTAGACAATTAAGTGCAACTAATCTACAATCACAATCAAGCACAACAGTCATCAGAATACTCACTTAGTTAGGTTGCCCTATAGTTGTAATAATCAAGGTGCAAGTTTGTATCAAGTTTAGTATCACCTGATATTAATAAAGGAGAACACTAATCGATATCTAGATAACCACCTATCTATTTGCCTAATGCGTATTTAGATGTAGTGCTATACAACTTTATCATCTAGCTATTTATCTATCCGAAAATTCAAATTTCGCTTAGGTTTTGAGTCACTCGTAACTTTTTCACTTTATCTTCAATTATGATGATCTCATAATCAATCCTTATGGAGTTCAAGTGTACTTCTTCAATGATAGAATTTAATTAAAATTCTTAATGATATTTATCCTTTATGGTAAATAGGAAATATTATTTAATCATAAGAGTAATAATATACAACTTAGTAAATATTATATAAGTTCAACTTATCTCACTATTTATAGATTTTGTATTGATATGTTGTTATATTTTAAGGTATATAATTCTATATTATTGTTGTTATCGTTGTTAGCATCGTTATTATTGTGATTGTTATTATTATTATTATTATTATTATCATCGTTGTTATGTCGCATTATTGTAATATGGTAACTACGTTATATATGTTTAATTATTTATACATATAGAAGTACATCTTTAAAATATTTCGACTTTACATACACATGTAGATGCGAAGGACTATGACTTCCCAAACAATTTTAGGTTGTATAGTTTATGCCTTATGCATACTTTACGATACATGTTTACCAGTTTCCCCTATGTAGGAAATATATAAATACATATTTGTAAATAATTACCTAGGAGATATTTATTTGTTTGTTTAGGGGTTTGTCCTAATTATTTATTTATAAGATCAAATTACTTGAGTAACTTAGTTATCCAACTTATATTGCTTGGTTTTTCCTAAATATTTGATTGTGTATGATTTTTTTGTTTTAAATATCGTTTTTAAATATACTCTCACATATCAAAACCCGTTTTAGAAGTCTTGAATCATATTTTCTAGAATCGGTCTGGATAGATACGAATTTTATTAATTTTGGCCCAATTATTATATTCATCGTCATTTTTTTTTAAGTTCCAATTGGATCAAATTTTCGCACTTATCTTCCTAATGGTCCAGTATTATCCGTGGGTTAAGGGGACTTCAACGTCCATTTTCTAGTCCACTTTCACTAACTCATTGCTTTAAGTCATGGAGCACTAATTAAAATAATTAGTCCTAAGAGTACTAAACTTAAACCTAGTTTTTATATTAGTGTTACATGAAAGAATGAAATAAATAAATAAAATAGCTCCTATCCTTTTCTAAGTACCGTAGGATGGTGTAGGAGGGCTTAGGACAATTCGCTCTCTTTTTTTTTTTTATAACTTACGTTTTCTTACATCTAAAATAATAACATGACATAATAGGTGAGTATTACTAAATAAAATTTTACTTAATCTTAAGATTCCCTTCATCTTGTGTTTGGCATTCATATGGTTGCATATATCTATTTTTATATTTTACTAACAAATCCTCGAGAAAGGAAAGTACTACATATTTGTATATATGTATGTTGCATAGAAAATGATACAATACATTATGAATTGGTATTCTAGATGAAAATTTTAGAATAATCCTAGTGTACACTATATATGTTGCTCAGCCCGAGCATGGATATTTTATATATTTCATTTCCTAATTAAATCTTTCAACCAAATATTTGTACACAACAATTTCTCAACCTTAGTGTCATATTTTTACATGATATTGTAATAATTCGGTGGATAGTCAAAAATAATTCCAAGATGCTACTATATGGTATGTGACCTAGGCAAATGCTTATATACATTGCAAGTTCTTGTATATTGTTTGGGAAAATCTCAAATACATTACACGTAGGAATAAATATGCTACATCTTACATTATTTTCTTAATAACGTAAACTTTACGTTATGAATCCCAACACTATATACATGTACGAACTCCTAAGTGTAAGAAATCAAGAGCAAAAAAACTTGGTAGTGCAAAAGAGAATTAAAGGAAATACACGAAAGGAAGTTGAAACTTAAAGGAAATTTAAGTTACTCTTGTTTTGAAGCCTAGGGTGGCGACTTTGGGATTCTTTTGAGATGGTTCCCTTGTTTTCTCTTCAACTTCTAATGCTCTTCTTGGTATCTTGATGCCTACTATGGAGACAAGGCTAAAATATACTAAAGGATATGTAGGTGTTGGGGTTGAGTATAAGTTTGAGAGAAGAAACAAAAAAGAATTAATATATATATAGATATATATGAGGAATTAACAATATGTTTGGATGGGTAGAAATCAATAGAAATCTATGAAAATCAGTGGAAATGGAAGGAATTTATGTGTTTGGTTGCAATGGAAATGTATGGAAGTGAGTGGAAATCTTTCTTCTCAAGAGCTTCCTTTCTTTCTTTCCAAAATTGGGAAGCAACCAATGGAAATGGGTAAAAAGTTAAGGAAACAACAAAAATAGCCTTGTGACGAGAAAGAAATAAAAATGGAGGAGAGGGCAATATGGTCCTATTAGCATGTGAAAATAAAAGATTTTCACGAATTTCCTTTCATTTTCCACTTTTTATATCCAAACAAGAATTAATATTACGTTTCCTTTGATTTCATTTCCTTGTCTCCTCCCACTTGTCTACTTTTACACTATGTTTGGCAACTACTAAGGAAAGTGGAAATGGAAGGAAGTCTATAGAAAAGAAAAGAAAAGAAAAGAAAGGAAATGCGAAAACTTAATGAGGAGAAGAAGTGGGTGTGGATGTATTTTACAATTGTAGTTTGAAAATAAATTATGAGCTTACCTTTGTTACTAGGTTCAAAGCCGAAAGAGAGAGAGCGAGAGAGAGAGAAATTGAAAAATGAATGATGAGGGAATGCAGGGCATGTACCGATGATAGATGAAGTAGGAAAAGGGTCTTGAGTTGACACTTGTACTTGGTTTGACTAATGTATGACTCTCCTTATTTTAAGGGTCCTTCTTGAAGGGTTAAGTCATGTCTCACATGACATAATAGGTGGGTTTAGGGTTACGGTAGGATATGATTATAGATAAAAATATCTTATGCATAATACAAGTAGGATATCTAGTGTATGGCATGAGATGAATACATGATAATAATATAAGAAATCAAATTAGTATATATATTATGCATGTGACGCTACAATATAAGTTTAGGGGAAATTTTGTAATTTAATTAATTTCATCAATTTATTATTTAATATATACTTTGTTGATTCAATTTGATTAATTATTATTATTTAGAATTATCTCTAATCGTTTATTAACGATTTTCCATAGTTTTTGCGTATTGAGCTATAATTTTATTGATTTAGGGTTTTATTATCATTAGGGTAAATTATAGGGTTTTACAATCTTAGATTTACTATTTTCTATTTGGTTTAGGTTCGCAAGGTTGAGGGTTATTCTTATGCAATTAAGATTTTCAAATCATATATTATGGTTTTTTATGTTCATTTCAGGCTTTGAAATTAAAGGTTTAATCGGTTTTAATTTTATACCATTTCTTCGACTTACGGAAATACCAACAACATCCAAGTTCAGCATTATATCTATAGGGCTAAATTTATGGGGTTTACAGGTCTGTTATGAACTTAGAGAAATTACATTTACTCTAATCTCGATTGAGAAGTTTCAATGCAACATGAACCACACCAAACCTATGCTTGCACAATGAAGAACACACCCTTTCCAAGACAAATTTCAAACCATGGTTCCAAATCTTACTACAATCTCCTTTCTTATCATTTAGTTCGATTAAAGATAGAAAAATAACTATTTTAGTTATCCTCATCAAAGTGTCGATATATGGGACAGCAATCTTAATTGTTTCCTATAATGGGTTGCAATGCTGTGTCAAATTTTAAGTTAGGTTTTGGTTAGTTTCAGTTACAGGAAATCAACAAATTTTCAATACGAACCAATCAATTCAAATATTAATCCAACTACACAACATGGAATTGAAGTCCTAATTAAAAAGTCAGCAACTCAATCATATACATCACATGTACATAAACAAATACAAACAACTGCACTCTCTATCCTCTAAGTAATTTGAAATTGTACTCCAACGTGCCATGAAGTATGGATCCCGACATACTTTTATGTGGGTTACTTGTTAACCTTGTTGATTGTTCCCATCCACCTCAATTATCCTTGTATATTCAATATAGTTTTAGTTTGAATCAGGAAATTATAGTCCAGTTAAAAGATTAAAGGTGCTTTCCCCTTTTAGTTAAGTATGCTTTCTAAGTTAATTATCAAGTATGATTCCTCTGTTGTACATTTTGACCTAGGTTTTGAGTTTGATCCTTATCATATATTCCAAACGGGGTAAATTCCAAGATAAGTTTTGGGGTAAGTTCTGAGTTCCTATAGTCATGTCATTCTAACGTTCTAAGCTACTTTCTATCTTACATTTTGACTTACAATTTCTTCTTAAAAAGTCATTAAATCTTCTCATATTGACTACAAGTCCAATACTACATTAGCAAAATGTGTCTAATCTCCATATTAACTACTTCTCTCAAGTCAAATCCAACTCTTTTTCACTCCTAATGGTACATTACTAGCTCATATCTTTAATACTACTTACCTACACTTGGTAAAACACCATGCTTCTTCACTTATGCATCGGGATAAGTGGTGAATCTCAAATGCTCAATTGAATTCATTATGCTCTATTAGTATCCAACATATTCATGTTATCACATGATCATATCAACACTTGTTTACATGCATTTTTTTAATAAAAATAAGTAGTTTTAGCCTTATTTTTAACAAACTCAATTTAAAACTCATATTTTCTTCAAAAATCAAAGGCATCCCTTGACATAAATCCATCAAAATCCATAATTTACTCAATGTGTAGTAGATTTATGCAAAGTTAACATGGAATTACTTAAGAAAATACTCGCTAGCTATTTTTCACAAACTCAAATTTTCTCAAAAATCAAACTTCACCATTTTGAAAATCCGATTACATAGTATGAAAATATATCCTTTAACCATTCTATACACAAAAATTTAGTCTAAAACTACATTGGTTAGGTTTTTGAAAATGCAAATTAAAATTGATGGATGAGATTTTTTTAGGGAATCAACCCTTGCATTTAAAATTTGGAAAATCTAGGTTGATTTTTGAAATCCTCGTATAAAAATACTTGAGAAAATCAAGTTTCAAACTTTGAGAAAATCAATTTTTTGATAAAAATGAAGAAGTTGGACACTCACCGAAATACTAGCCTCCATATTATAGGACGGTAAAGCTATGTCGACAGCCTCCATTGGAGATCCTTCCTTCAAGCTATGATGGTGGCTCACTCCCAGAATGCTTTTATACACCCAATGCCTCTAATAACCATATTTATTCTATTTTTCTTAGAATTTTCTATTGATTCTTCCTTAGCATTTCCTCATGCAACTCTATATTCCCATATCCCAAACTTGCCAAATGAAATAATGGGATGTCTTTTGGGTTAAATAGAGGGGGCTTGTAGTGATTTCCAATTTCCTTTAAGTGAAATTTGGTTTTACTTCAATTTTTTTAAACTAATGATATGTCCTTCATTTAGCTTATGAGACTCTAATTCTCCATTCCCTTAATTACCACGCCTCCTGCTTGCAAATTGCTATAATTCACTAATTTGTATGTATTTTATTAACTTATTTATCAATTTATATGATTTGTCTATATATGTTTATATCCATATTTTTGTGTATCTTATGTATATTTATGCATATACATATACATTAATTATATTTATGTACTTTTATATTCCAAGAATTATTTTTATACATTTTAAGTGCCAAAATATTTTGTCTCTAAGGATTCACTAACCATCAGAGCTAATTGTCGCATTACCATTGAAAATTAACTCTAATATTATAATAAATATATTTTTCAACTATATTATTATATTAATATATTTTCATCATCTAACTACATTAGGTTAGTTTATCTAATATCTATGACATTTTCGCAAAAATTCCACTTATTTAGACAACTTACACGAACCCCCTAGATTACCTACTCATTACTTAGTCTCTAAAGTGTAGGGCTTACATGGGTTGTTCAAAATGGCCTAATTAGTGTTTGAAGAGATGTAAGGATTCCAAAAAGACAAAAAAAGAAGGCCTTGTTGTGTTTTTGTTTATCCTTACTCTAAAATCTTTGACAAGCTTTATGATAGTATGGTTGATGTACATCTATGAGCTCTTGTAACAAGAATTTATTAAGATATGAGCAACCATTAATTAGTAAGTCAAATAGAGACAGAATTATCCATAAATCGCAAAATAAGCAAGATTGTTAACTAAGTTAGTTAGATACAATGTATGAACCAGCAAATGTTAATATACAATGGTGTTCAATTTGTCGTGAGATTAGAGAGATTATACTTGCTCCGATCTAGTTTGAGAAGTTTAGTCACTTCGGCATAATCCTACAAATTAAGGCTAAACCTAGAATTATGTAATAAAGACTATCGTGCTCTTGTGACTATCTTCAAACCACTAACCTCAACCTTACTATTCTCTTATCACTTAGTTCGACTAAAAGTGAGAAAGAGACAATTTCAACTAACACTTTCAACTGCATCAATATTTTACTCACTAATCTAAGTCAACCCTTAATAGGTCCCTTAGTGGGTTGTAATACACATTAAGTTCAAGTTAAGAGTTAGTTAAGTTTAGGTTAGCTCAAGTTTTGTGTGATTAGTCAAATTCAATCAATCCAAACAAAACAATCTATACAAAATCATTCACTATATAAATGTTAACTTTCATAACAGCAAAACGATATTCAAGCATACATACCGCATATACACAAACAAGTTGTAAAGTATTTATAACCACAAGCAAAGACATACTTAAATCTCCAAGTATTATGAAACAATACTTTGAAATGCCATAAGGTATTGATTCCACCTATCTAGAATTTCCATTGCTCAACAAGTTGCTATTGTTAGGGCTTGACTTTATCAAAAGTTCCTATATTATGATTGATATATTTAGTATTTATTTGAGATATAATGACTGGAGTAACTAATTGTTATTTCTAAGATTAGTTTTATGGACTTTGATTTTGATAGGTACTAGTGAATAAGGACTTAAGGGTTTAGTTACACTTTAGAATGGTTCTTATCTCTAGTATCATCTGATTTATCCTATGAGTCAAGTTGGTTAAAGTTCTCAATTGAAACGTCATCTAAATAATCATCTGCATTAGGTTAGTCTATAGTTCTAAAGTATCCTCTAACTTACTCTCTTAATTCATGCTAGTTGAAATTCTCGTCTAATCACAGTTTAGTTTAGTCTCTATGTAAATCCTAAATTGAAATCTTATTTAGCAAAGCCTCTAATAAATAATTTGAATATGCCAAAAGATTACCTAACTAACTAATTTTTCACATTGTTCTTATCTTCCAGTTAGAATTAGAAATTACACATCTTCTACCTTCTATTTATTCAAAACTTCATTAAAACTCCTTGAACTCACCTTTTAATTAAATAACAAAATCTCATAGATCATGATTTTAACTCTAACACTTGTGTAAGTCAGCCATTACTACGTACAAAATTCATTCCCAAACCATTGTACTCCCTTGAAATATCCCATAGTTCAATAAGATTAGAGCCTAAGCTACAATATAAAAAAAAAATCAAATATTTCTAAAAAAATTCCAATTTATTCATCATTTTATGAGTTAGAAAATTAACATAAGTAGTTTTGGTAAAAATTTTTACATAAGATTAAGCTAGATAATATAGCTAGTTTATAGAAGATTTTCAAAGCTAAAGCTATGTCATTTAGAGTTTTTAAAATTGAATCGAAATCCATTCAAGATACACATTTTCTTAAGGGTGATATATAAAATTATCAAAGTTCATCAAAATAGTATTTTTATATGAAACTAAATATAAAATAAGTTAGGAATAATTTTTTTTTTAGAAATTTTTAACGTGGTTTGGTATTTTTAAAAATTAAATGAAAATTAAACTCATCAGCGCAAAATTTTTTGGACACCACTAATGGTTGAGACTGTGTCGAAGGCTCTTATCTAGTAGTGCTCTATGGGATTGTGGTAACTTAAACTCCATTTGACCGGCACTTAATCTTGTTTTTCTTAGTTTTCCTTCTGCTATTTCTAATTGTCAAATGAGATCCTCTAATTTCCTTAGACATTGCTTTGTTTTGAAATAACAATATGATGGATGATCCATGATTTGTATAAAGGCAAAGTTGGTTAGGGAGTGAAAATTTCCATTATCCAAGTGTTTAGTATAATGTATTATTGTTTTACATTATGCATTAGGTATCCAATGCCCTCATATAAAAGCTTCCCATCTTAATTAATTTTTTTCGAAGTCCAATGGCTTCCATGCAACATGCTGTCATATTCATGTATTTTAGCAAAAATTTCTTTTAATTATTTACTTGTTAGTTATATTCTTGGAAATTTATTAACTTACGATATCAATTTTAGCTTATTAAATATACTTCATGAATAAACATAGCCCTAAATATAATTACATGTTATTCATTTTCTTTTTATCAAATGTTAATACCTAAATAATTTATCCTAAGAACTTATTGATCATAAAAAAGTTAATTTTCATGTTTTCAACAAGTAACATGGCTATTATTAGTTTTTTCTTTTATTATATATATCATTTTCAAGACCCAAGCTTATGTGTCACTTGAACTAAATTCAGAATCCCATTGCAAACCTCAAACTTGATCAAAGAATTCTCATGAATACCTTAATTTAGAGCTATTGTCCTATTTGTTAACTTGTTGGATCTCACAATGTAGACTATTATATTTAATTATATAACATTCCCCTTCATTTGTAGGACGAACTTTATTAGAGCCTTAGCAAGTTGATGGTTTATTGACAAATATAAGGATTTCAACTCAAGAAAACTTACTCTATTACTACGTTATGATTGGTATTTAGTATTATAATGGCACAAACTATTGTATTTTTGCTAAAAAAGAAAAGAAATTATTACATTTATTATATAATACAACTAGGTTTAACCTAATATTGCCCAAAAAGCATAATTATAAATAAGGCCAAAGTTATTTGGTTCTGCAACAACTAACCTATAGCTATCTATTGGACAGAGAAAAAGAAAGGTTTGACCTTTGTACTCTTTATTTCTTAAAAAAGGGTTGTGGGCAAACTAATTTTCAATTTACCATTACAAAATCGTATTTTTTAGTTGAGATATTATGTTTCCTAAATTCCATCCAAGTGAGATGGCAGGAAACACGTCTACTCGACTTCCAAGTGGCTTAACTAATGGTATTTCAAAAATTTATATTTTGGTAGATGAAAGCGGTGGCAACATGTGCAGAAATTTTTGGCTTTCATCTGCTATTCCAACTCAGCAAATATCATATTGGTTATGAGATTTCCAAATTTTAATTCTAATCTCACACTGCCAAATTCTTAAAAAATTATTAAGTGGAAAATTAAAGACTTAAATTGCATCTAATAAATAGGATTTCATTACGGTATCGAATAAATTAGTTTCGATAAAATAGTTTGTCCATGGGAACAAACTCTCTTGTTTTTTTTGTTTTTTTTTTTCCCTATTGGAGGGGCAGTTGTTGCATGTTGATTTTCAAGGCCTAGATGGGTCCACCCCGGTCTACTACAACAAATATACCTACTAATGTACCCAATGCTCCCACATGAGATTCCAATTTCCAAAAAAGCAATCTTCTTCATAGGAGCTTCCATTCCTCTAAAACACCAAAAATCTATCCGTCGTGTTACCAAAAAAAAAAAAAAAACGTCTTCTTCAGTCTTCACTGCCAGCAGAAACGACCTTTCTCTATAGAAAGCTCCTGATCCACTCCAAAAACACTAAAAAGAAAACTAATCGACAAGTTTACCAATTACCATGGAGCATTCACGATTTCTTGAAACATCAACTCAAGCTTCTTGGCTCCATTATTCTCCAAAGTCTCAATTTCACCGTCTAGTTTAACAACTGCCTCTTTTGTTTCAAGAAGTTTAACTTCAAGACTTGCGACGTTTTCTTCCAAAGCAGTACGCTTGCTCCTAGCTTCTCTAGAACTATTTAGTTTCTTGGCGATATCCACAAGTTGATCAAGCCGACAACGTAAGAAGCCAACTTTCATTCCCAAATCTTCAATTGCCTTTAAAGTTTGTCCCCAAATGGAAAAATGTTCTATGGAGGTTGTAATCTTAGAGGATCTAATAGCGTCTGCTATATTGACTGTCTCGGATATAATTCCTGCAGCCAGTTTACAGTTGAGACCCTCAAGAAGCCGATCGTGAAGAAATGACTGCTGACTACAACATAGCTCGTAGTATTTCCCACGGATATTCTTGGGGAGCTCGGAGTCTATAACCAAGCCATTTATGATAATCCGAAAGTCTTCCATGCTTCTCACTTCTGTAAAAGCAACGGCAGATTCCGAAAGCCTGATTCCATCTAAAACTTCTCCTACATGAATGTCAGGCTCATCCTCTGGCTTAGATGTTATTACTTGTGTGGTATTTGCAACGCAAATCTTATGGTTATCTTCTTCACTATTTTCTATTGGATGGACTTTCTGGAGAGGCTTCCAATAGTTATCTTCTACAACTGTGATGGGTTTCAGCTCCTTGGCTGCAAAGTTCCACAGCTCAGAGAAGACAGATGATAAGAAGTCAACACGCATCCTGTACCATGATATGTACTACAAAAATAACGAAACAATAGCTTCACATTCCAACCAACAATCATTCTGTTATTATACCTGCACTGACTCCCTTCGACTGACAATCTAACCTTACAAGGCCAAGTGCACCATCCACTTCATCGAAACCATTTGATCTTATAAAGTAAACCTGCAAGACATCAATATCATTATACAATAACTACAAACAGTCCATACCATATCTATAAGCTTGTAGTATTAGTCATAATATGATATCAAATCAGGTTCAACTTTTAAATCAAACAGTCATGGTAGTAATTATAACAAATATCATAGGTCCGTCGATACCATTAATAGCATGGAACAAGAACAGCCAAACAAAAAATGTGTGTTAGTGAGAGCGAAAGATTTATTTGTTCATATTCAATGATTACTTTAAATCTTGTGGGCATGACCAATTGAAATATTACTACATCCCCCTCGAGTAATTTGTGGGAGATAGCAAACCCTCTCCATCCTCCACTTAGGCCCGATTTCGTCCAAAGATATTTGGCTTTATATTCTTTCTCATTCTCGTCTTCCAGAGTAACCATAACATCTTCCTTCGGCAAATGCAGATCGCAGAATTTCTTGGGTAGATGCTAGGATCAGCAAAAAAAGTTCATTCGATATTGTCATCATCCTCAAACATTGTCAAATCTCTCAATTGATACAAAAAAAAAAAAAATAATTTGAAACCTTACCAACCAAAAGCAGCGAGTGACGTGAGATGGGAGCATGACCTTCATCACGCTTGGGAATTCTGGTGGTAAAGATGATTGTATCTCTTTGGCTCGATTCATTACTTCGGGATTATCATAGAATTCCTTGTACTCGTCTTTCTTTCTCTTTTGGCTGCACAATTAATCCATATTGGTTACTAAAAGCGAAAATGTTACAAGAACCATAGGATGGATTCGGCTAACCTCATAGGTTTCCCCAAATCATGACAAACTATTCGAGGAAGAGTTGAATTATTATGATACTCAAGTGCTTTCCGATCAGTGTGCAGATTAAAATGTATTTACTAAGAATCCAATATAGACAGACAAATAAGAACTCTTTAAATGGAAAAAGAATAATGTAAATCTTCAATGATCAGCAGGAAGCTTTTATAAAATGTTACCCTATGCTGAGTACAATAGTACATTCGCTAAAGCCATGTAAACATGAAATATTGGATTCAACTGCAGGAAATAAAATTTACAAGTTTATCCCAGCTAATGCTTTTTCTTAACAAGATGGTAAGACAAATAAAAATAAGAACATGGAGTTCTCTTTACTTTCAATAGTTGAAAAAAGGAGCAAACTTTAAAGCAAGAACAGTGAACAACAATGATCCAAGCTATAAACAGAATGCTGAAAAGGGCATATACAACCAAAGTCACGAGCCCAGGAAAAAACCCATCAACACAAACGTGTAAAAATATGATTGGATGAAGAAAAAACGCCATTCAAAGCATAGAATATAGATGTAGACATTGTGAAGAAGTAGAAAAGAAGAGCTTGGTTATCCTCACTTGATTATCAGAAGCTTCGTAGATACCCATTGGTGTTTTGGTGCAAAAGCTTTTCCCTTTTCTTCACTGATCCATTTGCCACTCAACTGAACCTGGGAGAAAAAACAAAATGTTCATCAGAAGTCCTACGTGAGTTAAGGCAAAACATAAAACGAACATGCTTGGAGCTGAGACTAGAAAACTGTTTAACTTTTACTTACCAGCTTTTCTCGAACTAATTTGAGGATAGAAGACTAAAAGAAAGTAAGGAGTCCGGTTATATTCAAATCATAAGCTGTTGTTGGTGATCCTATTGCAATGCTGTCTGAATTGCACAAAAGTGAAAAAGCACAGAGACCGAGAAGAGTTTGGAGCCAGATTTTTGAATTTCTCTCCGTACAAACGTATAGAATACTATACTATGCAATATTTCCCATTTCTATGTGGATAAATGATTCGTCCATACATTCCTCTATATTATATGTTGTTCTTATTTTTTAGTTTTTTTTCCCTTTCTTCTTCTGGAGACGAGCATATAAATAGAAAGTGTTTACATACATATTTTAGTGTGGTTCCTCTAATTAAATATGTAAAGAGAAAAGCACAAATAGCAGAAAAAATAGTAAATTTATTTGAAAGATATCATAATTACTATATTTAAAATAACTAAAATTATTGCAATCTAATAGTATGAATACTAACCTCCTAATAAGATATATTAAGAATGAATCTACTTCTCTCCACATCATATTATAATATATAATTTCGAAAGTTTTTCTATAATCATATCCATTTCAATTTACCATATTATTTTAATTTATCATTTCAGTCTATCATATCATTTCAATTTAACATATTTAAAATGATACTATTTGATATAATACTTTCTCAATAATACATCTTTGTTATTAATTTTTTCTCTAATATTACTCTTAACAACTTTTTTTTCTGTGAAAACATTTATTTTACTCTTTTTCTTAATACTTTTGTTTCCTTTTCGTAAAACTAATTCTTCTACTTACTTTGTAGAAGTAGTTGTCTCTTTTCTATTTCTGTCTTCTGTCGTTCTATTGTATTAAATTTGCATATTTACTTTTATGACTCTTTTATGTTCATTCTTAACAATAAAAGTTTGTTTTCTTTCTTGATATCCAGATTATGTATGCTTATATATTTTCTCTATACCATTATATTTATGATCACTAATGTGATAATATTTATGGCTACCATTATATATTTATTTTTGTATTTAGTTATATCCATATTATTTTTACAATTTGCAAAAACTATATAAAAACAATAGTTTTTCAATTGTTTACATATATAATGAATTTAGATATATAATTCACGAGTGTATAATATGTATAAGTAGGAATGTGATAAATGATTTATATTTTTGTGAGGTTTCAAATTTCACCTTCTATCATAACCTATTTATATAGGAACACTGTGCAAGTTTCATTAGTCATATCTTTATAGAGAAGTTCAACTTTTTACATTGTTGATGCGTAAAATTGTTGAATATTAGGTTTTTTTTTTTAGATATCTTTTATATAAATATTTAAAAAAAATTTCCATCTGTATACTAATATTAATAATAACATTTGAGGATTTAAAATACGTTGTTGTTGTCTTTTTTTTTTATTTTTTTTAAACTAATGTCTATTCCCTTATCAACAATAGACAAAGCTTATTACAATGTGTCATTTCACATTAAATATGCAAAGGGTTTATTTAAAATACATATTATAACTAGTAAGCTTTTTAATTTTGATCTTTCAATGAAATTTAAAAAAAAAAATGTCCTTGAATAATAGTAATCAAATAAATTTTATCTCCGACAGTTGTACCATTTTCATTTCCTTTTTATTTGCTTTTACTTAAACTACTTTTATTAATATTTTTTTTAAGTGGTTGGAATGATCAAAGAGCTCGTCGACAATAGAAAGAGAATTTTACTATTCTATAATTCCACCTGTAATATTAGTTTGTACCATTTTATAAGGGTGCTCTTTAGCGTTAATCAATATATCCCTTGATTATGTATTGCTTTAAAATTAATGATATTATTTGTATTTGAAAACAAACTTGACTTTAATTTTCATCACGCAATTTTAATGACATGAAGCAATTATATGAAAAGTAATACCGCCAATATCTTACATGCAATAATTTAAAATGTAAGTAGAAACATTACTTTAACTTTGCAAAATTAATTTATTAATGTGGATAAGAAAATCTCTTAACTACTAAAACCTAAAACCTAATATAAGGTATTTAAACTTTAACTTTTTTTTGAATAAAAAGTAAAGAAAACTCAATTTCTATCAACATTTTGCGTATTTTTTCTAAAGCTAATTATGTATATATTATATAAATATCTATGCTTTTTCTATTTGGTCCCTAAATAACCTATTACTTAAATGTACAATCCTTTTTTAAACTTTCCATTCATCAACTATTAGAAGTTAATAAATAATTAAATCATTGTGCTCACACAATCTTTAAAACATAAAGTTATTAATAGATAAATTACGATAATTTTTTACACAATTATGTAAGATAGTCAGTAAAAAAAAAAAAAAGATGGAGTATAATATGTAAGATAGTTGTAAAAAAAAAAAAAAGATGTATTAACAATAAATGATCATAACCGTTGATTTGTATTAGATTTGCTAATAATGCAACCATTTGAAAAGTTTCATTATTTCCATGAGAGAGAAGTATAAATTTAATTCTCAGCATTTCTCTGTTTTTTATTTCAAATTTAAATTTTATTTTTTATTCGAGTCTACAACATTATTAAATGTTCGCAAATGAGTCCTTTTATTAATAATGTTAATTTTTCATTTAGAGAATGACACATGGAGCAATGCCACTAGTTATGTAATTATTTAAAATAAAAAAATATAATAAAATTAAATAAAACTAATAAAACGGAGAAAAGGGAAAAAAGTAAAAATAATGCAAAATTAAAAAAAAAAAAAAAAACCTCACCATCCCTTGCCCTTAAATTGCTAGATTCAACCTAACATGGAGATAAGGTTGCAACACCTAAGATAGTGGGTAGCTATCTACAATCACCCTTTATAAAAATAAAATAGAAACGTGCACTAAAATCCAATTAGGCAATGGATTCAATGATCCATTTTGTCTAAAGTGGTCAACAACCACCTATGCATTAGATTTGGAGTGGTCAAAACTATTTTTTTTTTTTTTTTTTTTTAGGCTTTTCTTTTTTGTTTTCCAATTTTTTTTATATTTTATTGATTTACTTAAATAAAATATAAAAGTAAATGGAAAACAAAAAATAAAATTCCTAAAAAAAAAAAAAAAAAAAATAGTTTTGTCCACTCCAAATCTAATGCATAGGTGGTTGTTGACCACTTTAGACAAAATGGATCATTGAATCCATTGCCTAATTGGATTTTAGTGCACGTTTCTATTTTATTTTTATAAAGGGTGATTGTAGATAGCTACCCACTATCTTAGGTGTTGCAACCTTATCTCCATGTTAGGTTGAATCTAGCAATTTAAGGGCAAGGGATGGTGAGGTTTTTTTTTTTTTTTTTAATTTTGCATTATTTTTACTTTTTTCCCTTTTCTCCGTTTTATTAGTTTTATTTAATTTTATTATATTTTTTTATTTTAAATAATTACATAACTAGTGGCATTGCTCCATGTGTCATTCTCTAAATGAAAAATTAACATTATTAATAAAAGGACTCATTTGCGAACATTTAATAATGTTGTAGACTCGAATAAAAAATAAAATTTAAATTTGAAATAAANAATCAGGTTTTGAGAAATCGCTATCTGAAACTTATTATGTGACTTTAAATATCCATTCGAAATCTATTTGATCAAATGGGGTCTAGGTATGTATCTTGTATAGCAAGATTACCCGCTCAATCCTAATATGAATGCAAAAAGAGGGAAAAGAAAAAGAAAAACCTTGAAATATAGACACTAAATATGTACTTTTCTTTTTGTATAAAAGATGGTAAATACTATTATTTAATTATATGAAAAATACTTTAGCGGTTACCGGATGTTTTCATGAAATCATGGTAATGTTGCTTCTTTTAATTTTATATTTTATTTAAATTATCTTTTTAATTGTAGAGTAAATTATTAATTTGTCCATGTGTTATGCCTTATCATTCTGACGTGGCTTGCCATGTGAGAAGCAATTAATTAAAATATATTGCACTGATGTCACGTGATCATTAACAACTTAGTTGGTCCAGAATATTTTAAAGTTCCAGGACCCAATTTGCGACAATTGAAAATTCTATGGGTTTGATATAACTATTCTTAAAAGTAATAGAGCTTCCTAGTTATATTATATTTCAATCGAAGTTTCTATAACTTGTCTTTTTGTTAGTTTTGGTTGGTTGATTATTCACGTTGGAGATGTTCTTTTTATTCTTTTCGGTTAACGCTAGGATTTATGTTTTTGCATAAAAGGCAATGGATACATGTATGTTTTATGGGCAAAATTTTTTATAAATAAAAGTTTAATGTTTACATCTCCAAACTTCATGCATGAAATTGAAAATGCATGTGATTGTTTTGATATTATCAGGTGCAATTGAGGCTTGAACTTTAGTTTTGAGTGCAGTCAAGTCGTCGTATTTTGTATCTGTTCAGATAGGCTCCTGACATTATCTACTGCAGCAAGTTGGAAAAATTTTCTCACAATATATGTAATTATGGCCCCATTTTTTTTTTGGCAAGCAGAAATCAAAAGAATTAGATAAGCATGCATTGTACAGATTAATAAGATCCTTAAATATAAGAAATCGATTGTTAAAATTGCTAGTAAGACATTTCAATTCATCACACTCAGAAAGTTTTGAAAAACTTAATACAAACAAATACGAAAGTAAGAGAGCTTAATGATGGTACAATGTAGGAAAGTTAGGGATGGCATACTTGTGAATTTTGCCATTTATATGGCTGAAAGATGCAAACAAACAAAACAAACTAAAAAAGCAAAGCTTATTTCCAGGAAGTAATGCATACACAAATCCCTAGTTCAGAGGATTTAAGATGCAAGGAGTTGCCAGCAGTGTCTGATCTTAAAGTAAAAGGAGGAAATCTGTCTATTTATAGACATGCAACATCTAGAAAAGTTATACCAAAGCATTATTAAAATTCGTTTTTCATGTAGTTAATTGGAGATAAAATAAAAAAAGAAAAAGAAAAAAGAAAATGTTATCCTGACCCTAACTTTGTCTATTACATGTTCTTATGATTTGTCTTCATTCTTGCTCTTCCATCGTTTTCTTCTTTCTTTACATTACTGTAAAATGACATCTTTCAGACATTTAGTTGATAAAGAACCTATTCTCCCTGTATGAAAAGTAATATTATCCTACAATTACTATAATTGAACCAAATTTTTTTCAAAAGAAATATGTTACAAATACAAAGAGCCTTCTTATTGCCAATATGTAGTTCCAAACAATTTGGTCCTTCATTCATTATGGAAACCATTATAGGTCAATTAACACGTTAACAATTCGATGCAATCATTTGTATAATTTTATATCCTTTGGTAGGAGGCTTGGAAAGAGTCACATTGTACATTCAGCTTTTTAACCTAATCCATTTACTTTCACCGGCAATGACTATACTCACGACAGAGACATTATTATCATTTATCTTCTTGCCTTAAGTTTTCTACACCCATCTTGACTTTAACCTTCTCATGGGATATACTTTGGCCCAAAATTATCTTCATCAAAGCTTTTATCAGCAGAAACGGCCTTAAACCATGAAGCGCTAAACATCAATTGTGCCGTGGTGGTAGTCATGACTTATGATGCGATTGTAAAGCAGTGCTTTTATTCGGGGCAACCGTGCTTAGTTCCACCACAAAGTTTCATCGATTTTAGAATCTTCGATATTACCATTAGGTAAGAAATAGCCTGAGCAACCTTTGTTTTTTTAACGGATGCCATCATTCTGGTAAAACACTAGTATGAAGAATCAACGGCTCTTGATAGGACGCCTGATCCAGCTTTATGAGGAAACATAGATCTTGACTATTATTAAATCTATAGAATAAAACTTCAAACGGTATAAGGCAAGATCAATTTTTTCCACATATTATCTTTTAACTGGTCATGAAAAACGTGGAAATCCAGGTGGGATGTAAAGGTTAGCCCTATCCCATAGTATGTATCGATATATTTGTTGACAAACAAATATATTAAATAACAAAGATATGTGCTTCAAAATTTTATCGAGCAACTGCATTACTAATGAACTCAGGTACAGAGGTGGAATTTATATATATATATAAACTCCTAAAAATAAAGAAATATATGTAACTAATTGAAAAAGATCCTAGTAATCTAAAGGTATGCTGCAAATTGTAAAATTTCTCAGGTACAGCAAACAAACGATGCATATTCTTAACGCAATCAGATAAATTGGGAAATTAAATGATAACAGCAATCATAGCATTCACAGACAGGCAATGGTAAGAGTAACAATAGTATTGTATTTGCAAATATCTTTATTTATTTTTATGATATTGCTATTACATTGCCATGATTTAAAAGCAATTTTTTTCTTTCATCTCCATCAAATTAAAATGATCATATTTGCAAACGGTTAAAGAGAGAGAGTACATGTAGTAGAGTCTTTCATTAAATAGAGTGGAACCAAACAAAGAACTGAGCTAATTGTGTCGAGCCATAAAATACGTTTATCGACTTGAGAGATGTGACAGAGATATAGCTCTATCTTACAAATTTGGTAATTTCATTTTCTTTTTGATAAAATATTCCTTAATTGAAAATAAATAGCAACATTATTTATTTTTTATTTATTAATATAATTTAAATTATTTTACTAGTTGATTATAAAATACCTTAAAACCTATATCCTATATATTTTATAAACAAATTCTCATATGAACATAAGATATGAAAACATCATA
The DNA here is from genome assembly GCA_024138015.1 of Lumnitzera littorea. NCBI lineage: Eukaryota > Viridiplantae > Streptophyta > Magnoliopsida > Myrtales > Combretaceae > Lumnitzera > Lumnitzera littorea. The sequence goes on from JAMXBB010000010.1 coordinate 68,073,074, forward strand.
TCTTTCCTTATCTTGTAAGAGCAAATTATAGAAAATTACTACCTAAAACATATCTCATAACCTACCTAATAAAAAAGGATATGAATATGGATAGATACCTTGTATAGTCGAGTTGCTCGCTCTCTCTTATCATAGACTAAGACTATTTAAATATAAAATAAAGTTTGTGCAAATATTCAATTCTATATATATATATATATATATATATATATTAAAACAAATTATCCTAATAAACCTCGCTTTTATAGTATGATAAATCTTGTAAGACACGTATTTACTCTTGAATTCATGTTTTTAATATAAAAATTTTGAAAATAATTTCCTTATTACTATTTGCAATATAAAAAATTTACATCAGAGTACATAAGACTCGCTTAATTGGTTCACCTTTAGCAACTTATTTTTATTTATATGTATTTCTATAATTGAATTTATTATATCATAGCTAGTTTACTCGAAAGGAAAATATAACTTTTTTAAAAAAAAAAGGACAATATAATTAATAAATCAAGAATTTGCACGTTGGCCAAGATAATATTATCACTGCTTTAAAATTGGTTGATAATTTCAAACACAGTATGATAAAATGAGTATGAGCATAATAGGCTCGCAGCAGACTAAAGAAAAGATATCGCATTAGTATTATCATTATTATTATTTCTTTTATCCGTATATGATGTCGTGTTAAGAGTAATCTTTTTTTATTATTAAAGGTGGATCCTTAAATTTTATAGGATGTTTAATGAAGGATCCAAAAAGCTGTTAAATATTTGTTTAGCATTCTTTTTTTATAGTTTGTACAGTGGATCCAATAAATAATATAAATAACTATTAAGAACTTCCGTCTAAAAATATTTGTTTAAAAACTTATGGATAAAGTAAAAGGTTCTTAAAAAAGATAACTTTTCTATATTATTGATATAATATTTGGAAATTTTAATCGGATAGCATACTCTTATAATCGAAAAGTTATTTAAATTTCAATTGTATCCTTTTTTTATTCTATCTCTTATAACTTTTTAAAGGTATGCTGGTAATTTTATTTTATACTTAATTTTGTCTTATTATTAAGATTCCTTTCACTTCTCAACCCCTACAATCCATGCACAATAGAAAGAATCAAATACTCTCATGATTCTTTCCTCCCTATTTTTTTTTTCTTTCAAAATCACTCCTCTAATATTCCTTCCCTCATGTCAAACAAAGTGTAAAGGTTGTTAGAAGAAATGTGGAATGAGAAACGTGCAAACTCAGTTCCTCTAAATTACACATGAAACGAAAAATCAAATCAAGCGTTCTTATTTGTTTTTCATTCATTCTATATCGCTGGAAATCTTTGCAATGTTTAGAATGATCCAAACGAGGAGAATAAGACCTTCATTTATAGATTTTAGTGCTAAATCTTGACCATTGAATAGCAGTAGAAATTAACAAATGAGATGAGTTTTAACTATCAATAGGCAAGATAGCTCTTTTAGATTATTCGTAGAGTTTTAATAGTGAATGGGATTAGTTAAGCAAAGTGCTCCATAAAAAAAAAAGGCCAAATTGCTATATAAAGAAGCCTAAGATATCTTATGAAGAAAAAATGATTATTGAAATACTTATATTACTATACGATACAATACAAGCAAATAAATTAATTTTATGATTCCTATCATAAACCTGTTAAGTTAAATCTCTTTAAATAAACTCGATTCCTTATATTCTATCACTAGTCTAAGAAAACAGCTCGTACTCTTAAATTAGGATAAAGGTACAATTATTATAATAGCGGAGCTTAAGGGGATTTTAGGCACTTTCTGAATGTATTGGTTTCTTCAATTTGCCGTTTGGCATCTATAAGTTGTTGACTTATCTTTTCATCATAGGGTATATTCATAAAGTTGATTATTTTGTGCTTCTCAATAAATTGTGGTGGAATAATTATGCTTTATGCGTCTATGCTGACAATGTGATATTCACCTCTTGATGTGTGCTACTTTACTTTTGCAATCATCATTTTGCTCTTAGAATAGCAATTGCGGTCGCAGCATGATATAGATCTTCATGTGTACTATTTTGCTCTTAAGATCATCTTGTTACTCTTACAATATTCAATGCACATGCAGCATAATAATGATCTTGTAAGTCCACTACACTCCAAAAGCTAAGACATAACAACTCCGTTATGTATCTATATGTCAGCATGGACACGTTAAGACTCACATCCATTACAAATTCGCAATTTACAAAATAATAACATACTTTATATTCTCACAATATTGATGCAGTTTCAAATAGCAAATATTTAAGATTTCAATATGCTTAATTTCATATGGGTTTTATCATGACAAGCACCATCATGCTTTTCAACAACTAAAACCCTCCAACCTTAGATTCCGATGGCAGCATACTATATGCTATTCATTAATGTTTCCTTATATCTGTTGAGCCTTCACATTTTCTTAAGCTTAGCTCTTCATTAAATCCTTAACGTGCAGTTATACTTGAATTGAGGTACTACAGACTTTTTAAGTCGTTGTCGTTAATAGCATCGATCATACTGTTATTATTATTAAAGTGAGTTAAGTGATTATATTTTAATATAAAGCTATTACATGCATTATATAAATATAGTGAAATTGTTACAAATTATAATAAAGCTTTTTTCATAAGATATATAAGTTATTTATATAGTAACATAGAACTATTATATATATATATATATATATAATATACTGCTTAAGATATATTTATAAGTTATTTATTCATGACATACATTTTATGTACATATTACTTAAGATAAGTAGGATAAGTATTTAATAAGACAACTTTTTTTCCCAATTATTACATATTACAAGAGGATAAGAAGACCAATAGTCATGTTATTAGACTACAACGCCTTAGTATAATAAAAGGTTGATAAATTAATAATTACTTAAGACAAGGAATTACATAGTGATATAAACAATTACATACAATCATATGAAATAGAATTATTACTATTGATATTAAAATTATTTTATAAGAGTCATGTTTTATCACATAACTGGTTACTATAATCTAAAGATTATCATACGAAATTAAGTAATTATTTGACAATACCAAATCTTTAAGTTAAGTGAATGAATTGATTAAATAAAATACATACTTTTCTTGAAAAATGCTACCATCGTTTCCAAAGCTAGTTGCAAAAATCAGTTTTAGAATCAACTCTTAAAATCGAAACTCGTAAGTCACGATCATTGTAATATAATAGAATAAATACTAGTCTATAAGTCTATCAACAGATAGATCAAATCTAATTTCTCCTCCACTAAGTTATGATATGATTTAATTGAAGGAAAAAAAAAAAAAAAAGGAAGCTAGCAATGGAATTTTCATTATTTAGAAGAACTAGTAAGTTTTTTATTGTGACATATTCAAACAGTATAATGATCATGTGCAATAGGGACAGCAAATTTATTAAATTTGGATAAAAAAATGAAAAAAGAAATTATAATCACTAGAAATTTTATTGATAAAGATATAAAACAGCTGCATAAACAATGATTTATTTTATAATAAGGACTTGTAATAAATATGTTTACATATATTTTATTTTTACAAACGACACAATGCTTATATAGAGAAAAAGTGTTTACCGAGGCAGCCAGAGATTTAAAAAAAAAAAAAAAGAGGTTGCTGACGGTCACTCACAGCGTAACTGTTCATCTCCCATCACGTTTGGGAGTGAACTGTATCTCCAACTAGATGTTTCATCTGACTGCTTTCGATTTCATTCACACCAAAAACTCATGCATTGTTACTAGCTAAATGCATGCAGCTACGTACCACCATATCATCTTGTTCATGTAACTTTTTCGTATTTCCCCACTTCTTTTTTATGTTTTGGATCCTTAGAACCATGTCGTTTCCATATTTTTGCAGTATCCTAGTGAGGAAGCCGCAACTTAGCTTGTGTTGTTGAACTTGTATTCCTGGTTGGTGTACATTACTTGGTTTTAGTCCAAGGTGTTAAATGTTTAAGAAACGGAACTCGTAAAATATTGTTGAACTTTTTGATTTTGTGCAATTACAATTGTGGTATCGTGATTTGGTGTCAAACGTGTGTTAAACCAAACTAGAAATGGCCTTATAGGAATTAGTCTCAAGTCCCTCGTGTAGATACCTGGATGTGAGATCAAGCTAACAAGTGTAACAAGTAGAAGTTCGATGCACTCTTTTCTTTTTCGTTTTATGCTAACTGTGGGCAGGCTGTGGTATCACCAGCTATCTTTGGCTATATAAAACATCTTACAAGACCCATGTACCGATTCTGTATAGCTTGCCTTAAATTGGTGGCCCTAAGAAGTCTAAGAACTCGTACAAGTTGTCATGAGAATGTTGTGGGCTTAACCACTAGCCCTTGGGGTTAGAAATTTGGTCTTTAAACAGACACAACTGAGAAGTTTACCGATAAGGGGAAATTACGTTCTTATTGTCGTTCTTTAGTATACCTGTTTGTTTTATTAGAAATCACTTTTTTTTTTTAGCACTTTAGCTTATGTTTGTGTATTTGTTGTTTTCTCTTTTTACTTTTCTTTCTTTTCTTTTTCTTCTTCTTCTTTTTTTTTTTTTTTTGTTTTGTTTTTAATTATTACTTAAAGAAGTACTTCTTGTGTGCATAAATGGTCATGTCTAGTTCAGAGTAGAAGTAGCTTTGTCTGGTTAGAAATTTACACATCCTTCATGGAACTCACAGATGATACTAACCAGATTACTCTAGAGATAGATGTAGAAGAGGCTCACCAAAGTCACTCCTACATTAATCTGCCTTCGTGGATCTCTCAGATAAGGCTCTAGATACCAGTGTAAGTGGTTTATTCCTAATTTCTTAATCTATTTATTTTTTCAAAGTAGTTGAGCTTCATAAAATTGCATTTCCATCCTGACATTTGCATGTTTTCCATGTTTTTAGCATCACAATTTTGCAATAGTTTTCATTGTACAAAAGCTTAGCTATCCAGCAATTTGTAGATGATATAAATTATTCTATGGTAGAAGCAACATGAGTTTTTCCATGACCAGCTTCCTTTTCTTGTCATGTTGATAAAAGAAGATTCAGAACAGTGATTATACCTTCTCTAGTGAAGTTTATCTAAAGTTCTTTTCATAAGAGAAAAATGAGATAGCTTCCGAGGATTATTTTTCTCGTGAAATTAGATATAATGATAGATTAATTCTTCCTTTTACCCACAGTTTTTGGTTCTTTATGTTTATGTCAACTTTTGATTGCATTGTGTATAGATTAAGGTTTCTGTACAAAATGAAGTCTACTTGGACAGTTTGAAGATGGGGGATGAAGACATAATGGTAATGTCTGTTACTCTTAGTACAAGTGAAACTTTGCAATTTATTTTGATAGCATGGTATCTTGCATAAAACCGCTAGCAAAACTAGACTTGAATCAAAGCAAAGCTATTGAAACTTATTATGAGTTATGCAACTATCTATTTATCTTTTAGACTGATATGTGCCTGCTCTTCTTTTCTGAACAATTTCTGGGTAAGATGTAAGGAGTGTTTCAAGACACAAACTTACTAGTAGACTTTCCTTTTCATCAGGTGTTCCCTGATAAGCTGTTCAAACTGAAGAGGTTAGTAAAATTCTGCTTTTGGTTACTATCAAAAAAGAATTTCAATTATTATGTGCCTGAGTTACTTTTTCTTTAGTCAAAAGAGAAACAGCAAGGTGGTGGATGTGATCAGCAAAACCTGTAATGTTGAGGTGCTAAAGCAGACCAAGGAAGTGCAACAATCTGCAACTGGCATTTTCCCAACATTTGTGAAAATCATGGTTCATTCTCATGTTGCTGGTTCTTTTTGGCTGGTAATTTAAATATTAAATCTTCACTTTGAGTTCAATTAAACGGCACACATGGCATATGATGTATTTATTTTTGTTGGTGCAGAGCCTTCCAAAAAACTTTGCACAATTGCATTTGCCAAAGAAAAATGTAACTATAACTCTTGAAGATAATGATGGAAAAGGGTACAATGTAAAATATCTCTGGCCCCAAGCAGCACTGAGCGCTGGATGGAGAGGTTTTTCTATTGCTCATAAGTTGTTAAAGGGGGACAAATTAGTTTTTCAGTTATTCAAGCCGTTAAAGTTGAAGGTAAATAATCAAGTTGTGCTCATCAACTATTTTTCAAGATGCTTTCTCAATGATTTACTTTAAACATTTTTTTTTTTTTTTTTGCTTTTCCCTTTTTCTGGCCTAAACACACAATATTATCTCAACAGATATACCTTTCCAATTTCAGGTGCATATTATAAGGCTGAACGATTCAAATGAAGCTGATGGAGCTTCAAACCTTGCATTGTTAGATTCATCTTTTAAGGAAGTAAATTTTGGTATGCTTGCAATTCTATACAAGTCAAATGATGTATAAAATGTTTTCTCAAGTAACTTATCTTTCTTTCTTAACCTCAAAACTCACAGCAAAAGATCCCTGGGTTAGCAAAAGAAAGGTAGATAAGCATTATGAGGATCTTGAAGTGGAAATTATAGAGGATCAATCTCAGAAGGATGAACTCAAGAACTCTGCTTCCATCAATGATCATGTAAAAAAGATATATGATAATGCTAGTTCTCCCCTTGATATATTATTTATTTCCAAAAAGTAGTTCAGCATCATGATTTGCTCTTTTCTTGATATGTTATTTATTCTAGAAAAGTAATCGAGTATCATGAGTTGTTCTTCTCTCTTGATATTTGCACGTTTTGCATGGTGTTAGCATGATAGTTTTACAATTAGTTTTCATTAAGGAAAAGCACAACTAGCCAGCGTTTTGTTGATGATCAATAGTAGGGCAACATGAGTTTTTTGTGTTTGACAAGCTACTTTCTCTGACGACTGACGACGTTGATAAAGAAGATTCGAACACTGATTCTACCTTTTTTATTGAAGCTCTTCTATAGTTCTTTCGGTAACAGGGCAACAGGAACTTCCAAGAAACTAATGAAATTAGATCAAAGTGTTAGATCTGTCATTTGTCATATCAAAAGTCTTTGGTTGTTTATATTTATGCCCACTTTCTCTTGGAAAATTTACTCATATGGTGGGGTTTCTGTACAGAGTGAAGATTATTTAAAGAGTTCGAGTTTGGAAGATGAAGACATAATGGTAATATCTTTGACTCTAAGATAGGTGAAACTTTGTGATTGGTTATATCATGGTATCTTGCGTAAACAAGTGACATTGCACTTCAATTCAAATCGAAGCTACTGAAATATATTTCGAGTCCATGTGACCATCTACTTTATCTTTTGGACTAATATCTCTCAATCTTCTTTTCTGATTGATTTCTGGGTGAGAATGTAGAGAAGATTTTAATAGACAAACTCATTTAGTACACTTTCCTTTTCACCAGGTGCTCCCTCATAAGCTGAGAAAACTGAAGAGGTTAGTCAAATTCTACTTCGGGTCAAATACGAACTTTTTGTTATCATGTTGCCAAGTTATTTTTTCTTTAGCCAAAAAAGTAATAGCATGGTCGACGATGGGATCTGCAAAACTAGTAGTGTTAAAGTCTTGGAGCAGGCAAAAGAAGTGCAACCATCTGTGCCAACCTTTTTCCCAACTTTTGTGAGGATCATGGTCCATTCTAATGTTGCTGGTGGTTTTTCTATGGTAATTTAAATACTTCATCTACACATTGAGTTCGGTTAAACTGGGTTGCATATGGCATTTCATGGATTAATTTTTTCGGTGACAGCACATTCCAAGTAACTTTTGCAACTTGCATTTGCCAAAGGAAGATGTAATTATGACTCTTGAAGATGACGAGGGGGCAGAGTACGATGTAAAATATCTGTCGGCCAAGGCAGAACTAGGCGGTGGATGGAGAGGTTTTTCTATATCTCATAAATTGTCGAGTGGGGACAAATTAGTTTTTCAGTTAGTCAAGCCATTAAAGTTTAAGGTAAATAACCAAGCTGTATTCATCTATTTTTTATGACCTTTATGTCCCCACCAATCACATTGACTGCAAAGAAAACTTACTTGTAATCCCAAATAGTGACCCATTTGTGTCCCCTTCAATCACATGTTGCTATGTATGAAAAAGATTTCACGCAAGCGATGCTTTCAACTTCTTTTTTTCTTAAGTGACAATATGTGATTGATGAGAATATGGATTTAAACTCCATTTAAGGATAGAGAAATATTATCCATTGGCTACTGTAGCAATATTTCTAAAGATCTTTTCTCAATCATTTACTTCAATTTTTTTTCCTTCCCACCTAAATGCACATTGTTATCTCAATACATATATCTTTCCAATTTTAGGTGCATATCATAAGGCTGAACATTTCAAATGAATCTAATGGAGCTTTGAATCTTGTAATATCAGACTCATCTCTTGAGGAAGTAGAATCAGGTATGCATGCAATGCTAGATAAGTCAAATAATATACAAAATTTTTTCTCTAGTGACTGGTATTTCTTTCTATCTTCACCTAAAAACTCGCAGGAAAAGACCCCAGGGTTAGCAAAAGAAGGGCCGATAAGCATTGTGAGAATCCTGAAGTGGAAATTATTGAAGATCACTCTGAAAAAGACAAACTCGAGAACTTTGCTTCTAATGCCAATCGTGTGAAAAAGATGGATGACAACACTAGTTCTTCCCTTCTAGATGTTTCAGATGGAGTTCGCCTTAAAAAATCTACTAGTCTAAATTTTAAAGATGTCAGGAGTATAGAAGGCTTTGTGATAGCAGTCCATGACGTAGTCATAGATTCTGCAGTTCCTGAGCATGTCCGAACTAAATACTATGAGCTTTGCTGTAGTCAGAAGTCATACCTCCATATCCACCTATTTAAGAGCTTGGACTCTGTGCTACTGTCTGCTGGGATAACTTCAGAAACTGTCATGATGCTCTCTGCTGGAGTAATATCTGCTGTCGTTGAAATAGCAGATGCTGTTAGAGCCTCCACTGTTTCCACATCGCTTCATAAATTTGCAATCTGGGAACAAAATCTACAGCAATTTGAAAAACTTGGAATGAATGTTGGTTTCTTGCTAGATCGACTAGTCCAACTCAAGGGTCTTGCTCAGAAATTAAACAGGTATTGGGAAGCAACAAGCGAATGCATCAAAGCAGAAGAAAATCAGCGAATTCTAGAATCTCGGATTCTCAAACTAAAAGAGGAAATTAGTAAGTCCGACACCGAGGCCATGACTTTAAACCCAAATGGTGACAGCCTGGAGCATACCTTCAAAGAAATTGCGAATGCAGCATGGTGAATAAGAGGGTTATTTTTGGACTTTGACTGGTCATATGTTCATGAAAGGTTGTCTCATAAGAAGAATTTTGCATGGTGTGGATTTCAGTCAAATGGACAGCCCTAGTTTGTTTAAGAACGTTTTTGAGGATAGTACCCCAAGATAGAAGTGAAACTGCATTAAGCATTCCACTTTTGCATAAAGGATTCCGTGTTTTCCCTTCGTGTATACCTACTCCTAACTGTAATTATGCCATCATTCCTACTATCAAACGCTGGACGACCACGCACATTATCCACCTGCAAACGAAGCTTCATTCGACTTTGGCTCTCTGAACTACTATCAGATGTAAGACAGTAGAAGCAGAAAATTGTAAGTATGAAAATTGTGGAAATCAATTCGTAGACTTAATCAACCATATTAAGAAACCGCCAAAACAAAAATGAAACATGTCATTTATTTGTATTTTTTAGTGAAATGTAATATGATAGACATGCAAAGATATATATCTAGTAATTCGTAACTCTCTATCGCTGGATTTGATCCTAATTAATATACCTATACATCATAGTAGTAGTAGTACTAGTAATATTAATATATTCTTTATTTATAATATATACTACATCCTATGAAATATACATTATACATAATATAACGTATGCAACAGCGTATTGTGTTGAAAATGTAATGCAGGGTATACATATGATAAGACGAACAGCCTTTACATACTAAATTAAACAATAGCAACAGGAACATTAAGAAGAATTACTAAACACAGCTAGCAACTTTGATGGCTATGCAACACGTGGATGATGGCTTATAACAAAAACATACCTAAAAAAAACAATTATCAGGTGTGGAAAGATTGTCTCAAACTCCCAAAAAAAAAAAAAATACTTTTAATTCTCTATACTTTAGAAAGTATGCACATACACTCAAAATACCTCCATAACTCAAAATCTGTTGCTTTTTATGGTTATTTTAGTTAAAATTTTGAGGTTTTAGCAATAATCATGAAGTGTTTAAAAAGAGTCATAAAAAAGGTAAAATGAAGCTTTAGGAACTTAAGGAATATATTGATGCCTGAACAATAGTTTTTAGGAGTGTGTTTGCAATTAACCCAATAACGTTATTATAATCGTTTATAGCATATACATGTGTTTATATGTATGTATCTATTGCATGTATATACATGTGTGTGCATTGAATTGAACCTAAGGGAATTGAGATTCCAACTTTTAGAGATGTATTTAAATGCAAGAATGAGAATCTAGATTAGGATTGCGTTTCCACATCGGTTCCATAAAATACCATTTGTACCATAATTTGCTATATAGAGTGCGACACATCAATCAATTGATTGCAAAATTGATGTCTCCGTCTTAACCAAACCCTATGATCTACAGTATTATAAGGAGTTACACTATATAGCATAATTTGCTATATAGAGTGCGTCACATCAATCAATTGATTGCAAAGTTGATTGCTTCCAAAGTGCCAAGGTGATAGCATTCATGCATAATAAGCAAAATGGCTTGACTACCCATGATATCTGCAGTCATCGATACCTTTTACAAATTGAGGTAGACAAGGCAGTCCTAGCCCTGGAACGGTATGAGTTTGGACATGATGTGCCCACTGAAGCAACCAATCTGCACAATCTTAATCTGGCCTAACAACTTAAATAACACTAATTAGCAAGCTCTTGATTTGGACGTTGGTTTTTCACTCATACAAGTTCGGTGCTTACCAGCACGCAGTTACAGTTCCACATAAATACAACAGCACATTGTCAGCTCTAGCATACAAAAAGGATTTACATATACATATATACATAGTAGTTATTTACAGGTTGCCACCATCTTCCTTGTCACCTTTAGTTTGGGTTCTCATAGACCAGCCCCCGTCCTATTGAAGGAATAAGCACTCATTTTTGATCGACAGTTGATCACTCTCTACTTCAAATTGTCACCAGCGAATTTTAGTAATCACAAGCAAGCTCTCCAAAAGATAGGTCAGCTTCATAGTATCTGTACAGTCGAGAATACAAGACAACCATAGCTGAAGCTGAGTACGCTCACTGCTGATCATCCTCACAACAGTAGTGAAATGATAGCCAAACCTATCTGTCCCGAGTTCTGTTCAAGCATAAAATATAGTATAGAGACACAACAGTCCGACAGAGGCTTTAGTTATAAACCGTGCTATAATCTTGAACGACGTGTGCATTTGATAATGCGGAGTAGAGACTGCTTCCGTGCAGAGGCATAAGGCTGCCCATTTAAAGAACCAGTAAATTTTATATCCCAACCTTCTACATTCTTGGGCACACATACATCAAAAAGCATTTGGCCAAGAATGCTGTGCGCACTAATGCTTGGAGGATTATTCAGAAGAATTGATGTTTCTTTCCGTTCATCTTCTAAGGACCGGGACACCTGGCCACTAGAATGGCCTCCTGAACTAGGTAAAAAGAAATGATCACCTGGCTCAACTGCCACTCTCCTTAAACTTTGATTCGAGTTAACAGCTGCCTTTTGGAGATTGCATATTAACTCTGAGATCTCATCATGTTTACTCTCTGTAATGTTTCTTTCTTCTTTAAGACGCTGTACCCTCTGGGAAAAAACTGAAGCAGCATTCTCAAACAAAGTCATCACAGCCGCTTTATATTGGATAGGATGATGTTTGTAATGACCTGCCATAACAAGAAGGCAAATTTATCTTTGAGATGCAGCAGCTACATAAAGGAAACCAGCTTACCAAAAATACTCCAATGATTGAAAAAGAAAGACACTGCATATCTAACCCTATAACACAACCAATATGATCCCACGAGTCCATAAGTTGCCTTTGCAAGTGTATAGGACACGTGTGTGTTCATGTTGGGCTGTTGTGTGTGTGTTGTGCTTATGCGGTATTATGCAGTGCGTTGTTGTTGTGTTTTACTGTACGTGTAGTAGTGTGGTTAGTAGTAGTGTGTTGTGGTGTTGTAGGCAATTTTTAGTAAGGGTAGTTTGGTAAATAGGCTAATAAATCAGAAGACTATAAATATTTGTAATTTTTAGAAGTAAGTTAGGCAGAAAAATACTTCTGCAGGGAAAATCTGTTTGGACAGAGGAAGAATTGCTGGCTTCTCTGTCAAGATTGAGGAGTGCCCTTGGTGGCGAATTGGCTCCATGTTGATTGCTGCTCAATGAGGTAAAGGTTTTCTACTGATTTGTGTTTCTAAATCCCTAGAATGGCATTCTTTCCTCTTCTCCTTCAAAGGAAGTGACTATCTGACACCGGGTACTGCACAATTTTATCCAGGTAATACACACGCAAGCATTTGATAGACCTTAGACAATGAGGCAGGAAAGCATACAGATTTTTAATTTACTAATACACGAAGCTGAATTCACAGTCTCCCTAAACGGTAAGAGTAGGAAAAATGTCTTCAACTGAGCCAGATGAAATCTAACTATCCTCTTACTTCAAAAGATTCCTTTATCCAAGGCTAAGTCTTATGACTTGGAACCATTCCTTCAGCAAGCTAACTCCATGAAATTATTTTGCTCTGGTTGAATATCCTATCAAGTTTATCAAGCAAACCACGACCTTACTTGAAGACCCTCGTTACAGAAGATGAGATGACAAGATGGAGATGAGTACAAAATTTATCACTCCAGTAACAAGAGAGAAAAGAAATGCGATAGAAGCAGCCTAGTAATTGAAAGCACGTTTTGACTTCAGAAATTACTCTGTGACCATACAGAAGTATCCTAAAGGCCAGAAGCATTATAACAGACAAGATTAAAAGAATGTGCTTGGAGAAAAACCTATGTGAGTTGAACCATTCAATTTCACAACATTGACATCAGCCCCTGATCCTTGTAAACTCTGGGCAAAACAGCAAATAGTTTGAGGAGGAGCAAGCTTGTCATCCTCTGAGCATATAAAAAGATATGGTGCACCCATTTGCTATGAAGGAAAAAAAAGTGAAAAATTAGTTTGGAAGCCAGTAGAAAGGACAAATAAAAATTTCATGTGTTAGGTTTAGAACTTACCACTGATAAGTGCAAGTATTTCCAGTATTCAGAATGCTGGGAGTCCCATCTGGTAATATATAATGCATCAAGACCAGATGAAACGCCTTTCGCTAGCCAGGACAAGACTTTTGATGCCCCAGGCTGTCTTAAGATAACAGGATGTAGAGCAAACCGAGAACCCAAATCACTTAGATCCACAGGACTGGAATCAAATAAGTGCCCAGATACACAGTTCCTGACCAATCGATATTCATCCTTCATGAAGAGACAAAATGATAAGGCTTAAGCTCTAATATTCTTACTAAAGAACTTCTCTAGTAAGTTGTTCTGTCATATGTAGAGTCACACACACCAAAATTAAATCTCAATTCCAATCAACTGGCATGAAAACACCTTTTGCAATTGAATCTTTGCCTTTGTGGACTTTAATTTTTTGTTGCAACTCCAAAAATTCAATAAACAGAATGCACATACTATGAGCTAGTGAACCATTGGCAGGGTAAAACCAAGTTTGTTCATTGCTAAAAGCCTTATACTCAGCATGAAACCCTCCTAAGAAATAAGAAAAATTCTAAATGATCAACAACCCTCCTGAAATCAATATAAAAATTTTCAAGGGATAATTGAAAATGCAAGCTCCACGTGTAATAAAAAATTGATTCAAATAATAGGCAAGTCAGGTTAATCATTGTTATATTGTATAATGAAGGCTGATAATTGATCTTTGATGTCCAAAGAAGCCTTCATGACAATTGACTCTAGTACTAAGTTATTAAGAGTCCGGTTGCAGGATCTAGTCAAGGTGAAATGTGTAAACAATGGTTTGTGAGCTTTTAAACAGAATCCTCCAATCTCAAAAACAAATGATAAACAAAAATGAAATAACTAAATACTTTAGCTTAGTATTGTATTGGAGTCATTACAATCTAACTTTCCGAAATATCTAGAAATTGTCTAACAATATCTCCTAAGAATAATAATGATATTTGGAAATGAAATAACAAGATGTAATTAAAATTACTTTCCTAAATATCCCGAACAGAAATCCTCCAGAATGAAATGGGGAAGGAGAAAAAGAAAAAGAAGGCTTAAGGAGAAGATGCCTCAAATATAGATTTCTCAAAGACCTGAAGTGTATGAAAATATTCAACTTACATCCAATTGTTTAAAGGGAATTCCTTTCCCATACTTTGAAAATTCGAGTTTTTCTATTGACTAATAGAGAAATTGCATGCTTTATTTCTTTTCTTACAAGCAACATCAAATAGATTCATTTAAAAACCCACAATACAGTATGCATATATCAACATAAGGCTATCAAACTCACTTGATCCTCAGCTGTCTCCTCGAGAATCTGAACCAATCACGAAGTTGTTATAATACAAAAGCCAACAACAATAAACAAAGAAAAACAAATCACAATGTATGTGAGCTACAAAACAATAATTAGTCTTTGGGCATAGAGTCTACCTGAAAGACTTTATACATGCAAGCCTTCGAACCTGCAGAAAAAGCAGCCAAGACAACAGGACAAGGCCTGATTTGCAGTTCCTGTCAGTAAAAGAAAAGTTGTGAAGCTCCACCATTTTCATTTGCCGTATCCTAATTTGCTTAAAAGTGGAAAGTGATGCTGGTTAATGGATGATCACATTGACAGTGCACAGTGTGGTACTCAAATATATCTGGAAGATAAGGCACAAGATTTTTATTCAACACAACCCCCCACCAACCAACCCCCCCACCCATAAACAACGGACCCAAAAAAAAAAAAAAAAAAAGAAAACAACCAAAACAAAAACCTGTCAGGCCGCCCCATGCCCCAATAAAGTGCAAAGGTATGATTTCACTTAGATAACTTACCTTGAGAAGCTCATTAAGAATGAAGAATGCCAGAGATGTTGCTTTTTCAGGAGTAAACCTGCACATTTTTGGTTGGTAAATCCTATATCAGAGAACCCAAAATGTGGAAAATACATAGAATGAGTTGACAACTATAATCGTGCTCAAAATTTACAGCACGAGAACAATGTGAAAAACATTAAATTGATGGCAGGGAGAACAATAGTTCACTTTCTTTTTGCAATCTTTTTACATTCATAGAGAAGTGGGAATTACTGTTGAAATGAGCTCAGCCATTCAAAATGTATGGTATCAATGATAGTGCCAATTCAACCCTGACCAGGCTATAACATTGGACAGCTTATTTTTCTTCCTTCATTACTTAACAAGCTATTTCCTCTATTTGTTTATTTATTTATTTTTTCCTTTTCTTCTTAACAACCACTGGCTCCATTTTCCCCCAAAAGCATTACATCCACATGTTCTCTCATGACAAATGATCTGTTAGGTAATGCAGCTTTGAAATGACGGAATTCATCGGAACCTTATTCTCTCTTGTCCAGTGGTCACTACTTCTTCAAAGAAGTAATTCTTGTCCTAATATTAACTGATCCGGACAAATGCATCCTAGACAACTTGCCATAGGAGTTAGGACAATCGATACAAAAGGTGTTTGAGTAAGGATAAGCCGCTTCTCAGCTCCTCCAGGACTTGTACAACAATCCAATCCAATAAGAGTGGATTAATAAGAGAAGTGCTGGGATTCAGTTCTCCAAGCTTTTATTCTTGGTCTCTGGCAAAGACTATAAATAAATCCACCTCCACATTTGACACATGCCCACGAGTTCAGGAAAGCTTGCCACAACTTTATAGCAGACAGTCAAGACTTGATAGAGATATTTAGCTATTCTTTTAAGTGCTTTTCTTGTTATATGTGCTAACCAGTGTTTTTCTTTTTTTGCAGTTGTTAATTTAGTTAGTCAGTCCAGATACTTCTAGATACTTGAACTCAATGCTTGTAATAATTGCTACAGCCCTATAAATAGTCAGCTGGAAGTTAGTTAGGGAATCAGGGAATATATCTTGTAAAGAGCAAACCCTAGCATAGTAGGGCTACACCATTTATAGCTGGATGGAGTGTAAGTTATGTTCCTACATCAATAGAAGTACCTGTTTTTGTGTCTAAATCCGTCGCCCTATCAATTTTGGTACCGTCTGCTTCTCCATTGTCTAAGCACGATGCAAATGGAGTCACGAATGGAGGTGATGGAACAATCAATGAAGGATCTTTTAGCTACTGATCAAAGTAGCAATTATAAATCCTCTCACAATCTTTTGCAACTGCATGAGAGTTCCTATACCCTAATCATTAGCCCAACCCCTTAGGTTATAGAAGTTATAAATCAGCTTACTCATAATGAACATATGATGTCTGATCTGATTCCCATGCTCTCAAATCAGATCCCTTTTGGACTTTATGCAGGCAGTGGCACTCTATACACAGGTGCTTGATGAACATATGAGACTCATGCTATTTTACACCCAAGTTGGCTTTTTGCACCAGCATCAATCCATTATGTCATGAAAGAAGAACAAAAGGAAATAAGGAAAACAAGATCAAACTGTTATTACGCCCCCAAAAAATTAAAAAAAAAAAAAGAAGAGGAACAAACTGCCAATTGTATTTTTAGGAAAGTGTTAACTTCTTCTACTTTGTTGTAAGGTTTTGTTCTAGGGCATGTATTGTGATTGGAGAAAGGATTTGTTTGTGCACCATTTTGCTTTTGTCTAGTGCATATACATATACTCTCACCTCAGAGCGTTTTTATCTTTTAGTGTACTCATCCCTTGGTATAATAGACTTATTCTGTACATTTTTCTTTATCTGAGGAATTCTGAACTCATTTAAAAAAAAGGGGAAAAGAAAGAACACACAGTCCTGTTTCAAGTTTGCCAAAATGAAGAGACAAAATAAGCAGCCTATTTAGCTTCAAATCCAGTTTCAAATGCTACCCATGCAAAGATAACCTACGTGAAGCTCATTATTGAGTAAATTCACATCTTGAGTCAAGACTTTTGGCTTGGTCACAAGTGCAAGACTCCAGTACCCTAATGCCACACTGCATATTTGTGCAAAAACTGCACTTCAACTAACAATAGAGCAGCTCTGCCTATGCCTTATCCCCACTATATTTGGGCAACTATATAGATCCTATTCTACCATTGCACTCTAAAATTAACCATATCTTCATTAATACCTAATTATATTGTCCCTCTCCAAGTTACTTTTAGTTTTCCTACCCTCTTTTATATTAATAGCCCCTAAATAATCACATTGCCTAATGAGTGTCCCTAAAGGACTTGGACAAACCCTCTCAACCATGCTTCTCATCTATGGTGCTACTTCAACTTTCTCTCCAATACACCCATTTCTTATTTTCTCCATTCTCATGCAACCGCATATCTGTCCTAGCATTCTTATTTCTACTACTCCCACTTTTCGCTTATGCCCAAAGTTTACTGCCAACATTCAGAGCCATAAAGTAGCTAGCATTAGAGTACCTTGAGGCAGCATAAAATTCCCAACACATCTTTCCACTTCATCCACCCTGTTTGAATTCTATGTGCAACATCCTTACTAATGTCTCCGTTTGTTGCAATACTCATCCTAACTATTTGGAAAGTCTAATTAAGATACTTGATGTTCCTCTACTTTCTCGGAGGATTCACTCATCTTCCCCTTGTCACTGAACTTGAGCTCTATATATTCTATTTTTTCCTTAATGTAAAAGCTTTCACTTCTGGAATTTCTGGATAATATTCCAGCTCTGCATTCACTCCTTCCTGTGTTTCATCCACCAAAAAGATGTTAACAGCAAACAACATAACCAAGGTACCATCTCAACTAACAATGTTATTCCTTTATCACTTAATTCAGAAACCAATCGTAATGAGCTTGATCCAATTTTTTCCTCATTATAATTTAACATATAAATGGCAAATTCAACCAATACTGTCTAAAAGATGCACTTCTTTCAAATACCATCTCTAACTAATCCATGTTCAAATCCACCACCGACTAAATTAAATTCCTATCCTAAAGCACTAATCAAGTTGCAACTAATAAAAAAAAAAAACAAGACTATTGCCCCAATAAAGTCTAAGGTACACCATAATTCAACAGTCCGTATCAAGCCATAGATTTAGTTCTCAACACATCAACTTCCCAAATAAAACAGTCATTGCAGCATGCCGTCTTCTTAAGTCATTTTCCAAGAAAGGCACACGGAAGAATGGACAGACCTCAATTGGACAAGGTTGGTTTTTTTTTTTTTTTTTTTTTTTTTTGGATAAGTCAATCGGACAAGGTCTATAACTAAATTATATTGAAATTGCACATATCCCTTAAAACAATAGCAGAGAATTACCAAGAATAACCTAAATTTGCTTCTCATTTTCTTCAAACCCAATCATATATTTCAGAAAAACTTAAAAGGGGGAGAAAAGGGAAAATGAGCTCACGCATCGAGAAACCCAGCATGACAAACAAGAGAATTCCAGCCAATAGAAGAGTACAAGTTGACATAGTTTCTCAAATGCCTTTCTTCACTAGAAACCCATGCAAATACCACCACTATCCCTTTGAATTCACCGAACTCCTTTGAACCCCAATACACACTTGCTCCACCACTACCGCGCCACATGGCCAAATCGATAAGAAAGGTTGAGACTCGCGAGGAACTTGAAGGATTGGGTCGAAACGAGAAATGGGTCTTGATCTTGGAAGGATGGAAAAAAGATTTTGGGTGGTGGATTTTGAGTAAGAGCCGCTCGTGGTCCTGGTGGAGGAAGGTTTGGTTTAGTGCAAAATAAATGTGATGTGATTATTTTGGTGGTGGAAGGAACGGTCTACTGCCACGTCAGATCAGATCCTATGAACCGTGCGTATCTTAGGATAACGCTTGCGAAACCTGAAAATGAAATTAAAACGTTACGTTAGAAGTAAAAACTCTTGACAACGATTTTTACCAAATGCATTGAAATTTAATTAAGTTTTTGTGTTTATAGTGAATAATTTAAATCTTTTGTGATTATTTTAAAACTTTTATTTTCAACTATTACCATATTACAACGTGTAAGTGCGGAAATCGAACTCGATTCGATTCATTTGATGTAACACGTGTATATTGATTTTAAAAAAAATTACATAAATATAAATTATATAAAATTAATTATATAAATATCAATAGTAAATTGTATATATAAAATGCAACATAATAATCTATAAAGATATTGCTTGAAATTACATAAACATGAATTATATAAGATTAATTATATAAATATCAATAATAAATTGTATTTAGAAGATGCAAAATAATAATTTATGAAGATATTGCATTTGTATGCTACAATTTAATGAATTAGGTATTACCACTAAATCATATTTGATTGATACAATTTAATTAACTTTATTTATTATTTGTATCAAATATATAACAAAAATAATGTTATGGTCTAGTGAGTAAATGTATGTTGGGATTGATTAGGTTGTAAGTTCGAAACTTAGAGAAAGCATTATTATGTGTTTTATTTTATACATGTTATTACATATGACATTAATACAAAATCAATGTATGATGCATGTGATAAATTGCATTTATTAATTTTGTTATGGTATTTATGTAATTAATTTAATATAATTAGTATTTGTATAATATTTATCTATTTGAATGGTAAACATGCAAATTCTTATTAGTATATTAGTATTTCTACCATTAAGGTAACAAGATAATATCATATTATAACTATATTGAAGAATGTAATTGGTATTTATATAATATTTATTTATTTTACTGATAAACATGCAAATTCTCCTAATTTATCTTATTAGGATTTAATATTCATGTCATTAAGGTAACAGTGATACTATCATATGATAATGAAATTGATAAATATCAATATATATTAGTGAAGAAATTTACTTGATATCACAATTCAAATTTAAAATATTAAATAAATTATTTAAGGGAAGTGATTGAAATTTAGGATAAAATTAATGGACTTAGACCTTATTTTTTTTATGAGAAATCTCTTTTGAGTATATTTTTTAGGTTGAAAAAACAAAATAAAAAGAACCATAAATATAAAGCGTTTCTCCTTATACAAAAGTATCCTAAACTAAACCTAGGAAGTAGGCTAAACTAGCTTGAGGCTATCAATTCATAGGTCATCAAGTGATGATGACTCATGATCGACTCAAATCACTTGAACTAATAGTTCACAAATCAATTTAATGGTTCATAAACCAATTTTCAAATATTTTAAATTAAGTTTTTTGCTAATATTTTCTTCTTTAATTATCGATAGTATTTTTTTGAATTTTTTTTTTTTTTAGATTCATGACTTTGATTCGTATGTAAATATATTCTTAAAAATATAAATATCCATTAACATATATCATATATAGTATATTATACATATTATATATATTAACATATTACATATATATCTTGCATATATTATACATATATATGTATATAAATATCATTCCTAGGTCTAATTATATTATATATGTATGTTATATATATACTATAGAGTAATATCACTTTTAGGTCTAAGTACATAATATATGTATACTATATTATATCGATTATTGGTAAATATTATACATATGTATAATATATGTCCATTTCCCCCTCTTTTTTTTCATCATATTTTATTGGACTCAAACTAGTGAGTCCCGTGGGTGGAACCACTTGAACTCACCAAGCCCAGTAGGTTAGCTAGTGGTTTAGGCCTACCCAATTTGTGTTAGGGCTAATTCACATTTCAGAACCAACTATTTCTAAGTCTATTCTAAACTTGTCCTGAACAAATATCTGCATAATATAAAACGAAAATTGTTTTCCCAATACCCTTCACAATTCTTCTTATTCTAGGAAAATGTTTTATATTTAATAACATTTTAATTAAGTCATAAATTACATTTCATTTTAATAGGACAATAATCTAACAATTGTTTAAGAATTATATAAATAAGTAAAAGAGGTTGAAATCATAAATTTTGAAAATCATTTGCATATGTGTTATACTTCTACGTAAAAAGGTTTCACATAGCAAACTGCAATAATTTATTTACATGCAATTTATTAAATGATTCAAATACCAAAAATGTTTTATTTCAATAAATTGTTATAAAAACAACTAAACATATAAAAGCATGTCATTTTATAGAAAAAGCTTTTTAAAGGAAAATGCTTTCTACTACATGAGATTTTCCTTAAAACTTGACTCAATAGAATATTAGAGGGCCTAGAATTAAATTTAATGCAATTTAGAAAACTTTTACGTATCTTACTTTTTAAGAGGCTTTATATGGGTTGAAAATTTAAAAACGATCAAATGGTATAATCATTTTATGTTCAGTAATATATTATACCTCTTCATAGTAAGATCTTGCCTTGTATATACTTTCCGAAGTATTTATGGCTTTGGGAGAATTAACTTTTAAAAGATATTCTTTCCTTTTACACTAACGATAAAAAGGTGGAGTCACACAACTCAACTTTCTTCTTCTGTGTAAAGAAATACTATTTATAACGATTGATATATTATGACTCTACTATAAATGGCTATCGACTATAGAAAAATTAAAGAGCGCATTGTGAGGTCTTACAAAAAATTAGTGATCAACTCACAATCAATCAAATTAGAAATAATTTGTAAAATTTAGGGTGATTATGTAAATTATTTGATTAAGCTCAAATTTTACGATAAAGTTATGAATATTAATAAAAGTAACCCCATCAGTTTGGATTTAGGAAAATAAATAATTAAATATTATAATATCGAGTTATATGTATATTACACGTTATTTATTAAAAACGTATAAAATGAGTTTTGATAATTAACAAATTGATAAAGATAAATTATATGCACACTAAAAATCATAAAATAGCATAAAAAATATTTATGAGTATTTATTTATACCATATATGTATTTATGTGTATGTAAAAATACTCAAAATCACTTAAATTACCTAAAATATGCTAAAATAACACTGATCAATAAAAAAAATTCATAAAAAATAGATAAAAATCAAGAAAATTAAGAAAAAGTGAAAAATTGTCCAAAATAAGGGAGTAGCATGCTAAGAATGGGAGAAAGAAAATCAACAAATAAGAAGAAGCCAAATAGAAAGTGAAAAAAAAAAAAAGAGAGAGAGAGGATAAGGGGTATGTGACACTTAGAAAATTAAAGAAAATATCTAACCATCTCTATAAATTCAACAAACCTCCATTAAAACTCATTTTGATCGATTAGAACCTAGAAAAAAATTAGGGAGAGGTGAGAAGATGAGAGGAAGCAATTTTACTAAAAACAGACAAAATATAGTGTAACTAAAGCATTAAAGGAGAACTTAAACCCAACAACCACTTGGAGAGAGGCAGTCACTACCACCTGATAGCAAATCCACCACTTGGTGGTGCCAACAATAGTGAAGCCACCGTTAGTGGTTGGAAGCCTTTTAATCAATGAGTTCCGAATTTCATTTTAAATTTGTTTAATTTATTATAAAATATCAAATATGTTTGGGAAATTATGAAATTTAGTATCATAAAATATTTTATTATGTAGATTTAGGGAAAATTTTCAATTTGATAAACTTAGGCCTCAGGATATATTACTTTTAAAAAATAACTAAACTCAAGCTAGTTTTCGATTTTAATTTAAATAACCTTAATGATGTAATTTTGACCCTAAAATTTTTTTTAAGACTATTTAGGATATATATGATAATGCTCTGAAGGGATTTTCTGAAAAGATTATTTTCTAAAATTTTACTTAATTTTTGGGCTGTAAAATTATAGATAAAAAAACAATTTATGGGCTTAATTTAATGATTTAATGTTAATTTGATATAAATACTGATTTAGCATGTAATTAGGTATTTTTAGATAATAGTCATTGATGTGGGATGGTATTTGTGGAGTTTAAGGTATTGGTTGTATATAATATGCAATAAATATATGTAAATAAATAATAGGTAAAAGAGTATATTTAAGTTAATTTGGTGATTTAAGGTAAATGGGTATAAATTTTGATTTAGGACATTTATTTGGTGATGAAAGATGATATATGTAGTATTAGAAATGTTAGATAAGTAATTTAAGTATAAATTATGTAATAATATATAATATATGTATATAGGAATTAAATGGATAGAAAATATTATGTCAAAATTGATAATATAATAATAGTAACAACAATAATAATATAAAATAAATCTTATATGGATTATATATTTAGGTAATTATACAAAAAATATAGGTTATTCTCATATCAAGAGCTAATTCAATAATTAAATTGGGAAAATAGTATACCATATTGATCAAAATATTGGTTTGTGCTAATAAAAGATTTAAGATACTCAAATAAAGTTAGATGGATTTGACATATTAGTTTAGAAGGAATTCCTAGAGTTTACATATAAAACCAATAATTAGAAACTGAATTAAAAGCTAGTTCAACAACTTATTCGGAAATTGAATCAAGAACTAACTTAGAACTAGCTTAGATATAGGTAATATAGAATCTAAACAATTGAGTAGAATTATAACTTAAACTAAACCTAATGATGTAAAGCTTATACACACATACACATATGTATAAGTGGTTATGTTAAAATGTGGGCAATTCTCAAATCACAATCTAATTCAAAAGTAGAAATCAGAATTAGGATTAATAGAAGTATATTAAAGAGTTAACTAAAATCTAAACCAAAAATTACATTTACTCGAATAAATTGTGAGAAAAAGGTTAAAAGACAATTATAAAGTAGTGTTTGATTGCATAATTTTTGTAGTACTAGACTGGATAAAAAATTTTATCCCATGTTTGGTTTGTAAATTTACTTGGTGACTAGACAAAAATTAGATTGATATATCGGACAAAATGCTTAAATTTTGTTCTATATGCACCGTGATAAAAAAATGAAATTCACTAGATAAAAATAAAAAATATTTTGTGTTCACAAAAATATCATTTAATGTTATAATATTAAGTTAATGAATATTATTTTTATTAAATACTATAAAAAATTAGTTATTTTATAATATAAAAACTAATTTTTTAATATAAATTTTTTGTCCAATACTGTATAAACCAAACATGTTACAATAAACTCATATTATTCAGTCATCTTTATACTTATTATATTCAGTCCAGTTAAATTCTTATAACCAAACATTACCTAAGAATTACAAGTAAAGGATAATCAAAAGGTACACNGACTGGATAAAAAATTTTATCCCATGTTTGGTTTGTAAATTTACTTGGTGACTAGACAAAAATTAGATTGATATATCGGACAAAATGCTTAAATTTTGTTCTATATGCACCGTGATAAAAAAATGAAATTCACTAGATAAAAATAAAAAATATTTTGTGTTCACAAAAATATCATTTAATGTTATAATATTAAGTTAATGAATATTATTTAAATTAAATACTATAAAAAATTAGTTATTTTATAATATAAAAACTAATTTTTTAATATAAATTTTTTGTCCAATACTGTATAAACCAAACATGTTACAATAAACTCATATTATTCAGTCATCTTTATACTTATTATATTCAGTCCAGTTAAATTCTTATAACCAAACATTACCTAAGAATTACAAGTAAAGGATAATCAAAAGGTACACTAGACTTTAATTTAGAAGATGAATCAGAACCTAGCTCAAAATAGAAAGAATTGTAAGAGACTTAAAACCTAAATAATTAGATGTAATAACATACTAAACTGAAGATAATAATAAGAGTTATAAAATAAAGCCTATATAAAGCAATTATATGAATACTAAAAAAATCTTTATATTATAGAGATTATTGGCGATGGCTTGTTGAAAGTTATGCCTTAAGTGAGCAAACGGAAAGTCTAAATAAGTTTGGGATTAATATGTTACTATATTTTAGAATACTATTTTATAATATTCAAAGGTTTGATATTATTCTTGGTTATATTTGTTAGATAGTTGATTGTGCGTATATCTATGTGTACATGTTTTTGGGTTTGATTATATGATTCCGATTTGATGTTCTGGATTATAATTGTATGATTTATATGAAATGATTGGATACTTTAAACTGAACCTAACTAAATATATGACTTGTATGTCTAAAACAGATCTGCATAGTAACCCATTAAGGAAAACTTTAGGGTTCTTTAACCAAATACTGACCCATTTAAAAGGGATAACGTTAGATAGCATAATTAGTCCCTTCTTCATCATTAGTCAAACTAAGTGACAAGAAATGAGATCGTTGAAAGGTAAAGTAAATAGTTCACATATCTGAAATGTTAGTTACCCATAGAAATATAAAATGTTAGCTTTTATCATAAAATAATTTACACGGTAGAATTATTGTAACTTTTCCGCTTCGGAACGTAACAAAAATCACATTTGGAAAACCTGAAGGATCTTTTGAAATCAACTAGGATACATTCCAAAAAAGAAATTTATCAAATTTTTTAAAAATTAATTATGTCACAAAAGCATATGTATGAAGATGTGTACACATACACATACATATATATATATATATATATATGTTCCATTTAACATATGAATAATGCACTGAGGCAATTCAGTAAGATCTTCTCTCTTAAGAATGCTAACAGTCAGTAATAATATTGTAAATTTTATGAGAAATTAAAGGGATGATCCTAATTGACCCCTAAATTGTAAGCGTATCATCAAAATACTTATTTATTTTTCTAATGTCTAAATACTTATTGTAGACACCTAATTTTTGCCCCTTTGTAATCTTAATTTTTTATTATTTTATTTTTTATTTATTATTTTATTTTATTTTTTACAAAAAGGGTCCTAATTCAAAAATAAAAATAATAAAAAACAATAAAAATGAAAGATAAAAATAAACATAAAAAAGATTTTGTAGATTTTAGGAAGTAAATTATTTTAGAGTCATTCGTTTTAGTTTAACTTAGTTCAATAAAATAATCATTGTAGAAAGTCACGTGATTTAAACACAATTTGATTGTACTAAATGTCCAGGTACAGGCCGACGGCTTAATGGATAAGCATTAGAGTATTGAATTAGATTTAATTTGAGATCGTGGGTTTAAACCTTACTAGGCATCTATATCTTTTATTTTTCTATTTTTTTACAAAAGCGAGAGAAATAAATAGGATTCATATCTAATTAAAATTATTTGCATCTAATTTGATTTTATTAAATCGGATTTGAATTAATTTGGATCTAGTTTAATCATTATCGAATAAGATACAATAGATATGATTAGATATGATTTGATTTGGACCTTAAAACACACATACACGTGCATAAAAAAGAGGAGACACAGCAGAAAAAGACCACCTTGACACAGCAATAATTCAGCGACTAAACACAATCCCACAAACAGCCCACTGTTATAACACCCTTCAAGACTGCGTACATCCAACGACTACTATTGCAGAATTCTTCAGCACGACCGGCCGAACAACAACAACACTAGGCGAACAGCAACACGGTAGACAGCAGCGAACAGGACAGCAGCATGGCGGACAGTAGCGAACAGGAAAGCAGCAAGGCGAACAGGATAGCAGCAAGGCAGACAGTAGCACAGTAGACAACAATGAACGAGACAGCAGCAAGGCGGACAGCAGCGACATCCAGCATCGTCCCAACACTACGGACAGCGACTCCAGTACACATTCCAATTGCAACTAACCCCATCTGTCAACAGCAGCATACATCAAACACATACGTTGCTCCCCACACTAACGTAGTCTACGTACTGATCATCCGCACTGATCGCTGCAACTGCACGAACCGCCGATCACCAACAAAATCTGCACAATAGCGCTTTGCAGCAGCTACGTACGTTAGAGATAGTAGCCCCGCAATCAAGTTTGGTTTCTATCTAAATTTTTTCTGATTTATTATATTATTATTTTGTTAGGACTTTAATGGTTTAATATGATATATATATGTGTGTATATTAGTTTAAGGTATTTTTTTAATATTAGTTTTCTTTGTAATATGTATTAGGTACATTATATTAATTTAAGTGAATATTTATTTAATAAATGGACATAAACATTAGATTAAGGACCGTTAAGGTTGGTTTTTTATTACATATATATGTTATTATATTAATTATACTTTATTAGTTAACATAATATATGATATATGTATATGTTAGTTCAGGAGTTTTAGTATTAGTTTTTATACTAGTGTATCATATGGAATTAATTTATTTTAATAGATAGTTGTATATATTAGTTTAGGGATTGTTAGAATTGGTCATATCTTAAGATTTGGTTTATTACATAAAAAGTTGTTTTTCTTAAAATAAAAATTAATAAAATACCCTTTTTTTAAAAAAAAAATAGGATTGTTAGAGTATTATTTAAAAAAAAACAAAAACAAAAACACTCAAGAGTTAGGACCGTTTAGATTTTTTTTAAACCGAATAAACTAAAACGTAAACTCAACCGATTTTCAAAAATTAAAATCAATCAACACACTAAGATTTTCTAAAAAAACTACGATTGTCTAATCCGGTTAGCGGGTATATAGGCGCTTTTAGGGAGACGATAAAATATGTAGAAACTTAGGTCCTTTTTTTTCTTTTGATTGATTTATTTATTTTTTAAATATTATAATTAGAAGAATAATCTTAATTTCAGTAAATAAATAGTGGTATTCGTCAAGGATTTAATAGGTTAGCTCCCAAACTTGAAACACTCTGGTTCTTTATTTAAAATTGAAATAAAAAACCGGTAGTCAAATCGTAATCAATCCACCCAATTGATTACGGTTTCTTTTTCTTTTTCCGACTTCGGTCGAGTAGCGATTCTAAAAATTATTTTTAATAAAAAATTAGAATTTCTCAATTTTTTTAATCGAAGATTAATATTAAATGAGTTAAAGTTTAGTATTAATTAAGAAATGAGAAATCAATTTAAAAAAATAATCGAAAAACAAGCTCTAAAGTTATTTACCCTAAAGTAGGAAAAGGCAGGCCTGACAAATCACATGAGGAATATTCCCTTAATTATTCCTATGCACGAAGAGCAGACTTTCTTCGGACCTTATAATGCAACGAATATTTCAACCCAAAAAAAAAAAAAAAAAAAAAGAGTAAAAACCACGCTCTAATCGAAACCTATGTTTGAATGAAGCCCTTGAATTATTTCTTCCTCAACCGAGGATTAAAATACACAATGGTATAAACATTACTTTTTCAATATGAAAGACTGAATTTAAATTTCTCTCTCGTTTTACTTATCGAAAAAAAATATATATATAAAACCAACATATATTTTAATATTATAATAAAAGTAATTATAATTACATTTTAGCCAACAAAAATAGAACATGACCGTTCACAAAAGTTTCTACATAAATTAAAGATGTTTAGCTTTGGTAAATGGATCATAATTATAAAACTTCTTCTCTTTAACCAACTACTATTACATTTGTAACTTTAACCCATCGCATTGAAATATCAACATTATTATAAGAGGACGGTGTTCATCCTGATTATAAATGCTTGGAGTTAACTATTTATATGATTATCTTATCAATATTAATCGACTATAATGATTATTAATATGATAAAGAAAAATTGAAATGTTCGGAATATGCTCCATCACCACCTACCGATACAACCACTGTTAAGTGGTTTTATTCTTTTTATTTTATTGTTTCTGTTATATTAAAGCAATCGTTATAATAGTTATAATTAATTAATTTCACTAATAGTAATAATAATAATAATAATAAAAATAGAGAGATTATGTTAGCCAACCCGGTACCTAACTTGATTTGCCTGAACTTGTTGGTCCATTTGGAATGCTTTAAGATAATGGAATGCGTGGTTTTCGTTGTTATCGTGTACTCAAGACCTTCAAATCTAATCCATTGATGATGACTGCCGCATAAACTAATACCTTTTGACCGGAAGAACATTACCTATCAGACTTCAAATTTCATTATGTATTAGAGAGAGCGAGACAGACAGGGGTATGCACATCTTTTTTTCATAAAAATAGTTTTTTTTTTCTTTAACTAAAATTAAAATCTAATTCGTTCTATAAAAATTAAGATTTATATCACTAGATTATAACAGTTTTAACTCCGTAAAAGTAGTTTAATAAACTTTTATCTATAAGATAAAACAAGATTTGCAAAATTAGTCAATTCCAAAAGAAATCTATAAGTTAAGATGTTTTAGTTTAAAGCATGACTATATAATTAAAACCATTGAACAAATAATACCTTTAGATAACACTTATTCAATAATAAATCTATTTACTAAAAGATCTATAGTGAAATACATTAAGAAATATAAGTATCTAAATATAGGATTAACACAACAAGCAATTAAACCCTTACATAGATTAGGAATAAATCACCCTATACTAATATGGTTAAGAGATACTAGAGATAATGACTTTGATCAAACAACCTAATTTGTAGTCCAAACAAACTTGCAAAAAGAACCATTTTTTACAAATTGCTATTCTAATTATACCATTAGTTTAGATAATCCTAAAATCTTAGACAGTTTGTTCTTACATATACAATCTCAAAAAAAGAATTTTGTTGAAAGATCTAAAGTAATGGCAGTCATATATAGAATTTACTATAAGTATTATTTTTATACTATAAGTAATTTGTAGAAGAAAAATTCCTTTTGGAAAAAGAAGACTTGTATATAATATGATGATAGATGAATTGAAATATTATTATAAATGATATAAAATCCATAAATTTAGTTGGTTGATATTTCAAGTAATATGTATATTTATATATGTTTGTAGTGATGGATGTGGAACTTAAGTGAAAATATAGAATATGTCACTTTAATTTAACTATAAGTGATATGAATAATACATAGATATTATGTTATATGTATAATATATGTATGTATATATACATATCACATGCTATACGTATAAGACATTATATAAATATTTTAGAGATAATTATATCAAAATTCGTAAGTCTTTATCAATTTTTTTGGACTCCATTGTTGGTCTTAAGTTTCTCCTTTTACTTCATGCTAAGGAAAAAAATAAATAATCATTTAAAATAATAAACAAATGAAGAATAAATTATTATGCTTAAAAGTCACCTGGTAATATAAGATATAAAGAAATTATAATTAATATGATTTACATGGATTAAGAAACTATATTCTAATTATTTATTTACAATTTGCTTTTGAGGATAAAGAGAAGAATTAGGTAAGATCATTGGCCCTAGAAATCTATATATTTGCCTATAGAAATTAATGAGCATTTAAAGCATATTAAAGGTCAAAAGTACAATTAAAGGAATCTAGAGATACTATAACCAATTGAATTAGAGTAAATTAAGTCCCTTAGAGGCGGTGAATCCGTTGGTAAGCGTTGGTGGTCCCAATTAGCTCTATATGTTCAACACGGCGTTAAATAGGTTTCTTATCATTTAAACGGCATTGATATTAGCATAACTTTTCTAAAATGAACTTGTTTAGAAGATCCTTTTCCTTTAATAGTACTACATCTTGATCATTGTTTAGCTTAGATATTGGAACAAATAGTTCATATCAAGATACTTTTAATCAATCAAAAATAAAAATATCTTAGATAAAATAAGATTTGCATAATCGGTCGATTCCAAAAGAAATACGAGTATCTATATATAGGAGTAATACAACTAGTAGTTAAACCTTTACATAAATTAGGAATTGTCGACAAGGCTTTTTTAGATAAATAAGCTACTAGCCTATGTTAACAGACTCAATACTTAATCTTAGGTCCAATAACTTAGTCCAAGTACAATTCATTCCGACATAGCATAAATATGGAGCAAGACCTCCGAGTAAGAAAACCCCTTTCATTCTCTCACTCTTATTATTACTTTACAATTTTACTTACACCACAAGAGGATTGGCTTAAGCATTGGAGTAATCGCACTAGAGCATTCTTTAATGCTCTTTGTATCTGTAATCATATTTCTGTTTTGAAGGTAACAATGTACCTAGAAAAATCTACAATCAACAAGAATAAATCACCATATACTAATATGGTTAAAAGATGCTAGAAATACTAATTTTGATCAAACAACTTTATCTGTAGTCTAAACAAACTTGCACAAAAGACCATTTTTTACAAATTCCTATCCTAATTATACCATTGGTTTGGATGATCTTAAAGTCTTGAACAATTTGATCTTATATGTACAATCTTAAAATAAGAATTTTGTTGAAGGATTTGAAGTAATGGCAATCATATGATGGAACTCTAACTATAAAGTGAAATTCAAGAGAAACTACAATTTCAAGCTCTAATGAAATCCTTCTTCGAAGAAGGATTAGGTTGAAGGGAAAGAGTATTTAGCTAATGAAGAGTACCTCGGCATCTATCATGGAGCAACCATTTTATGATGTTGACCTAACTTAAACTGTGATTCTTTGTACAATGAGTGCCTTTACTAAAAGGTCTCATGCTTTTCACATGAGAAAGTGAAATTCCATAAGTAGATCATCGTTGCATACTACATGTAAACCTACCATCCCATAGGTCTTATAATGGGATGCAAAAGGCTTCAGGTTTTAAGAAAAGGTAGTTGTCCAACTTTATGATTTGACCTTTTGAGGTACATTAGAGAATTGGTGAAGATTGCTCCATAAAAGTGACGCTAGTCTTCATTTACCTGAGGAATGCACTAGGTGAGTTCCTCTAAAAAAATCTCCAAAATAAGGCTAAGAGAAAACATATTCAATCTAAGGGGCAATGAAGGCACGTTTTTGAAAGGTGCCTTCATGTATTTTATTTTCAATGAAGAAGGTGCCTTTTAGAAATACACATTTTGTTATTTTATTAAAAAAAGGCACCTTCTCCTTTAATGAAATCACAAGAAGACACTTTGTCTTCTTGTTTAAATAAAATATACATGTATCTTCTTTGTAAATACCTATAAAATCATAATCAATAAGTGCAACAAATCATATAAAATACAATACAAAATAATAATGCAATGATAAGTTGAAATAAATAGTAATCTAGTGAAAAAACCAAAACTTTATCTCCGACTTGCATCGCCAACCTTAAAGTTCATCTCATATCACAAATTCATGCAAAACATTTACAACTCATATGATTAAGTTAAACTATTATTAAATTTTACATCAATAGAAATGATCAGTCTAGTTATTCATATAAGAGATATGTATAAATACATCTAATCCCTTCTTCTCCTAATTCTAGTGAACACTCACGATACTTTGAATGTCAACTCTTCCTGAACCTCCTCTCATTAGGAATGATTAGAGCCTATGACTCCTATGTCTGTATTTTCTATTAGGGTAGCTCAAAGAAAAGTGGAGGATCAATTGTAACTATTTGGGAAGAACTTTTACCTTGAGAATTAGCAAACCTTCTCCTTCTCTTATATGGAATTAGCAATGTGAAGGAAGGATCACATTGCATCTCCATCATCGGAGTCTCAAACGAGCTGATAGGAGGCCCTAACATGTTGCTTACATCCAAATGCTCAAAATATACTAACGTATAAGATGGACCTATAATGTCGTCATTAAGCGACCTTGTCTCTACTGTTGTCCAAACCTCCTCATCCTAATGCATTCACCCCGCTTAGAAGGATTTGGAGGGTCTTAATTTGCTTGGTTAAAGTGATCTTAAGCCTATACTGGCTCCTTAGCCACATGTAAAGGGTACAAACTAACTAGAAGATGGTCATGTAGCAATTGTATCCCATGATTAGCATAGGCTCGAGCTGTGTTATAGTCGGTTTCGTTAAGAGAAATTCTTATTTGTTGGAACTCTTCAACCTACAAAAAGAAAGAGATTAACAATGTGTGAGAACCTACCCCATGCTTAAACCTGAAGAAGTATCGTTGCACCTTCCATCTTACGAGTCATTTCCATTAATGCATGGCATAACTGCCTATATAACCAAGCTAGACATATAGACCCCTAACTTTAACATCTAGCTTGTCTAAAGTCCTCCAATAGAGAGAGAAACATATAAGTCATAAATATGAGTTTATCCAAATGCTTCCACCATCTCAAATAAGTTCTCTATATTGTCATCTTACTTGATGACAATTAGAGAATATAACACAACTTCTAAATAAGTGTTGAGATGTCTATATGAAATCTCAACTCCCATAGCATCGAGATCAATTATAACACTGGTAAACTCTTTGTAGTAGTTTAAAGAAGTTTGTGTTGATCCTCACTATCAACATCTTGATTGGATCCCAATCGTACCCTAGTCCGAATTTCTTTTCACAATATTTTCATAAGCATATACCATGAATTTAATCATGCTCACCATTTTCAACCTATCCACATTACAAGTAACATGTCAGTTAGCACATCATGTATTGTACACCATGCATTTTGACCTTGTGTCATCACTCATCATCTTAACCAAACAAGTTCTTCATAGGCATTTTATCAAACATGTAAAGTGCAAGGTGCAACACACTCATCTGACAACTCTTCTATGACTATTATGCCAATATACATTGCACTTAGAAACCATGTAACTTTACGTTGTTATAGTGACAATCAAATATAAAACCTACATTTGTATGAGTAAAACATATCAATATATACAATTACATAACTGGGATAGGTTTTCTAAAATTTGATCAAATTTGCAAAAAAATCATGTAAGATTTGATGGAAAGAGAGTTAAAAAAAGCATTTTATCTTTGATTTTGTTTGAAGATTTCGTAAAAGAACTGTTGCAAGATGTTGAACTGATTCAAAGAACGTCGTCCATCTGAGAGCAAAAGAGAGGAGAGGGTTTTAAGTTGCAAATGGGTTTTGTTCGCGAGGGAAGCGGTTTTATTTTGATACTAGCGAAGGCGCTATTTAAAAGGCATCTTCACTTTTATAGCGCCTTCCTTACATTTTCTTTTTTTTTTAAACTAAAAACGCCTAGGTACCTTCTTTACCGAAAAATGTCTTCACTGCCCTATAAACGAAACAAGTTCCTGTCCAAAACTATTTTAGGAATTTTTCTTTTGTTTTTTTTTTTTTGGGGGGTTGATGCGTTCCTCTCATTTACTTCCTATGATGGTTCGGCTAATGCAGTCTGTGACTCCCGCCCCACTCCCTATCATCGAGGAGTTATAGGACCGGAAAGCTCGCCAAGAGTCTACGCTTATCGAAGAGGATCAGAAGGCCATTGGGAAGCATCAGCATGAAACATCAGCCATGAGTAAAGAATTGAGGAGCTTAAAACTAATGACAGTATTTTTCAGCTTAGCTAGTATAGTGCATATCATTCACCCTTGATCACCCTGCTGTCCACTTTATGCGCGTCCACTCATCTCATCAATATTGTGCCCAAAGACACCGGAAGAGAATGCCTTGAGTGCACACCACAGTACGGATGAGCTTTGAAGATGAAGAGTGTTTTTAACAGATTTCTAAAGATCAAGAACGGTTTCTTCCAGCAAGTCATCAAGTGATAACCTGAGTAATTCAAAAAGGGCATCATCACCAAAACTTACAAGCAGCCAGCAAATCTTACATCAGTTCAGTAATGCTTATGAATTCGATTCAGATGGGTGCTTGAATTATTTATGTGTACAAGTGGTGAGTGCTCTCAGAAGAAAGAAGAACGAAACAGATTCCAGACAGCAGTGCCTCCATCGGTTCACATGTTGATGGCCTCTAGAAATGCTAAAAGTGAAGTCGAGGGGTAACTCAATGTCACTATAAATATCCTTGAATATACAGAATACAAATATAAGAATTAGAAGATGATCCAGATTCTAATCTCCTTTTGGTCAGTGGTGAGCATATTCAATACCCAGGGGGGGTGGTTGGTTCTAAAGAACACTTTTCAGTCCTCCAGATGCATCTCATCGTTATCTTTCCTTACAAGGGGAAAAAAATAAAAATAAAAAAGCTAC
Source organism: Lumnitzera littorea (assembly GCA_024138015.1). NCBI lineage: Eukaryota > Viridiplantae > Streptophyta > Magnoliopsida > Myrtales > Combretaceae > Lumnitzera > Lumnitzera littorea. The sequence continues at coordinate 68,108,179 of JAMXBB010000010.1, forward strand.
CTGTAATTTGAAAAACGAGTGCTTACTACCAAATATATCAAAACCATAAACGAAAAACCTCAAAACATTTTTATTTTTACCCACACGAAATGCAATTTCTTCTCTGCTATTTCCTTAATCTCCCTTTCCTCTAATTTTATGTTATCTCCTTAAAACTTTCTTTACATTACTAGATAAACCACCAAGTAACAGTTGTCAATAGTACATGTACATGAACAAGCTGAAAAGCAAGAATGCATGTCAAAACAAACTTACAACATCATCAGAATAGATTATAGTAGTTAATTATATGCTGATTGAACATTCATACACACAGAGCTAACCTTTCAAAAATTCTCCGATTTGACACTGATGATATGATGATACACCTTACGAATTTCTCAAGGGTATACAAACTACAGAATGAAGATGCATTTGAGTTTGGACACATGAACAAAGAGACATTCTTGTCAAGAACTGCCACAAAACATGCACAGAGCTAGTCCTCAAGCATAACACACATTACCAGGGATCCTCTGCTGATTTAATGTATCAGTTCTATACAATTTTGTCCATCCAATTGACAGGGCTTTTTTTTTTTCCTTTCCTCCCTCCTTTGAACTTCAAATAAGTATGAAGTTAAGAACATTCAGTATTTACAGCTTGGACATCACCAGAAAATGCATTGCTGCTGCAACCCACTTACTTCTAATAGCTCAGTAGCTCAGGAAAGTTCCTTCAAAACATTAAAACCTTAAACAGAAAAAAAAGGGGAAGTCGCATATTATGATGACAAAAGCTAATAAACCAGGGAAATCTGCATTAAATTGCATACAAACAGATACATCCCCCAAGTTTTCCTCTCCTACATAAACAATTTCTTAGAGAAGCATAAAATCCGATACTCACATAATCCATGCTTGTTCATCTCGCATGCAAGCCATGAAAAATTCAGGCATCAAGTCTCAAGAATTTTTTTTAACAATTCATTACACTTTCTACAAAATTCAAATTACATTTCAAGATCACCGTTACCTTGTGAATAATACCAGTTGATGTCTCAAGGTCTTCATTACCTCGTGAACAATACTCTTGACATCTCCTTCGCCATCTGTGATTCCCAAAAGATAAGTAACAACATTAATAAAATCATAAAGCAACAGATGAGGCTCCAAAACGATGTATAAACCATTAAACCAATGGCATACACACCACGCTAACTGGACAAGGATATCCAAGCACTTGTACCCATAGAACCTTTTTCGTCATAAACTATCTCTGAAGTTTTTGTAGCCGTCAGCACATATATTGGAATATGCATTTCACCATATTGTTTATCATGTTTCTCATAGTTAAGGTTTTACAAGTTGAATACGATCCATCCCACAGATAAATTAACCAGAGAATGTGCATGTTCATCTTTTTTTTTTTTTTTTTAATAACAAGAACCAAAATACATGTTCATCTTCATTGATTCAAATTGGTCCACAGATACAAGTTTAAATGAAACTAAGGAGCAAATGCTCTCCAGCTTTGCAGCACATGGCTACCTTCAACTCACCTCCCTAAGTACTGTCTACACACTCCTAAACACTATTCTAAATTACTGTTACATCCTCTCTTAAACTTTGGAATTACTATTAGAAATATATTACTCCATATACAATATGACTAGGGTCTGCAAACCCAACGTGCTGCGATAGAATATAAACACCCTGTACACACAGTATACATGAATACACAGAATGGTTCTCCATCAATATTGAACAAAATATAAGAAACTATAGTGGTTCATAATCTTACCGATATTTGTTTCTTCAATACGTTTAGCACAAGGTTTCTAAAAAAAAATTTATATGTAAGAAGAAATGAGGAATCTGAAATAGCAACATCTAAATAAATTATTAATACTATTTATTTGTCTCATGTGCATCCCCCGAGGCACCAGAAATGCAAATTAATTCATAACTGAACAGACATAATATTAGTACCTCAAGAAACTAGCAAAATAAAAGGAGAATTTATTGAGTGGCAGTCCTGATATAATACCGTATTTTACATTGTAGATAAGTTAAGGGATACATAAAAGCAAAAGATGCAATTCTTTGTGCAGCTTCACTCCTATCTTGCACTACTATCCTCAGAACATCCTTAAAGAAATTTTCCTTTATTTACCCCAAAAAAAATCCTCAAACAAACTAGAACTGTACAGCTGACTGACACTAAAAAAATGCAGAAATCATTTTTTATCAAGACAACCTTTCATTAACATATGACTGGTCAATGTCCAAAAGTAAAATTCTGTTATTGGATCAGGTCTGGTTGTTAAGAATTGGAGGATGAGCTGTTAATTCAGGTTCAGTAGTTTTTCAACCTTGCTTCCCTATGATTACAAACTGATGTCAGGCTCGTTAGAGAGAACCCAACAATCTCTTGGCTTTACAAACCAAATGTGTTGAAAGATAATTCAGGATGATCTATTCATGGAGCAAAAGCTCTATTTTGTAGTACACATCTAGCAGTTACTGCCCACTACCCCCATGCCTACATGTAATCCAAGTGACTGCCCTTAAGATTCCCCATACTCCACTACCTCGACCATTTACAGCAAGGACAACCTAATAACAAGACAACTTAACAACAGCAGTACACAACAGAATTTAAACACATGAAAAACACCACACAACAGCATATATAACACAACATAGCTAAGGAAGATAACATCAAATCATCTTCTTGTTTTTGTGCAGATAGACATGCTCGAACAGAGCTACGCTTTGCTGTTCGCATGAGCAAACATCACGCATAACAAATTCTCATTCACCACACTGCATCCGCTATCACATTGAAGGTAAGTACAAGGTTATCACCATTAGGACTTTCAGTCACAACCTCAGTTTTGAGGTTATTAATTTCCTCTTTTATTTCAAGAATCCAAGGTTCTAGAATCCCAAAATTTTCTCTTCTGCTTTGAGGCATCCAATCTTGGCTTCCCAATACCTTTTTAACTTCTGAGCAAGATCGCTGAGTTGAATAAAGGTATTTTTTTTGGGGGGGCAGTTGGGTGGGGTGGGGTTGGGTTGGGGGGTAAGCCTGAGTTGGATAAAGTTAATCTGGTAAGGAACCAACATTCATACTAAGATCCTCATTATGCTTTGAACATAAAAATTTTAAACAGTGGGAAGGATGTTGATGTCTTATATTAATTGTAGAATGTAGTATAAGCACAGAAGAAAAAGATCCATAAAAGATCAACACTCCAGTCTGTCACCACCAAGGGACTTTACAAAGAAAACATAAGACAAAGTTACACTCACCTGATTGCAAAGAAGATTTTGCTTATATGTGAAGCAGGTCTGTCCAGCAGTCCTTTCCCTGCACTTTTTGGAAGTAAATTACAAGCAAACTTCTAGTTCCCTCAAGTCTTTGGGACAAATTAACGTCTTTTTGAAAGTGAGTGCAACCTCACTAAATCCTCCAGAGCAACCAATGACCAGGCCTCCTCAGTTTGAGCGTATATCCTCTGATTTATTGAATCGATTATAATGCTAACATTACCAAACCCATAAATCTGAAGACCATTGTGCATCCTGCCAGGCTTAGGCTTAAATGGCAACTCATACTTCTGTGCATAAGTCTCTACTATTTCCTTCAATTTCAGTTCAGGTACACCATTAGCAGTATCTACGCCACCAATGCCCATTGCAGACTGCTGTCGAGCATATGCTGCTGCTTTCTGCTGAGCTTCGAATTGCCGCTGCTCAAGCACCCTATGATAACTCATATTCTCTCTCAAACCAGGCTGCACTACCTCTACGCCCTCAGCAGCCTTGTTCATCATGTCAAGACCAATACTTAGCTGATATCGGATGCTTTCATTTGCCAGCAGTTCTTGTGGGAGAAGATTCCTCCAACCTTGGAACCAATTACTAACCTCATTAAAGTTGGGGTTTGAACATAACCAATGATACAGCACCTGCAGCCACTTCACAAAAAAGAACTTCTCCAGCAAGTCAACCATGAGATGGATAGGAAGAGCAGAAGCCCAGGACATGACCCAGTAGAACTGATCAAGCTTCTGATCAGCTGGGTTTATATGAAACTCTTGCAGGACAACCTGCAATTTCGGAACAATAAATCTTCGCATGAGATCTTCCCAGCTAGCAGAATCAAAGACTGTATTCCATGGTGATAGTATGGTATAAGCAGATGCATCACTGGGATGCCATGCATGCAGAACATTGCTCAACTTGGATCTTATTATCTGATACAAGCTGTCCAACTTTGTTCCCAGCAATGGTAGCCAGGGGTGTACCCAGACATGGATGGGAACAGTTTCTCGGCGAGGGTCCCATGAATCAACAGCGCTAGACAATTTTGGCATCACAATGGCATTTAAGATAGAATGAAGAACCGAAGGAGGCAGTAGCTTCTCCCATATATCTAAAAACCGGAGCATAGGTTCAGGATCCCGGGCCTCCCATGTATTAATGCCAGATATTCGAACTGCAGGCAAGACTACCTCAGACACCAGCTGCGTATAAGGGGATCCAATATCCCAGATGTCAAGACACTCTTGTCCTTGCAATAGTGTCTTCCACGAAGAAATAATTTCCAATCCATGGGAAGGATTTCGAAGTGGATCCCATCCCTGGAACACCCTGATAAACAAAGGCAGAGCAAATGAGCAAGCAATGCAAGACAAGTTACAGAGCTTGTAATCATCAGGAAATCTCCTTTGTAAGTCACCAAAATTCTGGGCCAGTGAATCCAATGTTATTATCCCCATTGAGTTCTCCCCTTCAATTTGCTCTAACAAGTTGAGTATTTCTTGCATGCTATCAAGTTGCTTTTTCTGCGTATCTGCCTCAGCTTGTAACTTCTCCTTCTCCTGTTGCAAACTTAATGCTGTTTCCCTCTCATTCCTCAGATCCCTATCGATTTTCTGAATATCCAGTTCAGCTAGATCCACAATCAATCTGATATTATGCTGTAGCTCAGGCATTGGCACATCACTCTCTCTTGCCTTGTCTTCTGCATTTAAGTTTTCTAGGTTTGTCAAAACCCTAACTTGAGGGCCACGCATGTCAAGAACTTTCTGAACAACTTCATGTCCCTGCTCTTGCTTCTTGGCCAGAAGTTCCTCTGCTGTAATGTATGTAACTTTGTTCTTTTTCGTTTTCTTCACTTGCTTAGACCAAAGTTTTTCCTTCACAGCAGGTGCCTCGGGCAACGATTTCTTCTCCTCCAATTCTTGCACAGCAGAGGGACCTTTCACTGATGTTTCTTTGTAATCATTGAAACCCATACCCATATTCTTTGGACGCAGCTTTGCTTCTATGGGAGCAACAATTCCCTGCTCATTCTTCCCAAGCCCGCCTCCCTTGTAGCCCATCTTCTCAAGCAACTTCATACCAATACCCTTGGTGTGTTTCTCAAAGCTCCCCACATCTCCGGATTCAAAGTGCTCTCTTTTCTTTCCTCCTTGTTGTGTTCTTTTCTCCATTTTAGATTTCTCTCTCCTCCTTTCTGCTCCTTCCTTAATTATCCTCCCAAAAGCTGTTGGCAAGAAATTATCCTCTGTGTTATCATCTTCAACATCATCATCTTTTTTCTTAAATCCTAGGCCCACACCAACACCTAAACCTGGCTTGCCGTCATCCACATCAGTTAGATCATCAATGTTCTCCTGTTTAGAATTCTCATCGATCTCCCTGTTGGGCATGACAGTACCAGTGGAGACAAAATTGATGGGCTTTGTAAGATCGGCCTTCCTCAGAAGGTTCCGGTCCTTTCGGCGCTTCTGGGATGATGAACCCTCATAGTCGGAATCCGAATCACCAGAAGCAAATACACCATACAACACATCATCTTTCGTCTGTGTTCGTTTCTCCTTGCGGCGCCGATAGTAAAATTCACCACCAATCCATTGTCCATCCTCATAGTCATTCTCCATTCCAAACCGTTCCATTTCCTGGTCCTCATCCATTTTAAGCTGCAGAGCAGGCAGTAAATTAAACACCGAAAGAAAAATCTACTAAATTCAATTACTCAATCCATAACTACTAAAACACAATTTGCTCTGCCTGATTAAGAAAAATATGTCTAAAACAGCAACAATGGAAACCAAATATTGAATGCATAGCATCCATAAGACAGATTTCACACTAATAGTTTTGCTGTTAGAATAAGAAGGGGGAAAATTTTTATTAGAAAAACTGAAAAGTGCAGCCATGGAACCCTAGTTGCACCAAAGCTACAACATACAGTATAGACTGGAGAGAGAAGTCACATAGACAAGGACTTGTATATTGCCAAGTTTTTAGAGTTGTGGGCAGGGAATAATGAGCTGTATTTATTGAAAAAAACATAAGAAAAATCTAAATCATACTTGATAGCTCAAAACTAACTCTTTATGTATAATTATTAAATTGGGAAAGATGTCCGGAGAAGTGTCCTTAGTAGCACAATAGAATGGAAAGGTTACTTAATTAAAATCGAATTGCCTAATATATTTGAATAATATCTGAGGACGGAAGAAAAAAGGCACAGCATTCAGCAATGGAAAAGCGTCAATAAAAAACACCATGAATGAATGCCCAGCCTTTGTTTTGGTAAATTGAAGTACCACAACTTAGTACAGCAAGTTGCGTTTTTTGCAAAAACATTCGAAACTAATATTAAACCGACTATAAAGAGAAAATAAAAAACCCTAATTCCTTTGAAACAAGGAAAAATTGTAGCATAAAATTAAATAAGACAGGAAGAACCTTGGTTCCAAGTTCAAATGCTGTATAAAAGTTTTTAACCATTCAAAAAGGACATTAAGGTTGCTAAAAGGGTACAAATAGTCGATGTCGCAGGGCATGTCAAGCGACAGGAATCAAAACAGCGGCACGGCGACAACCTCTATCTGTAAACAAAATTCATCTCTTCTTTGTGCTATATCATCTCTAATACTTTAAAGACCTCACCTGAGCGTGAAAAATCCTAATCGACTTGCATAATTAGCGAAATGATCAACACTCAAACCATGAATAGCTAATTGAAAACAAACAAATTAGGACATACGATAAAGGAAAAAAATAATTAAAAGAAACAAGACAGCAAACACGTACCTCTTGAATGGCGAAACAGGAAATTCAAACTAATAATATTAGGGAGAAAGCGAGCACGTTATTAGAGAGCAGAAGCGTGTGAACTGAAGGCGGTGATATTTCTGGGACAACTAGAGAGAGAGAAGGTAGAAAGGGACGAACAGGGCCCTGATTAACTAACGCCTTAACCGGGGGAGGGGGTGTTTTATGTAAATCGCTGCACCCTGTACACAGGCCGAACCGGCCTTAAACTTCCGGTTTACGGGCCGAAAAATAAGTGAACCGGCCTTTTTTTTTTCAGGATGAATTTTCATTTTATTGGTGACATTATTCCCACGGCCCGTGGATCAGCTTTTTTCTTTTTTTTGGACGATTTTTTTTTTTAAATTATTCCTTTTACTTTTACATAAATATAATATGTAAATGAGTGACATTATAATTATGCATTGTTTTATTTACATACGTACATATATATATGTATATATAGAGAGAGAGATTTCTTATGTAATTTATAAAAATACAATTCACATATTCATAAAGGAGTATTTACATATGAAATATATAAAAGAAATACACATTATTATAAATATGTATTATCCTACATTACACATTCTAAATTCATAATCAAAATTCAATGCCAATATAAATATGTTGGACGGCTATTTATATATGAGATACACTAATACACTATATCACAAAATTGAATTACAATGTCACTAAAAAAGTAAACTATAAAATTTAATTTTCCGAAATACCTTGATGAAAGAGAAAAATAAATTACAAAGTCATTAGAACATAGAAAAAACTTATTCATATATGAAAACGTTAGTGGTACTTAGGAAAAATTTTTTTTTGATATTTTTAACGCCACCCTAAAGGTACTTATGTATTCATTAGCTAGAATTAGAGTTTCATTAGTCCGTATGATCTTTAAGGAAAAAATATCAAATTTATGTGATTATTTACTTAATTTTATAGTAAAAAATAAAAAAACTTTTCATTTGTCTACTGTTTCAACAAACTTAAGAGTAAAGACTTAGCTTTTAAAAAACATACCATTTTGGTTTACTTCTAATAATTATGAAAACATTTTTTTTAGGTGACAAAATATTTTAAATTGAGACAAAAAGTAAGATTAATTGGTCTAACCTTACATTTGTATGTGATTGGGAGTAGAACCCAACCCTAAGCTTCCCTCTGATTATTAAAGTCACTGAAGTACTTGTATTACTCCGTTGAAGTACAACATGGCTCTTATTCTCTACATGCCACTTTGTACCAATCTTCAATTTAAGGGCTTGCTTTGACATTAACAACAAAAAGGGAGGTTTATCGATCATTAAAGATGAGCCCTATTGCTCTGAATGCTTGCTCGATGGCTACCGTCAATGTAGGAGTTGCAAGAACCCGATGGTCAATACGTGACAAGATGGAGTAACTCTTTTCATGCGTCTTCCACCAACCCAAATGTCAAATTCTCTTATGCCAACATTATCAGGGAACTTGAAGTTGATGATGATATAGTGTTAAAGCTCCATTTAAGGCCCTCAAACCTTTTTTGTTTTGATTTATAGGCTAGCAACTATTCTCTCGTGAATGAGTAATGGTGTTTAGTAAGGGACAATAAGGGAAAAACTATTGTTTGGCCACCATATAAGAATTGGTACCATGTAAACAGCTCTTTCAAATCAATTGTCATTACTTGTTAATCTTTTACATAGTTGCCATTATCATTAATTCATTGATAAGTTACGCCCATATATGAATTAAGGGAATAAATTTGTCCATATATCAACACAAATTGACACGTATATATTGTTGAGGCTAATCTTCAGTTTTCTATTTAATGTTGAGTTCTCATTTTCTGATTAATACTAAACTCTAACTCATTTAATATTAATCTTTGATTAAAGAAATTGAGAAATTCCAGTTTTTTATTGAAAATAATTTTTGGAGTCGCCACTCGATCGGAGTTGGGAAAAAGGAAAGAAACCGTAATCAATTGGATAAATTACTTACAATTTGGCTACCAGGCTTTTATTTCAATTTGAGTGAAGAATCAAAGGGTTTTGAATTTGGAGTCTAACCTATTAAACTCTTATGGGTACCACTATTTATTTACCAAAATTAAAATTATTTTTTTAATTTGTAATATTTTTATAAAAACTAAAAACCAAAAGAATCTAAATTTCTACAAATTTTATTGTCGCTCTAAAGGTACATACGTACCCACTAGCAAAAATAAGACAATTGTAGTTCTTTCATGAAAACTTTAGTATGTTTATTGATTTTAATTTTAGAAAACCGTTCGACTTTCCGTTTTCAATCGACTTAGTTTATTTAAAAAAAAATCTAAATGGTCATAATTCTTGAGTGTTTTTGTTTTATCAAAAAATGCTCTAAAAAACAATCTTATTTTTCAAAAGGATCTTTTATTGATTTTTATTTAAAGGAAAATACCAACTTTCTATGTGATAAATCTTAAACAATACCAAATCTTGAAAAAATAACTAATCTTAACAACCCTTAAACCAATATATATAACTATTTACCAAAATAAAATAATTCCATATAAATAACTAATGCTAAAACCCTTATATTAAAATATCCATATATTATATATTATGTTAAATAACTAGGGAATTAATATAATAGTAATAAAATAATAATAAACAAAGAAATAAAAAAAATTAAAGCAACCAAACCTTAACTTGATTCTGTTCGACTGTAGCGTGCAAGTGTGGTGATCAGCCAAAATAAAACAGTGCAATGTGTGGACGGAAAGTTATCTCGGCGAGTGAGTGCTGTATGTGTCCTTAGGCATGTGAAGGGGATGAATAGTGATCGGCAATGGCGTACTGTAAAGTGCAGCAGTGGACGATAACTCAATCGTAGACATTAGTGAAGTGCTGGAGTTGCTGGCCGTATTCGTGTATGCGATGATGGTGGTGCTGCTGTGGAGAGAAATGGTATATGTAGCAGCAGCATGATATTTGGACTTGGACTATGTTCTACCATGGAGTACAGTCATGTGTATGAGTGGATTGTTGAATTGTGTTGTACAGTAGGATGTGCGACTGTTGAGTGTGTGACCTTACTGTATGTGCTACGTGAGGATGGCCTATTACAGCTATTGTGTGTTATTTATTCAGTGAGGACTTGGCGCTGATCGGAATCATTGTGTAGACGTGGATTTACTACTATCAGTGCGAATCAGGTACTGTCTGTGCGGTTGTAGTGGACAACGATCTAGTCGTGTGCGTTCACGAGGGGGCTGATTTGTTGGCCAGGATGGTGACTGTAGCTGCTGTTGCGTCTGGAGTTGCAACTGTGACCGTGAAGCCCTGTATCTTGTGCATATGGACTGTATAAAGCACTCATGTACAGTAGTAGTTTGGGCGCGGTCAGTCGATGGAGATTATCGTCGGTAGTTGTATGCATTGGATGACGAACGGAGCGACGGTGGGAGTGCATTCTGTCGTGGAGTGGAGTAAAGTTTACGCATGCAGCGTGTGCTATCGGTGTACTGTGTTGCTGCTGCTGCTGTTGCTTCTATGCTACGCGTGTATGGACAGTGGAGCAACATGTCGTATGGCAGTGTACGAGTGAGAGGACCTAGAGCGGCCGATTCGGTGTGCACTATCGTTACTGCTACTGTGTGGACAGTATTGGTGGAACTATGTGCAGTAGATAGAGCTTCGAGTTTACTATTTTGGCGTGAGTGATCATGTAAATACTGCAAATTACAGCAGTGGTATTCTGAAGTAGGGTAGGACTGTGGAGAGTCTAGCCGTCAATGATACTGCATGATGCCAAGTTGGTGTTGATCGAAAGCAGTTACCGTTGGATGGACTAAGAGGGATCCAATTGTGTTGGAGTGTAAGGCAAGCGAGGACTTTAGATTTTTTTCGAATGTGTGTGTAATTGTTTCACGAGAGTGTAAATTGTCCTCTTTTTTTTAGACTGTGTGATCCCTATTTATAAAACTAAAACAAATCGTATCATATCGAATCGAATCTCTTATTTTGATTTCGATCTAATTTGATAAAAATTAAATTAGATTCAAATCATTTATATCGATTCAAATCCAACTTAATAAAAATCCAACTAGATTTATAGATTTAAATCTTATATAATGATTCAAAAAGATTTGCTTAAATATAAATCTTATACGCTCAACTTGCTTTTTGTAAAAATGAAAGGTAGAAAATAAAAACACATTTGTGCACGCTAGGAGTGAACGTATGTTGTTCTATTTACTTTGCCATGGGGCTACGCTTGCATTAAATGATAGGTGCATATTTTAATGTATTGGTGGGGTTATATACTTAGCTTATCTTTATCATACCGCATCAACGAATGATCGGATGAACTATTGCCTCAGGTGATTTGTCGTCATGCCTTGTCTATCCTTACCTCTCCGGGGTTCTTTGATTTCAAATTCCTCCTTAGGGTATTGTAACAGTCACTTGTTTTCCAAGCATAGTATGTCTTGCAATAATTGTAGAATGCTTGCGAAGACTCCTCTTAACCTATACCTTTGCGAAAGTGTTTAGTAGACATTTTCATACTTAGCAAGTCTAGAAGGTTTACTTGAACTACCAAACTCCTGACCCATCATTTCCTCCTTTGTCTGTAGAGTTACTTAAACATCATCATCCTCTGTGTCCAAGACATTCTGGAGGTTCAATATCTTACATGACATCTTGTACTCTATCTTTGGTGTAATCATACTCGGGGTATGTCCATACATCTACGAACTCCTCAAAGTGGGTTTTTCCTTTCCTTTTTAAACCTTTTTCTGAAACCTTGCTTCTTTCCAGAAGATGAAGAGTAGAAAAAGCGATCTATGGTGGTTTGTTTTTTGTTGTAAAGGAAAAAAAATTATCAAAGAAATAAATTTTAATTGAAGGAAGCAAAAAAAATAAATAAATAAAGAGCTAAAGAAGGTTTTTTTTTTTTTTTATAAACTAACTAAAATCAAACCAAAATTTTCTTTAAACTAACTTACTAAGGAATATTATCACAATATTAGGTTGAAGAAAGAATCTTTAACAAAGGAAGCAAACAACAATGAGCAATGCTATTTCAAAGTCAAAGTTAGAGAGTAAATAATTGAGAGCAAAGCACAAATACACGAATAGTAGTATGTGAATGTAGTTTTGCAATGCGGTATGTGCATTTATATTGCTCAACAGAACGTTTCAATTTCAAAAATTTGATTGTTCATCTATCAACTCTGTTCATATGGTCATTTCTTCAACTCTTTATTACTAGCTTTTCAGCTTTTGTCTCCATTCAATTTTGAAACTTTACATTGTAATGTTTAAAATCAAATGTCTTTTGCACGTTACATTCATTAGTCTACTCTTTGCTCCTTGTCCATGTCTTTATTTAGACTCTCACACAACTTGCTTTATCTCCTTACCATTCATTATCTCTTCCTCTCTCTCTTTCTCTTTTCAGAACAACACACTAGCACATACATTACATATTTACACATGCATTCATTAATTATCATTATGAGAAAAAAGCCCCACTATTCATCCATCTTATTTTATTATTGAACACCATCCTATCAATTTTCAAAGGCTTCATATGTATAGCCGAAACATTTTTTTTTATTTAGTTTACAAGCCTAACCAAACCAACTTGGCAAACTAACAAGCCATTGAGGTTGAATTGAGTAGGCCCGACGATTCATCATTCAATTCAGGCCTCGCTTAGTTAAACCAAAGTTGGTTCAATGAACCACTGGTCTAATTTAGGGCTAGTTTACGTTTTGGAACTAAATCAAGAACAAGTCTACCTTAAGTCGATGGTGTATAAAGATAAATAGCAAATAATTAAGTATTCTAATTATTTTAACTTTATAAATTTATATACATATAGATTATATATTATATATAATATGTAACCAAGATTACTTAATTTCTTAGAAATAGCTAATGATATTCATGTCCATATAATATAAATAGATAGATGAAAAAGGTTAAATTGAGGTTAAGATGGATATTTTAATATTCCTTTTCACAAATCATTTTGTGGCTAAAAAGTACATATAAAAGGGATTTTATCACAACACTAAAAGAGAGAAAAAAATCTTAATAAACATTTAAAATAAAAGCAATCTTGACAATTTTAATGATATAAAAGTTTTTGTATTAAATCAATACAATCAAATTTTATTTGTATGAAAGTGTTTTTATACATTTTCTTTTTCTTATAGTAATTTTTCCTTCCATTTTACATACTTTTACTTTATCTTTACTAATGAATGGAAATGAATGAGTTTTTATTTGGTCCATAATTATTAATTTAATAATTAATAAATTAAATATATTTAATTAGAAAATAGAATGCAAATATTTAAGAATATAAAAAAAACTTTAAAAATAAAACCAAACCTGACAATGGGGTCAGTCGCCCCTTAGTTGGCCAATTATAATGAGATTTAACTTGTGCATTTCGATGTTAAGTGGCTATATCCATACTAGTAGGTGTAGAGAGTTGAAATTTTATTTTATTATTATTGGGCTAAACACCGTATTTATCTGACTTGACTCTTTAGGCTAGGTAACGGGACTTAAAGAATCTAGTCTATAATCGAGATGATTTAGGGAGATTTGGATTGGTAAGCTTAGAATAGGGATTATTGAACCATCCATCCATATCTAACCTTTTCTAGGTAGGCTTATGCACCACAAGAAAAGCTATTAGCCTTAGGCCTTTGCAAACTCATTCTAGATAATTATGGAATGAGTAAAACTTCATCTTATCTATCAATCGTCAAGACGATCAAAGGGATATCATCAAACCTAAAAGCTTATAAATACTCAATTATTCCTCCTCATTTGACACAACTCTAAAAATCAGAGAAACGATATTCCACTGCGAAATCCTTGCTCTCTAAAATCAAACAGTGTTCAAGCAAAAGAGTGGTCTTAGCTAATCAAGAACTAAAAGGTTAACATCTTAGGTTTCCTTATTTGTTACTTATGCATTTAAAACTTCAAGATTGCCCGTTCCTCCTTCCTACTATTCTTTCTCCAATCATCCCATTAAGTGTCATCTTTACATTAGTACTCCAAGGCTACGTATAATGCTATACTCGTGTAACTTGCACAGGATTGCTCTAATCATAACCCCTCATCTACATTTTGGTGACTCTATAGGTGAAAGAGTGTGATATCAAAGTGATGACACCTCCTAAGAAGAGAATGGCTGTAATGAGTGAAGCCATCTCTCAATAGCAAAGTATCATTGTTGAATAAACTGAGCAAGACCCATCTCCACCACTTTAAGGCACTATGGAGGTGATGTAAGCTATGTAAGAGGCAATAAAAGCCTTGGATCATTTCATGGCTACATTTGCTTTACTCATGATAGGGTTAGCTGCTTCTACTGCTATGTAACTTAGAGTAGCTCTGCTAGACTCTACCATTATTGTGCAAATAGGCGCTACCTTCTCGACTCAACCAACTTACCTTCCCATTACTGAAGAAGATATACCTTAAGGAGGGCGTAAGTGAACCCCCTTACCATAGGCTACAACTTGGACAAAATCTAGTATCTAAAACAGAGAATATGAGGGTCTAAATTAGTAGCTCTTCATCCTCACGCATGCTTGCTCTACCATCCAATCTGACTATCCCAATCTTAGGTAGACCGACTCCTTACCCCAATCTTGCTCCTACTCTATTACCTATGTTTACAGCCTCTACTCCAAGGACTTCCTTTTTAACAAGGGAAGACTTGGATGTTTATATGAAGGAAATACAAGCTAAGTCATCTATGGGAGTACTAAAGTTGAGGCTCCCAATCATCAATGCTACAACAACTTAACTCTTAAGGTTTAAGCCTAGGCAATGCCTTGGCATGTTAGCTTTTACGCCTTAAGCCGAAGCAACACCCTAACACAACGGCTTTTACACCTCAAGCCTAAGCAACGCCCTAACATCTCGGCTTCCCTGCCCTAAGCCTAGGCAACACCCTAAAACATCAGCTTCTATGCCTTAAGCTCAAGCAATGCCTTAGTACATTGGCTTCTATGCCTTAAGCTTAGGCAACACCCTAGCATCTTGGTTTTTATACCTTAAGCCTAGGCAATGCCTTAGCATCTCAGCTTGTAATGCCTTAAGCCTAAGTAATACCCTGGCATCTCGACTTCCACCCCTTAAGTCTAGGCAACACCTTCGTATATTGGCTTTCATGCCTTAAGACCAGGCAATGCCTTGGCATTCACATCTTACATCACCATTACTTTAAAGCATGGGATGTCTTTAATTAAGTAACTTCTACAGTTAAGCAATACATAACCAAACATTGTTGCTGATTGATAAGAGTATAGACTCCTAAGTGTACGGTGAAAAGGCAAGCTTATATAATGTAGACTGATAAGTGCATTGCCTCTTAAGTGCATTATAAGTTATTGCAACTAAGTAAAACAATTCTAAGTAGCCAAGTAATGGGAAATACCCTCTCGACTAATGAGAGAAAATTATCGCTCTTAGACAATGAATGCTATTATTACTAGTTTCACATGATTGAATACCTTCTAAAAAGGGATCACTTAAATATTATCGTTGCAAGTGAGAGCTTTTAACCCAATACACAAGATGACTTTAGAAGCTCCTTAGATAATAATAATCTAAGTAGCCTTATGTTGATGACAACTCTCTAAGTGGCTCCTTAGATCACAAAGTCTAGGTAACCTTAGATACTACAAGCTTAATGACCCACAAGAATGCCAATTATACTGACTTCCGTTATTACTGCTAAGTGAAGGCATTGCCTCCTAAGTGCACGATGGTTGATACATGCTTAATGACTTCTATTACCAAGATTACTTTAAGTGGCATCATGAAACAAGATGGTGTAATAAGTTCATCAAAGCAAAAGTTCCCTCTGATGAAGGAAAAATCACTCGAGTTATTACCTAGTCTCAACGAGACATGTTAGCAACTGGGCGAAGGGGGGTATCAATAAGTGTAGTGTACTGCTCACCTCCATATGCACTTGAGCGAGTAGCGCACTAGCATAAGTATTAATCTCATCCCCTTTTCCCTAATCGGGGATTCCTTTTACTCCACCAACTCTAGATCATTATCGTCAGTCTTAAGAGGCATTTAAGCCACCTTCCGTATCAAATAAAGAAAGCAAGCTCCCTAGAATGCACCATAAAGGAACTTTGTTTACACCCACCACACTTTCATTTCACTCATTGTAGGAACTACAATTAAATGGAAGTAGTAATGGCATGAAGGATCCTAGCCTTCTTCAAGAGAGTCACATGCTTAGGCTTTATAGTAATGTACTTTACCTAATAGCTCCATCTCGATGGAAGCAATTTCTTGAGAAAAGAAAATTGAGTATGTAAGAGAGGTAACTCCCCTTTTCTTGTTATTAGAATGGAATAAGTCTTCTTTAATAGTGAAACAAGTGTTTACTAGAAGCTCTTAATATGTAAGGCCTAATGGGGCCAATCGCTTACGAAGCTTGTTATATGCAAGTCATGCTGCTCTCAGGGCTCACTGTGCTCTAGGCTTGCTTGTTCAAGGCCTGTAGCACTTAAGTCCTACTAAGTATTCTTTAAAACTACTCCTAAGGTCCCCTTAAGTCTCATTATGGGAGAGGATTGCTATGTACGAGCCTTGCCCTGCCCCAGGCTTGTTAGGGTCTTCTGCATTCAGAGCTTGCTACCACTACGCTTGAGGCTTATTAGGGCCCACTACGCTTGAGGCATTCTTGCTTAAGGCTTCTTCATGTAAAGTTTGTTATGCTTAAGGCTTGCTCATTCAAGGCCTATTGTACTTGAAGCCTGCTAGAACTTACCATGCTTGAAGCTTACTCACTGGAAGTCAGTTCCCTATTAAGAAATTGTAGACTCTGTAAATTCAACCTCCTAAACATAGTATCGGATTCGAGTGTCGTAGACATTTCTCTAAGTCAATAAAACTACATAAAATGAAAACCGACTAAAATTTTGAACCTGGAACTCAAAACGAACTTGAAAGACCCAATTATATAATTTGGAAACTCTTATCATGCAAGGAAAACCACAATCCCTACATACGTGTACTTTAAAAAAAATAATAATTAAATTAAAACTCTATAAAATTATCTTAACGCTTGAAAAGCCATAAGTCAATAAAATTATCATATGATATATATATGTTGCATAATAAAACGATGTTCCTAAATAACTAAGCCAATTGATCCTTAAGTTCATAAGTGTAAGTAAATTATTCCCAAGTTGGTGAAAAACCTTAAAACATACATAATCTCACTCGAACTCTAAAACCTAGGATGATCAAGGACTTACGATCCTAAATAAATAATTAAAAATATATTTTCAATAAATTTTATTTAACTTTAGAAAACTTGAAAATTTCTTAAGAGGCAAATCACAACTTACAAATTAATTCGAGACCAAACCCTAAAAGAATTTCATATAAGACAATTCCCTTATTTTCACTTATAAGCCATGTTACGCATGGATAAATTGTAAACCCTACTTTTAGCAAACTTATGATTCAACTAAGAACACTTCCCAAATATTCCCAAGGATAAACTAAGCTAAGAATCCAAGTTTACATTTAAAAACGAATTTAATTTTCCAATTCGAAACCCTATTATCGATAAAACTCGAATACGAGAACCATAGACTCTAAACACAAAACCCTAAAACAATTAAGGACTTGTAACCCTAAGCGGCTAATTAAGAATTTAATTTGAATAATTTTATTCAATTCTAGAAACTTCCATAATTTTATAAATATTAAATCATAACTTACAAATCAATTTAAGAGACAAACTCCAAAAGAATTTCATATCAAACAATCTCCTTATCTTTATACATAAGATTTGTACACATGAATAAGTAAACCAACCAATCATCCTAAATAACTTATCAATTGATAAATGTAAACCCTACTTTAGTGGGCCCATGATTCAATTAAAAGTACTGTCCGAACGTTTCCAAGGATCAACTAAACTAAAAACTTAAGTTTACATTTAGAAACGAATTAAATTTTTACAATTCAAAAGCCAATTGTCGATAAAACCCGAGCTTGAAGAACTGCGAGCTCTAAAGCTACTTAAAACCCTAAACCTTAAAACCATTAAGGAATTTTAACCCTAAATAATTAATCGATAATTTAATTTGAATAATTCTATTCAACTTTAGAAAATTTCACAATTCTACAAAAATCAAATCATAAATCACAAAACAATATAAGATAAAAATCCTAAAACAATTTTCTATAAGGCTATGCTCTTATCTTCATGCATAAGCCTTACACATAAATAAGTAAACCAACCAATCACCTTAGATAACTTATCAATTGAGAGTTGGAATTATTTATCAATTGATAACTTATCAAAATCTAGTGATAAGACAATTTCCTTATCACCACTTCACTTATACTACATATGGACAAATTTTCACAAGAAATCATGAGCTTAACTTTAATAAAGGTGACAAGACCACTCCATGGCATAAAGAGACTTTCAATGGCAGATTTAAACAAGGAGGAATGGGGGGCCATACTCTTGTCTTTCAAGCATCAATCACTTTCCCTTACACATCATTATTCACCCCTTAATGCTTACATCATCAAGAGTTGCAATTGTTGACTTTTTGTAAGCTTTAAGACAATACTTTCAAGGCATTTAAACACTCCTTCTCTCTTCATTCCAACCGGCTGCACTCCTCTCCATTTCTCTCACTTTCAAATTCATTTTCACTTCATCTTTCTTTCTTTTAAAACAAACATAAAAAGGGGAAACAACTTTACCCCACAAAATCCATTTTCTTCCATTTTGAAGCTTCAACTCACGGCATTTTTTTCTTTGTTCATGTGCCATTTTCTTTCATCATTTAAGATCATCTAAGACCATTAGAATCTTCCATAAACCCCTTTCCAAAAGACCAAAGGATTCGGGTTTCAAAAGGTAAGCAAAAAGGAGGAAGCAAAGTTAAAGGCTTAAGAGGAACCTTAGTGCACAACCACCAAACTTTGCGTTAAGGACGAGTAAGTGATTCTTGTGATGTGTGGATTAATATTTATGTTAGAAGACTTGGATTTCTGGAAGATATGAGTAAGGTTTGAGTTGTTATAGCACAAAAATTCGTTTTAAGAAACAAACCCTAAAACCATTACATGAAGTTGAAATATGGGCATGTAAAGTTGGTGTTTTGTATGGACATTTGTTTAATGCTTTGAATGGAAGATTTTAAGCTAAGAAAATCTTGAAATGAGAACTTTAATGAAGGGTAAGCATGCTGGACGTGAAGGTTCCATGATCATTTGAATGTTGATTTTGTTTCCATTAAGTTAAACATGCTCAAATCTAGACTTAAGTTAAGGAAAAATCCATCACATGAAGTTTTATGAAGAAATCAACTTTATATGACATGAGCCATGATATGGAGGTTTTATGAAGTATTAGATCTTTTATTTCTTTATGTAGAGCATGAGTTAAAGGATCATTTGATGGAAGGAAACCTAAGTTAAGATTTATACACAAGTAGTTAAGTGCATAATCTATCACCTAAACTTAAGGAAATGATGGAAAAAGTTGAAAAACCAAGTAAGGACCCCTTAGGATCAACATGAACAGATCTGGAACGTGGGTAAATGAGGCCTAAAAATATGATAAAAGTGAAAGAACAAAGTGAAAAGATTAACCAAAGCAAGTATGATTAGCATACAAAGCCTAAAACTCAAAACCGGGCCTAAAACTTTCAAAACAAGCTTAGAACTCTAAGATGGGCCTTCAACAAAAATCTGACCAGCAACTTAAAGAACCAAGAGAAGTTGTTTTGAAGCCCATAAGAAATCCACCTAAGGCCCCATAAGCCCACCAAAGTCATTAACTTTAGTTTGAACCAAAAACAAGCCCATTTGATAACTTAAGCCCACTAAAAGGCCCAAGAAGTGGTTGTTAGCCTTAGGAATATAAATCAAAATTGTAAATCTGATCTTAAGGAGTATTTTAAGCTTAGGATAAAATCTAAAGACCAAGCCCAAAGAATTTCTCAAGTTCTCAAAAAGCCCATTTACCAAACAAGGCCCAAAAACACTCCAACACATGAGGAACGCTACTGTTCTGACCCATGGACAGAATTGTATACCTCATTTCGAAAATCTAACCTTACCACGTTAAAGTACACTCGAAAACGATGAAGATTGACTATAAGATCATAAAAATCGGATTTAAAACGAGAAAGTTATACGCGATTGAACTTTTAAGTAAAACCGGGAAAAATTATAAAACCAAGTCCAAAGTATAACTTAAAGGGTTTTAGCTTAACTTTCTAGGTTTTAATTCAAATCCTTATAGTATCGTATTTGCGATGTCCAGGGGACTCGGCTTTAGGGAGACGACCTATCCCAGATTATTTTGATTGATCCGCATAACTGAGTGAGTAAATTCCCAATGACTCTTTACTTGATTGTGCTTGTAGAATAGATGCATCTAAACTTATATATATGAATTTGGATGCTTGTGGGATATGGGAAATGCATGTGTATGAATCTGTGGATGAATGTGATGACTTGTTAATTATAGCTAATAATGGGAATTGCTTGCAGTATATATATACATGTGAATCGTATGGAATGAAATTGTTTGATCACCCTGAAAATTGAGTTAATCACTTATACGATTAAGAAATCAAAATGAATCATGCATACCCCATATTGCATACGGATAACACCGATTGCCGCTTCACGCAGAAGATGGGAGGGGACTCACAGGAATACGAGTTTCCTGCAGGATTGAGTATTAGCTATGCCATCCTATATATATTGAGTCTCTGACCTAAGCTGATGGGCTTACTAGGCGTTGGGAGACGCCAATCGTCGGCGAGGGGCCGAGTCTTGTAGCTTCTGCTTAGGGCGTGTGTTTGTGGATTGCGGAGGCCACCACACCGCTAGACTTGGGATTTTGAAAATATAATTTATTATTCGGTAGGGAAAGTATATATATGTAGATATATACTTAGTTTTGTTTTGACTTAAGCACAATAGTGCTAATGAATTAAAACCCAAGGTCTAGAACCCGGATTTTGGTTTGGGTTGGTTAATTATCTTCAAACCCCGACTTCAGGGGGCGTAATTCTGAGTCGTATGCAGTTCCTAGGTCGCTGCATGCGTTTTTGGCATACTGATTGTTCATGCATTCATATGATTGTACATATAATAAATTTCTGCTATGTGGTATTGATGAGGGTGATTATCTCACTAAGCGTAAGCTTACACCCCAACAGTTCTTTTCCTTGCAGGTTGATCGATAGTTGGGAAAGGGGATAGGAAACGAGTGCAGAGTGCTACCATTGAATCAATATGATGAAAAGCTTGTGTAGTTAATTCGGAATGCTCCGAAAAATGACTAATGTCTCATTTAAGTTTACTGTCTTTAGTAAGTTTAGAATTTTCTAAAATTGTCTATCCTATTTCATTATTTTGGTAGGGGATACCGATTCTCTGCGGTTCTGAGGAATTGTGGAAAAATTGGATATCCATAATTATATATATATTATATAATGAGTCAATGAATTAAAATTGAAGACTCTAGTAAACAACTATTTAGAGTCTTGCAATCTCTGACTTGCAAGGCGATTTTCTTATCATGGGTGCACACGTGATATGGAAATTTTAGGCAATACTGCTAGGCCCCTATTAGGGTCGCCACAGAAATCGCTCAACTTACTTTGCCTCTTGAAGTGGATATTAAGATTGACTAACGACAATTAATTTCGATACTGCATTTGCAAATATAACTGAAGAAGTTAGCAAGACAACTTTTGAAAAAAAAAAAAGATAATGCGAGAAGGACTACCATGCTTATAATGGTGTTGAATGGCATATGTTATATTCTTGAGGTTTGTGACATGATATCCAGAATATCATTGCTTTTGAAGAAGAGAACAACTTACGCACAAAAATTTGAGGCAACATAGTTTGATATGAATCTGTAAATGAACACATGAACCCAGTATCACATGAAAACCACGGGATAGGTTTGGGCCATGAGATGGCCTGAAAAGTAAATAGAAGTCAACTTTACGGATATGCTGCACTGTAGAACCACACATGGACCTAAGCTAATACCCAATATAACATACAAATACTAGGCCTAGGGTTACTTGCCACAATCTTTGCTAAATGGATTGATAAAAGCGGGTAGATAAAAGCTTTCCAAAGGAAAAAACTCGAGGGTTTTTCATTAATACATCAAGCTTTTCTAAAACCCTATACAAATATTCTATTTATACAAAGTGGTAAAGTTGTAAATAAAATGACTAAAGGATGCCCTAATGGCATTCCAATAATTACAAATAAAGCATGAAGACAATATAGGGAAAATACAAAAAAATAGGAAATTTAAATAACATAAGTAAAATAGATAGCCGAATGAGATTTTCGGGTGAGGAGCTGATGTTTGATTCTAAAGAGCTGTTGGAGACTTTGGAGATTTGATCTAGGTAGACCTAATTCTGGACGACCTGTCTTGTCTAAGGCTGATTTAACATGATTATGGCTGACTTGACATTACCGTGGCTGACCACGAATAGCTAGGGTGACCTAATATGGTAGTGATTGATCTGATATGGACGTAGCCGACCTGCCTAATTTGATCTGGTGCGATCAAGCTAATATAGGATAGTGGATCAAGTAGATCTTAGTTGAACAGACTTTGATGAGCATATCGATCTTGGCATAGCAAAGCGGACAAGTAGTGTAAGACAATCCTATAGAGTGGAATTGGTTGGTAATGCAAAAGATGTTGGTAAAGTAGGACAGAACCATTTAGACCAAAGCAAAGCACAACTAACTAATCAAAGTAAACTTGTAGGGTACATTAGGTCTAATGATGTTGCCAAAGTTCATCGATAAGTTTGTGGAAGAGCTTAGACAGGAAAGAGCAAAGCATACTTAGCATAATAGGGTAAACCCAATAGAACCAGGCAGGCCTTCTAGCACCGATGGAGCATATAATAGGTCATCTATTCGAGTGGAGCTCACAAACAAGCCTCCTATATAGTTTGAAACCTGACATGTTGTTGGGTCGGTATCTGAAATCTTATCACAATTAATGGATGTGACTTCAATCAACATAACATGGTTGTGCTGGCCTTTGACGTTAGGTAGAATCTAAGATTTCTTTCCTTCACTACTTGTTCAACTTTATGGCCTAAAAAAAGAAAGAGGAAAAAAAAAACGAATTTGTGAATTTCATTGGCTTTTAGGTCCACATGTGTGAAGAAACAATAGATGGAGAAGATGTGAGTGGAAGCTTTCGTAAATTTACGAAGGATGATCTAGTCACCCAATAAAGATTTGAAAAAAAAAAAAAGAACATTCAATATATATAGAAATGCATTGATTCAACCAAGTGACTTTACCAAAGGAAAATAAAAAAAAAAAGAAAAGAAAAGAAAAGAGTTAACATAGTAGCTAAAGAGGAAGTACTTATGTACAATGGTTCGACGAAGTCATGATCACTGGATGCGACTTGATAAGTATTGAAATTGCTCGGTACTTCCTCCGAAGGAGTATCGCAACTCAAGCATTAATCTATTTGAACTTATGAGTCAAAGATTGGAGTTCGAACGATGCGAGTATGGAATACAAAGAAAAAAATTAGCAATTATTGTGTGTGTGTGTGTGTGTGTGTGTGTGTGTGTGTGTGTGTATATATAGTAACTACAAGTAGGTAACGAAAAGATATGGAGATGACTTAATCTTAAAAGTTAATAGATTTGGAAGATATGTTGGTATCTAAAATGGATATGATATTGATAAGATTTTTTTAGAAAGAGAAAATATTATGGGTGAAGTTTTTTGGGAAATGCAATATTTGAAGAAGAGATTTAAAAGATTTGAAGCCATATTATTTGTTACAGTATTTAAAAATAATAATAACAATAAAGAAAAAAAAGGGATTTGAGAAGATCTGTTTTAATATGATGAGCATAAGGAGAAGTGAAGAAAATCAAAGACATAAGGAGAAGTGAAGAAAATCAAAGACATGTACAAGTATTTATAACTAGCTGGTTCAATTATAGATTGAAGATTTAGATAAAAGATTTAATGGATTTGATCGAATAGAATGGTATTTATTCGATTAAGTTTGATTTTGAAAAAAGGATATAGATAGTTATTAAAGAATATAGGAGAAGTATAAGAAGATTTGTAGTTGATTCTTTTGGTTGATATTTACGCAAAGAAAGAGAAAGTACTAGAATCCAAATGTGTCGTATCTTTGTTACATGTTTATTCAATATTTCATCTTGGCATAGATAAAAGGTGCAAACATTATTGAATGGTTGAAGGCTTTGGATCCTTGAAATTGCAATAGAAGAGATTAGGATGGCTAAGTTACTTGAAAAAAAAAATTATTCTAGAATATTTTCAAGTGTACAAGCTCTTTGCAAGGGAGTGAGATTTGGAAAAAAAAAGGAAAAGAAAAGAGGCAATATAAAAAATCAAAATAGCATTACAATATGGGAGTCAACCCAATGAGATAGATAATGTACATATTAAAGTAGAGTCAGCTTGTGGATAATTGTATACTATTGAAGATTTATTTATTAGTGTTTCCATGGGGGCAACATCTCTCTAACATGTTAAAAAGTGACACACGTAGTCAAATGGTACGACAAGCTTGCACATGGGCTACATAATAAATAAATTTACAACGTTAATGCTAAACTAAATGAAGTATTTGACTATGTGAGCACACTTGGTAACAGTAGGACTCTTTACAATGCACATGTGCCAAGTAGCCACTTAACTATATAAAGTAAACAATTGATACCCAAAATACTTGCACATTTTCCAAGAATTTTGGTTAGGAGACATAATGTAGAGGGTCAAAAATTTATTATATTATTATTGGGCCAAACCCAATATTTATTTGACTTGACTCTTTGTGATAGGTAATAGGGCCTAGAGAATCCAATCTATAATTGAGATGATTTAGAAAGATTTGGTTTGATGAGCTTAGAATAGGGATCGTTGAACCAATCCTTTCACATCCAACCTTTCCTAAGTAGGCTCATATACTATAAGGAAGGTTATTAGCCTTAGGCCTTTGTAAACTCATTCTAGATAATTATGGAATGAGTAAAACTCCATCTCATTTGTTAATTGTCAAGACGATCCAATGGATGTCATTAAACTCAAGAGTCTATAAATACTCTGTAATTCCTCCTCATTTAACACAATTATAAGGATTAAAGAAATGGTGTTCCATTATGAAATCTCTACTCTCTAAAATCAAATAGCATTCAAGCAAAAGAGCAATCTCAGCTACTCAAAAATTGTAAGGTTAACATCTTAGGTTTCCTAAGTTCTCTTATTTGTCACTCGTGCATTTAAGACTATAGGATCGCTTGTTCCTCCTCCCCGTTATTTTCTCTCTAATCATCCCATTAAGTGTCATCTTCACATTACTACTCTAATGCCACATGTAACATGATACTCGCGTAACTTGCACGGGGCTACTCTAGTCAGAACCCCTCTTATACGATGGGCAATGTTATCTACTCTAGACTATTGAAATTAGAAAAAGAAAAATCAAGAAAATACTTTATTTGTTGCAATTACAAGGTGAGGATAAACTTAGGTGATGGCTATAAGGGATCCTCCTCCTAAGCTCTAAAGAAAATATAATTATAAAGGATAAATGTACAAATTATACATATTTTATGCCTTACACAACTATATTATTCTATGTTTGTCCCTGATGAGATGCGTGACATAAATCATTAGGTTTTTAGTGCAATCTATCCACCATAATTAGAATTGTACAATCCATCTATCATTGTAGATTATAATTCAACAATCTAATTTGACTTTGGCTAACCTTACGAGGTTGATAAGTTACCGCCTTGGGCATCCAAGTTGATGGTTAGTTAGATGCCCTTGGCCCTTACAACCTTCTCCCTCATTTTTTTTTAAGGGGATAGTGCAGCCCTTCATCAATCTTTAATTTATATTTATTAGATCTAACAATCGATAGCATAATTGATTTCACAATTTAGATCTACTTGATATAAATTCAAATGTGAGATGGAGGGTTCAACTGGTCTCATAAAAAATATGGACATGATCATAGAAAAATTTGTATCCTTAGGGTCCTTTTTTTTTCATTTTTTAAGCTTTTTTTTTTTTAATTTCCTCTCTTTATCTATAATTTTTTAATATATATTTAATAATATTATTAGTATGATGGGTATACAGAATGAAATTTATACTTTTATCCCTTGCATACCTATTAATATAAAAACAATTTCCATTTTAATTTATAAACATGTTAAAATCCCACACTTTGGGCATATTGCAATTAGAATATTTGGAATGATTATCACAATTAACATATTGATAATGTATATTGAACTTAGGGTTTATTATTTGATTTTGATTAAAACAAAACC
Organism: Lumnitzera littorea; assembly: GCA_024138015.1. Taxonomy (NCBI): domain Eukaryota; kingdom Viridiplantae; phylum Streptophyta; class Magnoliopsida; order Myrtales; family Combretaceae; genus Lumnitzera; species Lumnitzera littorea. Next base: position 68,134,705 of record JAMXBB010000010.1, read on the forward strand.
AAAAGTGTATATCTAAACATGTTGTTTTTAAAGAGAACAAAACAAGTGGATGATTAAACTAAGTATTAATTGATTATAATGAGATAATTGAATAAGATCAATTAGCTTGCTTAATGATTAATTATATCAATTATCTCTACAAGAAATTTAATCTTTTAAGTGGTGATCAAATGATCTTGAAATTAGAATGCAAAGAGTATTTGTTTATTGTGTATGAAAAGAATTTTTAGGTGATATTTAGCTTATCGAGTTGACGGCTCAAGATAGAACTAGGCTAACAGTATAAAGCCCTGAAAAACATAAAGAAAAGCTCACTAGCTTGGAGAAGCCGACTTGTAAGTAAGTCAGTTTTAAGTAGCCATTGGACATTTAATGTGCAATAACAGGAAGAATTTAATGAGTTGTTATAAAAACTCAACAACTCGACAAAAGGCTTAGAAGATCTGATGTTCTACTGTAATTTTAAAGACATTCGCTTACATTCTTGAGCTTATTCTACTTCTTTTTGGTCTCTTGTACACCTATTTGCTATCAACCAAAAAGATACATAGTTGTGGTGTTTAAAAGTCCTCACATTTATAATCTTGAGTGAAGAAAGTGATACATTTGAGTTAGTTATGTGTAAAAAAGATTGTGTAAGCTTGTGTAGCTCTTGGAGCAATTGAGTTGTGAAATCAATAAAGAGAAAGTGAAGTCCTCGGTTAGAGGTATTGTATGTTCGTGAAGGCTAGAAAGCGGTCCGAACTGTACATTAAATCCAAGCTTGATCTTCTTTATCTCTATCTCTTTAATTTTTACATTTATTATTGCTCTATTGTTGCTTTGATTACTCTTACTATTACATTTAGTCGTTTATATCGAATAAGAATTGAAATTTGTCCTTAAACTCAATTCACCCCCCCTCCCTTTTTAAGTTTAGCCTAGTGTTCTTCGATTGGTATCAGAGTTAGTCTCTAGTCATTTGCTTAATCGCATATTAGAGTAAAGATCATGGCATCTAATGCATTAGGCTTCTTGGAAGAACAAGCAATCAATAGGCCTCCTCTCTTAATCGGTAGCAATTATCCATATTGGAAGTGTAGGATGTCCATATTCTTAAAAGCACGAAATAGACTATTATGGCGTGTGGTTAAACAAAGACTATTTAAGATAGAAGGAAAAGAAGAAAGAGATTACTCGAATGATGATTGGAAATTACTTAATCTAAATAAAGTTTCCATGAATATTTTGCATTGTACTGTAAATGAAAATGATTTCAATAGAATATGTACATGTAAAAATGCCAAAGGAACATGAGATGAATTACAAAGTACATGTGAAGGAACTAATAGCGTAAGAGATACAAAAATAAGTTTATTGTGTGGACAATTTGAAAACTTTAAGATGGATCCAAATGAAACAATTGATGAGATGCATAATAGATTCATCACTATCATTAATCATTTGAGTGTTTTTGGAAAGACATTTACTAACCTTGAAATAAATTCCAAAATCCTTAGGTTTTTATTAAGAGATTAGGAAGTTGAGAGAACTACAATCGAGGAAGCTTATGATCTTAATGAAATGTCAAAAAAACAACTCCTTGGAACACTTAAAACCCATGAGATGGTAAAGAAACAAGGAGAGGAGTCTAGAAAGAAAAGAATTGCTTTAAAAGTCATGGAGGAGAACTCAAGTAATGAAGAAAGTAAAGACGATGATGAGGTCGCAATGTTGGTAAAGAAGTTTAGAAAGTTCATGAAATTCAATAAAAGAATTAAGAAAGATAAGGATGGATATGGATCATCTTCTAAGTTCAAGAAGGAAAAAAGAAAAGTTATCAAATGTTACAATTGTCAAAAGCTGAGATATATTCAACAATATTATCCATTGCTTAAGAAGGTTGATAAAGAGTAAAAAAGGAAAGCCATGATAGTAACTTAGTGTTTTGGGGACTTTAGCAACTTCGATAATGAAACTTGCTTCATGGCTCTCAATGATGATGAGGTATGCTCTCCTTTACATGACTCCTCCTTTGATGAATTTAAGAGTATGTATAATGACTTATTGAAAGAATTCATAAAAGTGCAAAAGAAGAATAAAGTATTGAAACAAATGATGAGTGAAGTAAGTGATGAGCTTGATATTATCAAAAGTGAATACAATAAAGTAGTTGATGCAAAAGAAAGCTTAGAAGAAGATAACGAATATTTGAAAATTGAAAATGAGAGATTAACAATTGAAAAGGAATTATTTAGGCAAGATGAAATCATTAACAACTTTAACCTAGATTTACCTAGAGAATGGAAGTTTATGAAAAATCATCCTAAGGATCAAATAATAGGAGAACCATCCAATAGGGTTCAAACTAGAGCCTCACTTAAAAATCTAAAGTAATGTAGTGTTCTTATCTCAACTTGAATAAAAAAATATAGATGAAGCTTTAAAAGATGAATTTTGGATTCAAGTTATGCAAAAAGAGTTAAAACAAGGCTAGGTTAGTTACTGAAGGTTATAATCAAGAAGAAGGGATAGATTTTGATGAGACCTTTGCCTCAGTTGCAAAATTAGAAGCTATTAGGATGCTTTTGGCATTTATGGCTCACAAAGATTTCAAACTATATCAAATGGATGTTAAAAGTGTCTTTCTAAATGGCTTCATCAAAGAAGAAGTATATGTAGAGTAACCACCGGGTTTTGAGGATAATGAATTCCTAAATCATATATATAAGCTCAATAAAGCCTTGTATGGACTAAAGCAAGCTCTTAGAGCTTGGTATGAAATATTGAGTAACTTCTTGATAAGGAATAAATTTACTAAAAGGAAACTTGATACAACTCTATTTATTAAATAACACAATGATCATATACAAATTGTTCAAATATATGTTGATGACATTGTGTTTGGTGCTACTCATATGGATTTAGTTAATGAATTTGTCTAATGTATGAAAAATGAATTTAAAATGAGTATGATGGGAGAACTTAACTATTTCTTAGGCCTTTGAGTCAAGTAAACCAAAGATGGAACCTTCATTAACTAAGGAAAATATACCAAAAGAACTCTTAAAAAGGTTCAAAATGGAAAATTGTAAGACTAAGCCAACTCCAATGAGCATCATACTAAAACTTGATAAAAATGAGAATGGAAAGAACATTTGTGAAAAGATGTATAAGGGTATAATAGGAAGTCTTCTATATTTAATTGCATCTAGGCCAGATATCATGTTTGTTGTGTGTTTATATGCATGGTTTCAATCTTGCCCTAAAGAATCATACTTGAATGCTGTTAAACGCATTTTTAAGTCTCTTGCGGGAACTATTGAAATCAGCTTGTGGTATCTCAAGTTCACCTCACTTGATCTTATTGGATATTCCGATGCCAACTTTACCGATTGCAAAGTTGATCGAAAAAGCACAAGTAGAACATGTTATTTCCTTGGTAGTTCATTAGTATCATGGCACTCAAAAAAACAAAACTTAATAGTAATTTCTATTGCTAAAGTTGAATATATAGCAACCGGTAGTCGTTGTACTCAAGTTTTATGAATGAAGCAAACCTTACTTGACTATGGTTTGAAATTTACCAATGTTCCAATAAGATGTGACAATATAAGTGCTATCAACTTGACCAAAAATCCAATTCAACATTCTAGGACCAAGTATATAGAAATTAGACATCACTTTATTCGTAATCATGTGTAAAATAATGATATTTGCTTAGAATTTGTTGATATTAGCAATCAACTAGCCGATATCTTCACAAAACCCTTGAGTGAGGAACAATTTTACACTCTAAGAAGAGAATTAGGAATGATCTTGCAAGATGAATGTTAGACACATAAGAACCAACATGGCCTTTTTGAATAAAATTAATTTGCTAAGTTGATCGGAAAATATCATACTATAAGGTATAAGAAACATGATCATATGGCCTTTATGCATTAAATATTACATTTAACATGTTTTGGGTACACTTGAAGTCATTCGTGCTTATCCAAGTTTATGTGTATACAAAATTATCATGCATTGGTTTCCGTACCTAAAACCAGGGTTTACATGTCTATTTTTATCCTTAAATCATATTTGAGTGGTCAAACTAGCTTAATTTGAATTTCGTGCATACTTAACCTCTTTAAACCCTTTTTAGGTTCTAAGTGCAAATGGAGCATTTCTTGCTTATATGAAGGTTGCTGAGCTTGATCATGTATCTTTTATGCCTCTCATTGTCTTTTAATATGTTTGAAGCATGAACTTCTATTGAATATTAAGAAAGGATCTCCACTTGCTCTTTAGCCACTTGCATGATTAAGGAACTCAAGTAATCATTTCATAGTTTGTAGAGCCTTAAAGCTATATTTTGTGCCTGCCATGCTCAAACATGCATTTGAATTTTGCTTAAATTGTTAGTGTGCAAAAACTCAATACTTATGTACATAATGTGCTTATACATGGACACTTTCACTTTATCACGGATTACTTTGCTCTATGGATTTGATTTGGATAAATCTTAGCTATTTAGTTAAAAATTAAGTTTTTCAAGTCTTAATGAACTCAAATAAACTTGTTTGAAGTGTTAAGATGTTCATTGAATCTCTACAAATCAAATTAGATTGGTGACTTTACCCAAACAAAGGGTTTCTGCTATTTTTCCGCAAAATTGCAAACAACCGGCATGCCGATTACTTGCGTATTTAACAACTTGTTTTTGCTTCTATTTGATTAATTGGTGTACTGCTTTAGATTTTCATTTTTTTTTTGTTCTGTTTGATTAACCGACAAGCCGGTATATTCCTCTAGTTAAAGCCTTCATCTCTAATCTGTTCGCATAGCTGACATGTCAGCTCCCCACACTACCGGCATGCTGGTTCATCTGTTTCTAAGCACAATTTAATTGGCACCAAACCTTCTCTCTGCCTTTTTCTCCTTCCACAAAAAAACCCCCTTTCCCTTTTTTAAACCTTAACCCCTTTATCTCTTTTCAATCCATCTCTTTTCCTCCATCAAAATCCAAAATTTCTTCCCTCAATTAACTCTCCACTCTCTCCTCTTTCTCTTTTTCTTCATCTTTCATTAAACTTCTCCTTCTTCTTCTTCTTCCTCTCTTCACTTTCTCTCTCTACCCATACCTACTAATCGTCACGCTGCCACATACCGCCCATGCACTTCCATCGTCACGCCGACTTCCCTTACACTCACTCTATTATCATATCCACTTTTCCCCTTCTTCCTCATCCTCTTCACTATAATCACCCATCTCTATTCACCTCTATAGTACCCATGGCACCGTGTATTGCTCGTGGTTTAGCACCCTCGGCCTATAACAACCATCTCTTTCCCTCTCGACAACACTCTAAACGCTTTGAGAAATTTGTCAATCGAAAGGTCGATACTGGCATCATTTATCCATTGAAGGTGCTCGAGGAGTTTCACATTGTTGCCTTTCTTAGGGTCATCACCAATCATGTCCTCGATATCCTTCGGCTTCCTCATGAGGTACATGATGATGCTATTAAGTATTTTTATTGTAATATGTTGAATTTTCTAGATGATCAGGATAGACTAAAACTGAAAATGCATCCAAGTGATGAGTTACGTTATAGTGTCCTCTATACTTATGTTTATGGTACTTTAATTATTATTATGCCTGAAGATATTTATGGTCTTATTGGTGCTATTGTTGGTGGGACGGACGTAAATGTAAGTTACTATAGGCCAAATTCTACGAGAGAGTCTTTAGATTTCAAGGCATTGGAGCAGATTGGGGAAAAACAAAAAATTTGGCTATCATCTGCCTTAACCTTAAGACAATAATCCTCCATCATATTGTTATTCACAGCTATTGTCCTCATCAAGGCTAGTAATCTAACATCACCCTTTAGGATTTATGGATTTTGTATTATTTGATAATGAATAAGCAGATTAATTTTTTCAGTATTATGGTCCAATGCTTTAAACATGTAACCAATAACCTATCTCAAGCTTTGCTTCGCTTTAGGCAACTGGTTATACAATTGCCTATAAGAAAGGATGTTCAGTTTCCTCCCCCCCTAAGGGTAACTTGAGTTATGCACCTATAATTAATTAATGTTTGTAAGGGGATTTGGAAGAAATCAGGAAACAATTAGGTTAGGCGAAAAGAATTTCCTCCTCTTGATCTTGCCTTTACATATGGCCCATAGGAGCTTATTACTTTTTTTTATGAGCCAGGTAGTCCCAGTGCTCATACTCACTCTAGTGCAGCTCCAAGCAGTGTTACTACTCCTCTACTCAAGGGTTCTTCTCATCAACCTCCACTTGATTTTAGGTTTTCGTCTTTTGATCCAATTGCTCCTTTAGCCTCTTAATATCCTTTTTATCAGTACTCAGAGATGCGCTACAATTAGCTCCGGGAGGACATTCATAATCATTTACATAGCAGGTTTTAAGGGCTCTATAGTCATTTCCAACTAAACTACCATTGCCCATCTTGCCCTTTTCCTCCTCCAGTTCGGGATGACGATCCTCTTGTCGCCTGGTTATATTTTTCAGTTTTTTATCTATGTTTACTTTTTTGCTGTTTTTTTTAAGGAGTTGGCCTTTAGCTACTTTATTTTTTTTGTGTATTGAGAACTTTGGTCCTTATTAGACCTACTTTTACTGCTGGATATTTGTAGCCTTTGTAATCTCTTTGCTAAACCTCTTGTGAACTCTTGTTCTAAATGAACTTGCTTTGTTATTTGTGGTTGTCCATTGCTAGTTATTTTCGTGTTCTTTTTTAGCCTTATATGTTTTTTATTTTCTTCTTGCAGGGAGCATATTCTCCTATATAAGCCAGAACTTTGTCGAATTTTCAACTTGAATTCTCTTCCCTCTTCACCACTTGGATCCTCCTCCTCTTTTTGATGAGGCCAAAGGAGGAGAATAATTCAAGTCATTCATTGGTTAATTTAAGTCAATAGTTTAAAATTTACAATTGCCTAAATTGGATATCTTTATTGATTGGTTTAATTATAAGTAAATTAGGTAATAGTCATTCCTTGTTAACTCCTAGATAGATACATTATAGCTTTAGCAAATTTATTATATCGACTTATCATCAATTCTCACCTTTTTGCTCAATCTTATTCAATCATTGATCATTTTGAATTCCCATGATAAATTGAGGGGGAGCTCTTAAAAGAGTTTTGTCTTCATCAAAAAGAGGGAGATTGTTGAACTTATGGTTTATTATTTGATTTTGATGAGAATAAAACAAAAAATATATATCTAAATATGTTGTTTTTATAGAGAACAAAACAAGTAGATGATTAAACTAAGTATTAATTAATTATAATGAGATAATTGAATAAGATCAATTAGCTTGCTTAATAATTAATTATATCAATTATCTCTATAAGAAATTTAATCTTTTAAGTGGTGATCAAATGATCTTGAAGTTAAAATGCAAAGAGTATTTGTTTGTTATGAAAAGAATTTTTAGGTGATATTTAGCCTACCGAGTTGACGGCTCTAGGTAGAACCAAGCTGACAATATAAAGCCCTGAAAAACACAAAGAAAAGCTCACTGGCCTGGAGAAGCTGGCTTGTCGAAAGAGTATTTTTTACCGGCTTGTTGGCATGTCGGTAAGTCAGTTTTAAGTAGCCATTGGACATTTAATGCGCGATAACAGGAAGAATTTAATGAGTTGTTATAAAAGCTCAACAACTTGACAAAAGGCTTAGAAGATTTGATATTTTACTGCAGTTTTAAAGACATTCTCTTACATTCTTGAGCTTATTCTACTTCTTTTTGGTCTCTTGTACACTTATTTGCTATCAAACAAAAAGATACATAGTTGTAGTGTTTGAAAATCCTCACATTTATAATCTTGAGTGAAGAAAGTGATACGTTTGAGTTAGTTGTGTGTAAAAGAGATTGTGTAAGCTTGTGTAGCTCTTGGAGCAATTGAGTTGTGAAATCAATAAAGAGAAAATAAAGTCCTCGATTAGAGGCATTATGTGTTCGTAAAGACTAGAGAGCAGTTCGAACTGTACGTTAAATCAGGGCTTAATATTCTTTATCCTTATCTCTTTAATTTATGCATTTATTATTGCTCTATTGTTGCTTTGATTACTCTTATTATTACATTTAGTCGTTTATATCGAAAAAGAATTGAAATTTGTCCTTAAACTCAATTCACCCCCACCATTGAGTTTAACTTAGTGTTCTTCAATGTATTCTCATAATATTGCTCTAAATTTTATACAAATACTATTATATATTTATTGGCAGTAGATATTGGGAACTTGAGGTTTACATTGTGAGTTGCAAATATGCTTACAAGAAAAAAAAAAAAAAATTCTTTAGGAGGTATCAAGACCACTTCATCATAAACACTCTGATGCCTAAGTAACTGTTTTTGTAGAGAGCAATAGTGAAAGAAATGTAGTAAGAATTAAAGAGTACCAAGAAGGGTCTGAAGAAGACTTATTGATGGCCACTGAGCTCTTTTTATAGATGAGGCCCAATAATTGCTCTAGTACCTACCATTTACACATTTGTCACATGGCGTAATTATGCCTCAGACCCCTCCCTAATTTATAGATATGCAAAGGGTAGTAGGTAATTATTTATGTAGTAACTTCCCAATTGCTTTTGGCTATGTTAAAATTTAAATATTAAGTGATTGGGTATATTAAGGTTGGATTAGTAGGATAAAACTGTCCCTAACTCCTTAACCACATTCTTGACCTACTTAAAGCTTTCCCGATCTCTCTTCAGAAGACCTACTACAGTCTGTGCTCTATTATTTTCCAAATCATAGGGGCTTTACTTATATTAAGATGGACAAGTAAGAGAGGTTGAGATCGAGCTTACAAGGTCAAACGAAGGTCACTTTAGGTCATTTGGGGCTTAATGGGCTTAAGACCAAAATTCCTATCAAGAATATTAGTTTTATAGTGGTTTGCTACATTTGTATATAAAATGGTATATTAGTTTGAAGAGATATTACTCTTTAAATGTATGAATTATGTCAATTTATATATATATATATACTATAACTCCTTCCATTTTATATGCAAAGGTCATATCTCTTGAATTACTATTAGAATTTAAAAAAAAAAAGTATTACATGACAAAAGGATATTAGTAAAGAAAAATGTATAATTAGTAAAAGGTAAAAATTATAAACAACTAATATATACTACCAATAAAAAATTACGAACAAAAGTTTCCAAAAATTATTACAATTGATATTTTAACAATGTATGCTAATAGATTATTATAAATTTTTTTGGATACTACTCTTTAATTGTGTGAATATATGTATTGGTTTATATGTTTTTTTGACTTTTCCATATTTGTATGAGATGTTACTCCATCTAGAAACAGTTACTAGTTTTTACATTATATAAATACAACATTGAGTACTGAGGATTATATCATTTTGTATTTAATCATGTAAAAGTTGCAATCTTATAAAGAATAGGTCTATTGGCACATGATAATAATAAAATGACTTTTAATATGAAAAAGGTTTGAGCGATAAAATAAAAACTTACAATAAGGTTTTATAAACGAAACTTACAAAAAAAAAAGGACAATTGCAATAGATATGGCTTTTGAGAAAATTATATCAATTAAACGTTAATATTGAAAATGTACCAAAAATCAATACTAAAAAGATATCAATTTTAAGGAAAGTCACATAAAAAAGGTGTAATAATAAATAAAATATTTTGAAATTATATATTGACAGTTAAAGCTCGATGCAAAACAAAGTTTTTTATTTTAAACATGTTTATGTCATTGAAAATAATATATTTACATAAAAGATTATCATAATTAACATTTATATTATTTTAAAACTTTAGGGGTTTTACGTAACTACCATGTTGGTATTTTAAGATTTTATAGTAAATTTAATTTTAAATTTTCAAAATTACTCTTTTCTTCTATTTTTTTATAATTGTAAAATACTTGGCGAATTAATAGTTTATAACTACTCCACAATTTCAACATTATAGTTTTTAACTTCTTTTCTCAATGTATATATATATATATATATATATATATATATTTTTTAATCATCATCTAGGCTTTCATCTATTATTTATTAATATGAGAGTTTCTACAATCTTGTCTAAACAAAACCTAACAATAAGCGTTATAGGATAAAATGAACCTATAATAGTTATATGAAAAACTGAAACCACGTTTGTGTTATAGAGATGATCGGCGATGGCCTGAGTAAGTCGGACCTCGACTGAGTGAGCGAGGAGTCGAGGTAAGTTGGGATTAATACGATGCGGTATTTTGGAGGCTTAAGATTATGCTTGGTTGTGTTTGTTAGATAGTTGGATGTATGTATGTGCTTGATTATGGGTGATATTATGATTCTGTTTGTTGCTTTATCATGTATTGTATGATTTGTATGAAATGATTTATCACCCTAAATTGGACTTAATCTAATTACGACCAGTAATCATAATCGGACATGCATGGTAACCTGTTAAGGGAACTTAGGACTCTCTGGCCAAATACCAACTCCTTCAAAAGGGATAGCGTAGGATTGCAAAATGGTCTCTTCTTCATCCTTAGCCGAACTAAGTGACAGGAGAGGAGGTCACGACGAGGGTGAAGTCAGTGGTTCGAAGGTAGTCGCGGGAGGAGCGAGGTCTCCATTGCACAAGCCTGGGTTTAGTCGTGAGTTGTTGCATTAATGGCAACTCCTCAACCTGGATTAGAGCGGGCGCAATTTCTCTAATCTCATGATGGGCTGGACAACATCATGCGATGGCATTTGCTTGCACATGCATTACACCTAATAAGTTGAAAACCTTGTTGTGTTTGGTATAGTTTTAAGTCCTCCATTCTAACTTACTGAGCTGTGGTTGCTCACATCCCTATAGACGTCATGCAGGTGCTGGTTAAGAAGCGGCATATAACTACTCTGAAGCTAGCAATTGCTGGATCTTGGGGAGTGAGGAAAAACATTTGAAGAACAAACATATATTTTTAAGGTCTAAGTTTTTATTTTAGAATTATTTTTCATTTCTGAATAATGTAATAACTCAGAAATATATTACGGAGAAATATTGTAAACTTTAATTGTAATAATTGAATTATAGTAAATAAATATATTTCCTCACTTTCTTAGATAAACGATTTATTTAAATTATAAACTGTTTACTTCAAAGCGGATTAGTCGTAGACACCTTGTGTAGATCAGGTCTAAGATAGCGGTTGTAAGGCCAACTTCTATCTTAGGATAGTTTACACGGCGGGACTGTTACGACTCTACCACTTCGGGATGTGACATAGACTATTGAAATCTCAACCATTAAGTGTTTAATGGTCCAGATTTAAAAAAATATATAAATTAAAAGTATGATGGAGGGTTAGACCAATCCCTTAAAAAAAGAGAGACAAAACCATAGAAAAATCTTATAAATAAATATCTTAAAGCACTTTCATGTTCTGGAAATCCACTTATGGATTCTTTTTTTTTCTTTTTCTTCCTTATAGTAAAAAGATTTTTCTTTTTAAATCATCTATCATTTGCATAGAGAGAGAGTTTAATTTAGTAATTATTTTATGTTTTTGATTTGATTATATGGATGACTTTAATTTTTGCACATGCAATGTGGGTATATATTTGCTAGTATTATTAAATTCATATTTAAAAGATTATTTGAGTGCAATTATTTAATGATATAAATATATTTTATATGTTGAAATTTATGTAACTATTAATAGTTATGTGAAATGTTATAGCACTTATAAAAGGCTATAATCTTTGAGTTATAAAAGTAAAATCATAAAGAGTTGTATCATTTTACATCTAATTATGTAATGATTATAACTTTTCCATAAATATTATTGATGATAGTTATTGGACATTTGTAATGATTCGATCGAAACTCTTTTCATCGAGATATTGTCCGTTTTAGCGTAAAACACTACATAGTTTTGTCTCTTTATATAGCAGCTTCTTAAAAGGTGGCCCATCTTGGGATTGTTCTAACTTAAGTACGCTTAATTCCGAAATTTCGACTTACTTTGGGCTGCTGTACCAAAAAGCGCTTCGATAATTAGAATTTCGTCACTTGGCATATAAGGGATATTACAATCCACCTCCCTTACTGAATTAACATCTCATTAATTTCATTACATAAGTCTAAGACCACTATCAAGTAAGGATTGACCCTTTCGGCTGATAAACTGCTATGATACCACTTGTAACAACCTTGATCAAAGCTCCTCTCACTAAAGTATTGTTTGCTTTAGCGTAGAACACCGTACGGTTTTGTCATGTAGTGCAGCAGCTTCCTAGGAGGTTATTCATACTAGAATTGCTCCAACCCAAGCATGCTTAATTTCGGAGTTTCAACATACTTTGAGTGGCTACACCCAAAGGTGCCTTGATAATTAGAGTTCCTTCTTCAAGCATGTAAGGGTTATTACAATGCTAAGCAACAGAATTCTAATTATTGAAGCGCCTTTTGGTGTAGTTGCTCAGAGTATGTTGGAACTCCGAAGTTAAGCATGCTTATGCTAAAGCAATCCTGAGATAGGTGTTACGCCCCGAAGCGGTAGAGTCATAACAACTCCACCGTACAAACCATTCTAAGATAGAAGTTAGCTTTACAACTGCTATCCTAGACCTGATCTATACAAGGTGTCCACGACTAACTCGCTTTAAAGTAAACAGTTCATAATTTAAACATGATATCTACTTATGATTTTAAGAAAATTGTATGTTTAAATTAAAATAATCTAAGTACATTTACAAGATTTAGCTACTTAATCATAATCTACCTGAGTAATTCAAAATCTAATACTAAAAGCTTTAGATATAAACCTAAACTTGAAAATGTACCTAGTCTTCAGTTTATATTCTCACTCCCTAGGATTCCGCAGTTGCTAGCTTCGAGGTAATTGTAAGCCGCTTCGAAGTAATTATAAGCCGCTTCTCAGCTAGTACCTACAACAAAGGCTATAGAGGTGTAAGTAACCACAACTCAGTAAGTTGGGACGGAGAACTTAAAACTATATTACAAATATAAACAAGGTTACCAACCAACTTATTAGATGTAATGCATGTTTAAGCAAATGCCATAGCACGATGCTGTCTGGCCCGTCGTGAGATTAGAAAAATTACGCCCACTCTAATCTAGGTTGAGGAGTTATCATTAATGCAACAGTTTATGATCAAACTTAAGTTTGTGCAATGGAGACATCGCTCCTCTCGCGATTACTTTCGAACTATTGACTTTACTCTTGCCGCGACCTCCTCACTTGTCACTTAGTTCGATTAAGAATGAAGAAGGGATCCATTATGCTATTCAGCGCTATCCCTTTCGAAGGGGTCGGTATTTAGTTGGAGAATCCTACGTTTTCCCTAATGGGTTGCTAGGTCTGATTTATGATTACAGGTTGTATATTTGATTAGGTTTAGTTTAAGGTGGTCAATTATTTTATACAATACAAGCTAGAACAACAAATAGAATCATAGCATTACTCAAAATTAAGTACATGCATACAACTATCTATTTAACAAACATAACCAAGTATAATCTCAAGTCTCCAAAATACAGCTACGTATTAATTCTAACTTACTTGGACTCCTCGCTTGCTCACTTGAGATCCAACTCGCTCAGGCCATTGTCGATCATCCTTATAATACCAACATTGTCTCAATTTTCATATAACTGTTATAGATTAGTTTTTATCCTATAACACTTATTATTATCTTTTGCTTAGGGTTTAATATCTCCAATTATCTAAGTTCTCAAATCTTTTACAATTATTCTGGGTGAGGTTAGGTTCGGGTTCGAGTTCGGTTTCGGTTTCTACATCGATTTCTAAATTAGATTCTAATTCGACTGTTTTATACCTGCACTCTGGAAACTCATTTCAACTCATAATGTAAAATTAATTACATTATTTTCATATATCCAAAATACTATAATTACCCCTAGTCAGTATTTTATTCTATTGGTACACTTAAATCCTTATTAGTGTATCGAATTTATTCCTAATGTGAGAAATTTTTATATTTTTCATATAATTGCATAAATTTAAGTTTTCTATTAGATTTATTATATCCTTATTATTTATATAATATCAATTTTTATCCTAATATTTTCTATTTATTATATTTCCAATAATTACATATTATGTATTATCTCTTATTATATACGTAATATATATACGTAATACACATCTAATATTTTTATCACTTTAATTACCATCTCTCAACATCAATTAACATTTTAAAATGTCTAAATTTATCCCAAATCAGATTTGAACATAATTACCCTAAATTACCAAATTAACTTAAAATATACTATTTTTTCCTGTTATTTATTTACTACATAATTACCCTAATAATTACATCTATCACCTTAAATGCTACAAGTATCATACTTTATTAGATTTCAACATCCTAAAACATATAATTGTACATCAAATCAGTAATTACTCATTTAATTACTTAATTAATCCTAAATTACCCCTTTTTATGCCTCATTTTAAGGCCTAAAAATTATCTAAAATTTTCAAAAATTCATTTTTGAAAAAGAGATTCATGGCACTGTTCTATATCACCTAAGTAGTCTACACAAAAATTTTGGGCTCAAAACTATACTCTTAAGTTAATTTATTTCTAAACCGAAACATGTTCAATTTTACATGATTTCTTAATGATTATATATCACGAGACATATTTTCATCAAAATAATATTTTTCCTAAAAACTATATACTAAAATATTCTAGAATAATAAAATTAATAATTTTCTAAGAATATTTACTATTTTTATAAAATTACACAAAATCAAGTTGGAAATCAAATTCACCAGTTTGGGTGGCTTTAGCCATCGTCGGTGGCCATGGGTGTGTCAGTCCACCTGGGCACTACCACCACCGTATGGTGGTGGTGGCCGTTCACTCCTAACTGCTTGTTGGGTTTGTATTCTCCTTAGAAGCCTCAACTACACAGATTTTTGCTAATTTTTTGTAAAACCTTAATTTCCTCTCAATTTCGCCGCTCTCTAATTTTCTAGGGTTTCAAACTGATCAAATGAGCTTCTTAAAAATTTGGGGCATTTATAGAGTTTTAGGGAAATTATTATGTATTAAATTGATTTGATAATTACCTTATCTCTTCTTCTTTTTGAATTTCTATTTGGCTAAATCTAATTGGTTAATTTCCTTTTTTAATTTTTAGATTTCCACGCCTCACTTCTAGACTTTTCCTCATTTTTATTTATTTTTCTTGATTTTTCCTTAATTAATTATGAATTTTATTTAATTATTTAGTATTATTTTAGTACATTTTGTGTATTTTAAGTAATTATGCGTATTTATACTTATATGTAAATTCATATATAGTACAAATAAATAATTCTAAATATTATTTAGGTCATTCTATGATTTTTAGTATACATATAATTTATCTCTAGCAATTTGTTAATTATCGGAATGCATTTTTATGTATTTTCGATAAATAATGAGTTATATACTTAAAATTTAAAAATTTTATATTCTTTTATTTTATTGCTTATTTTCTTAAGTTCGAACTTATAGGATCACTTTTACTAATATTTCTAACTTTATTTGATAATTTAAGTTTAATCAGATCCTTTAACCGATTGTTATAAATTCTACGAGTTAAACTTTAGGTAGCTGATTATGGGTCTTATAATGAGTGACCTCTTAGGAAGTTGTTACATAGGGGGGACAAAACCGTATGATGTTCTACGCTAAAGTAGACAATATCTTAGTGGGAGAAGTTTCAACCCAATCATTATAAGTGGTATCAAAGTAGTTTACTAGTCAAAAGGGTCAATCCCTACCTGTTAGTGGTCTTAGGTATATGTAACAAAACCGACGGGGACATCAATTCTATAAAGGGGGTTGATTGTAATATTCCTTTATATGCCAAGTAATAAAATTTTAATCATCGAGGGGCCTTTTGGTATAGTGGCTTAGAGTATGTGGAAACTTCAAAATTAAGCATACTTAGGTTAAAGTAATTCGAGATGGGTAATCTCTTGGACAGTTGTTGTACTAAGAGACAAAACCGCATGTCATTATACGCTAAAGCAGACAATACCTCAGTGAGAGGAGCTTTGGTCGGGTTGTTACAACATTGGCTAACCCCTTTGGCTTAGGTTTGAACACTCCTAAGACTATAATGTTAGGTCCAATTCACATTGATGATCTTAAGTCTACAGTTGAACGACTAACCAATAATCGACGACTCCCATATATCTTAGGCCAACTGTCCTAAAAATCAAATCGAACAAAGATACCTAAACACATGTAAAAATGAATGATCTAATCGAGAGACATCCTTCCTTAGCTAGAGTCGGCTCCTAACTAACCTTTGATAAATTTTTGGTAACCCTCTTCTAGTAATCTCAAAACTCATGGGAACCCTAAAAGGCCAAGCAATGCAATACTCATCCCATTAAATGCAATATAACCCTTGGCAGCTCGCCTTTAGAAGAACCTAAAGCTTATGTAGCTTCAATGGTACAACAATACCAAATATTTATGAGAAAAAGATAGGTGTAAAGCTTAAAGACAATCATTCCTGCCACTGTTAGCTAAAAGCCCCATGGGCCAAGCACCATGAGTTGATAAGAACTTAGAAATCAAATATATAAATACTTAGTCAACACTGCTTATAGGTAACACTTGAGACTTCTGCTCATTTATTACTCTTTATGACTCCCATTTCTCTCTTAAGCTTTTACTATGCATTCGCTTTCCTTGTGATTCTTATTAACTTAAGCATCAAAGTGCCTCCATTGGATAACCCTTAACTACTCTACTTACTCTTGTTTGATTTGCAAATTGACTCAAATAGGTTGAAGCCACCTTGGCGATGCTCACTTGGCTTGCAAAGCCAATTTACCATCAATTTATATTGATTTTGAGGTAACAAATACTATTCTATATACATGTCTTTTGAGAAATAAAAAGGTATGTATAGTAAAAGTAATAAAAAGTATTATTAATAAAAAAGCATGAACTAAGAATGTTTTAAAATAATAAAAATTATAAGAGGAGAAGTGTATAGTAGCTACTTTTACTATATTGAAAGGTAGTGTTAAGATGGTGATGTTCATGAAACAATATTTGAATAGGTGTAATAAACAAAAAAAAGATATCAAAATTATATATTCTATTTAAATACCTGCATTATATGTGGTTATCGGTTCAAGATATACTTATATGTAAAAATAATCAATTTAACTGGAAAAAAAAAAAATCACTATTGGCTTGTTAACAAATCTTTTATAAATTGTTGTTGTTATATAAATATAAGATAAATAATTTTTATTTATATAAAAAAATAAAATGCACAGTTTCAGTTTGGTTTCAATGCGGCTAACCATATAGCTCTGACCTACAAATTCACACCCGCAGAAGCCTGATTCCACTCAGCAGTCGTATCTCACCATCTGAAGTAATCCAAATTTTCAATTTTCTGTTTATGGATTTTCGTTTACAAAAGTGGTTTGAAGTATTAAACTTGAACACCATCACGTCGAAGTTGTTATTGAATTTTGAATCAAAACTTCGTATCCTAAATGTTTGATGTTTTGCCCGAAAGAAAATTTTTCCCTTTTGGGTTATGCAGTAATACCTGGTGATTTGTTTCTCTGTTTCTGTTTGTTTCAAGCCAGAACTGCCAAAAGGACTTGAATATGCAATTGCAGTTGGTGTTGGCATGTCGTGTAACATATATGTATCTTATTTGCAATCATGTTTGCGAACTATTTTAGAAAGGAAAAGATGAAACAGATCATCCTGGGATTTTGTCTCTATAATTCGCGTCTTGTATCTTGTTATCACTTCCTGCAATGGATTCCAGTTGTAATAAATTTATGAATTGACTCAGTTTATTTCACAAGGAGACTATTTGGTTTTTTCTCCTGTATAATATTTTCTTTAAGACAAGTAGAAGGGAATGAGTGAACCGCCGAAATCAGTTACTGTTTCTGGTGACAGAAGCCTGATTTCAACCTTAATGAACACAAACATAGACGCACAATTCAGAACTTTATGTCTGCAATGTGTTTCTTCTTGAACTTTTTGTTGCTTTTGGTCTGAAATTGGATCAAAATATTTAGGGATGCGTATGCTGAAATTTCATCTATGTTCTCGCAAAGTGTCATAAGAACTCGTACCATGAGTTTTATTGTGTATTTCATAGGTTGTAAATCTTTCCATCGTGAATTTTTTCCTCTTATTATTTTTTGTTCTTGGCAGCTGGTGACTGTGCTCTATACTAGTAACTTGAAGTGACTATTGCCTGAGCCCTGGAATAATTGTGACAAACTCACTTACATTGATTGCGCTCATAATTTTGGTCAGTTATGGTTGTACCGGCTACTTGTGCTTTATCTACTGCACACTGCTCCCTGGTCTTTCCCATAACCTCTTCTGGGCGTACCCTATGTCCCATTCATTGCTCCATTTTCTACAATTCCGTATGGCTTTCAAGGAAAAACTCTAGCATATTCTTCTCCAGGTCACTTGTGATAAGTCCCTTAAAGGCTTTTCCATCTGATTCTCAAAATTGGTATACCTCTATTTACCCTATTAGTTATGGGATTAAAAACTCTGTGATGATGTTTGAGTTTTTTCTTGGCCATCGTGCAGGTCCTGCAGTTCAACCCTGATATCTAGGTGGGGGGAAAGGCAACATCGAGAATCAGCTGTCTATGCATTGTTGGAAGATAGTTCTGATAAAGACTCTCTATCTGAACCCAGTCAATCAAATAAAGTACGTTTCTGTTGTCATCCTCAATGTTCCACAAAACCCCAGCTCAATTAACTGACTTTCATCTGGCTCTACTTTTGGTCATGCAGCCTGCTTCTGATCAATTGTTTAGTTTTGATCTATTCTACAGATACACCTTCCTGTTTCTTGCTTTGTGTATATAATATACATGTTTTTTGTTGATAATGGACAATGTGTTGGTTGAATTTACTGAAGATGTTTCTCTCTAGAATGGCATTTTTCAGTGTCGTTTTGATTTTTCCTTAATTTACTCCATCAACTGTCAATGTTGTTTGCTAAAGTTAAGCTGGACTTGAATTTAATGCATCAGCTTGCTTAGTTTTTTTCTGTTGCTTTATCTTTTTTATGTTTTTATGTAATATCCCTGCAAATAAAATCTATTAAAGTTTTTTCTAAGGACTCTGTATTTGCCTCATTTATTCGAAGGACATGCATCCAAAGATAGGCAAGTTTTTCTCTCCTGAGGTTGAAATGTTAAGTTAACACTGGCTGCCTTTTTTTCCCATGAGGTCCATCATTGATATCAGCAAAATTCAGCAATCTTGGTTTTTAACCGTAATCAAGTGCATGTGATGTCTAGAATAGCATAGTAACTGTAATCAAGATGTATTGAATAGTATATTAGTTATCTTTCACAGGAATGGAATCTCATCACTTGAACAGTTACTGTAGATGTTAAGGAATGATCTGCAAAGGCTTATATCAACATATGAAACTTCGGACATTTTATATTACCCTTTTTAATTTTTCTCTTCAAAATTCAATCAGGTTTTCACTTACAAAGAGTTATTAACTTTATGGATTCCACTCAAAGTGGATTTAGAGAGTTCATCTAGGCTAGTGCGTAGAATTTGAAATTGAAATAAATGTCATTTTCTCTCACAACATCATTAAGCTTCTAGTTCGTATCAGAAAAATGGAGCTTCCCCCCCTTTTTTATTGTGCACTGGGAATAATCAGATGCTGGAGAAGTGTGTTCTATGCATCTGAATTTGCAAAACTTTCTTAAATTGACAGCCATTTTATGGCAGCCCATCATACAATTCTGGACTTCTCGCTGTGCTTCTTTGAGTTAATTTTCGACGTATTCTTCTTTTGCTTATTATTATTATTGTTGTTGTTGTTGATGTTGTTATTGTTACTATTATTAATTATTATTATTATTATTTGGACCATTTAGAGCCCTTGGTATACATGCTTAAAAAGGAAATTTGCAAATTTCGATGTACTAACTACACATTGATAAAGCATATTAGAAATTGTAAATTTCCTTGAATAAATATATTAATGAGTTAATTATAGATTATATACTTGTTTTTCACCTTTTCTTCATTTTGCATACTTTTATTTTGGTTTTCTACACTTTGTGTATTTGTATTTGGTTAGATATTAAAAATAGGCATGTGGGGCACATGTGAGGTAGAAGGGGGGGAAAAAAAAGAGAAAGGACCTGAGAAAGTTAGGATTAGAAATTTGAAAGAGTGAAGAGTTGTTAGATCTCTTCTCTCTCTCTCTCTTGCTTGCTTGCTCTCTCTTTTTTTTGGTTTCACATGCCTATATTTTTTGTGTAACTAACATTTTCTGGATGGAGGAATACATGGCGATATGGTTCCTCGCAGCCAACACCTTATTACAAGGGTCTACACTTATTGGCAGCATTAGTGGGCAGCAGTTGTATCTGTTTAGTTGAGTCTTTCTTGAAGATCATTTTTTTTTTTTTTGTGATGAATAAATAATCTCATTGAAAAGCAAGAATATACAAGCATAGGGACAGCATGGTTTACACAGTTACTCTAATCTAAAAGATATACAAAAATTTTGAGAAAAAAGATTAAACTTAACAGTAGAATGTCAACAAAGCTTAATGTAAGTAGGGATTTGGTCAGTTAGTTTTTTCATTTAACTGCTGCTTTTATCCAGGTATAAATAGGAATTAGTGAGCTAGTTAAGTCAGGCGTGGATATTTTTTGTATTGCCAGAGAGTTGGATGCTTCATAGCTGGAGGATTACTGTTATCTTTCATTTTATAGTTCAAAAAAATTCCCTTTCATGTTGTAGTTATACCTATATCACATGCCAAGGGTTTATGAAGAGAGAAATGTTTGAAACACATATATTTTTTGTAATTAACCCTATATCAAACAAGTGGCCATACTTATTAACAAAATTGTTACTGTTATAACTAGTTGCCAAGAAAACAAACTAATGCTTGTTGGTTTGGGCAGGATGCCACTATTGACATGAAATTACCAAGGAGAAGGTTGCTTGTACAGTTCACTTGTAACCAATGTGGGGAAAGGACAGATAGGCTAGTGAATCGATTAGCCTATGAACGGGGCCTTGTTTTTGTTCAGGTGAGTGGAACGTTTTTAAGGTGACTTGCACAAAGTTTGTTGATGATGAAAGACTTGGGTTGTTACTTATTAGTTGTTTTTCCTCTTCTTATATCCCTCCATTGCATGAAAGATCTAGTATACCTTATTGCTTACTTTATATCATCTTAAGGTTGGCTAGTTGTCAACTACTAATGACTACAGCTTTCAATCAAGTCAGTATAATCTAAGTCTTGTCAATATGGGATTTCTTTTACTGCACCTATTAGTTTGGAAGTTTGGAAATTAACTGCTTGTGCTTAAGGTGTCAGAAGGTCATCAGAAGCTAGTTCATGTGCTATTATTAATTTTATAAAGCTATGCTCCCATTTTTACTTGAAGCTTCTTTTTTTGCACATCAGTGTGCAGGTTGTCTTCGGCATCACAAATTGGTTGATAATCTTGGCCTTATAGTAGAGTATGATTTGCAAGAAGATATTAGTGTGGATGAAAGAGTGAATGAAGTTTGATATCTTCCTTCTTTTAGTATCTTCATTTCTCTTGTAGAATTCTCTCTCTTTTAGGCGTTAGGTTGAACAAAAAAGTTACTGCTATATCGAACTTGTATGATTACTTTTATGTATTTACTAGTTTATCAATTTGCTTGTCGTTGGCTTCCTCGCAATATGTGCTTTTAGCCCCATCTTTAGTTTGCATGTGTCTCTATTCCCGTGTTCATCAAGAATTAGCTAGAAGCCTAGAACGTGAAGCCTCTCATGACTAATTGAATAGCATTGGTTGTCCATGTTCCCCGCTCATGGAGGTAGACATAGGTATGGCGCAGACTTTTCCTGCAGGGTACGTAACCCGAACTTAGCCCTAAGGGTGGTGTTTGACTCGTGAAGGGATCGAATCCACATCGAAGACCTGTAGCCTCATTGGGTCCACTGTGAGTCTTAACAGCACAAATTGAAAAGAAAAAGAAATTGAAAAAAAAAAAAAACATAAAATTGAACTACAGTGAAAATTTAAATTATTCTCATGTAAATTAGTAAAGAAAAATTTCAAATTCACAACTTTCAATGTGTTGCTATTAACGATATGAATTAAATATGTTTTAGTGCTGTAGAGAGTTAAAATTTGTTATATTAGTTATTGGGATGAGCCCATTATTTATTTAGGCATGACTTCTTGGGCTAGGTGATAGGGTTTAAAGAGTCTATTCCGTATTGGGATGATTTAGAGATATTTGGTTTGGTGGGCTTGGAACAGGGATCATTAGATTGGCCCGTTCGCCTCCAACCTTCTTTAGGCAGGCTCATGTACTTATAAGAAAAGCTAATGGATTTGGGCCCATTAGCTAGCTCATTTTGAATAACCATGAATCAAGTAAGTTTCATCTTATTTGTTGATCACCAAGATGATTTGACAAATGCTATCATCCCAAGAGATTATAAATACTTAGTATTTCCTCATCATAAAGAACTCTTAAAGAGATCGGGAAAAAAGTGTTTCATTGTGAAAACTTTACTTTCTAAAATCAAATAACATTCAGGTAAAGAATTGATTTTATTCGTTCAAGCTATAAAGTGAACGCTTGAGGTCCCCTATAGCTGTTTTGTCTGTCACTTGTATATTTGAGACACTAAGATTGCCTATTCCTCTTTCCTATCTTATTCTCACTTAATAATCCCTTTAGGTAACAATTTCACTTCACTTCTTTGAAGTCACATGTAGCGTGTTACTCATGCAACACGTAAGTGACCACTTCGATTGGACTCTCATATTTATATTTTTGTCGACTCCACTAGGAAAGAGTAATTGTAGAGACATGGCACCTCTTAAAAAGAGAACAATTGGTATATCTGATACCTTGTCCCAAAAGCTTGACACTAATGTTAAGCTTATTGCGTAGAATCCACTCTCACTGCTTGAGAATACTAGCCAGGACAATTCAGCGCCTGAGGCTCCTCTAAATCCCATATAGACAATGCAGGAAGCTACCAAGGTTTTAAATCAGTTCATAGCTATGTTCTAACCCATTTTTACCGGGATTGCTACCATCACTATTACGTAACAAGGTATGGCTTTGCTAAACCCTATGGTTATTGCACAGTCAAGTGTTACTTCTTTAACTTAACCAATTAATCCTCCAACCATTGAGGAGGGTCTCCATCCAAGAAGAGGTGATGAAACCCCCTCGCTAGAATCTGTATGACAACTAACTCTTACACTAGGGAATGTAAGAGTCCATTTAGGCTGCTCTTTATTTTTATGGGTGCATGCTCCTTTATCTAATCCTACCATTCCAATCTTAGGAGGATCTACTTCTCATCTTAATCTTGCCCCTACTTCATTGCCTGCGTCTATAACTTCTATTTTAAAGATTTCCTTTATAATAAAGGAAGACTTGGACGTTTATATGAGAGAAATATAAGCTAAGTCGTCTATAGGAGTACTAGAGTTAAAACTCCTATATCACCAACGTATCGTAGTAAATTCATATCTTAAGGACTATATAAGTCTTTAATTCATGCTGTTCAATGGCAAAAAAGGAAGTACAAAGGAACACCTTCTGAAATTTATTGAAACCTTAGAGCTTTATAGGCTTGATGATGACTTAAAGCTTAGGGAATTTTCTAAATCACTGATGGAGAAGGCATACACCTGGTATGTTAACCTCCCTTCTGGATTGATTGATTCATGGGGAACTATATGCAAGCTATTTGTAGAGAAATTCTTCTTTACTTAGGAACAGGTCATGATTACAGATATGGGAAGAACACGACAAAACCTGAAGGAAGATTTGATGAACTATATAGAGTGCTTCAAAGAGCGTACCCTAGACATCCAAGATGTATGTGATGAAAAGGAATTAGTGGAGATTTGCATTCAGGCGATGTTTACTTAGTATGCTGTCCATTTGGAAAACCTTAACTTATGTTATTTCTCTACACTCGTCGAGATTACAAGAAGAACTAACAATTTCATTGCGCGACAATGGATAGAAGGTGGAAGATTTGGGAAACGAGCAACATTTGTTAGCTTAGCCCAAGGAGAAAGTTTTAGAGACAATAAGAAGTTAAGGAGTGATAATTCACGAGGCTTTCCATCAACTATATCATTCCCATGCTTAATGGGCAAGGTATATGCAGTACTTGACTAGTGGTTACAGGATGGGAACATAAAGCTCTCAAGGGTAGAGTGTTTGTCGATTGCAAATGAGAAGAATGACCTTAAGTTCTGTAGATATCACAGGATTGTGGGTCATCCAACTAAAGAGTGTTGGACATTGAAAAAGATATTTAATGACAGGGTCCATAATAGGGAACTTATCATAGAGAATAATGACGTACGTAGTAATCTACTTCCGGCACACAACACCCAATGAGGCACTACGGATGCTATTAGTCATGATCCGAGACAAGAGGAAGGAGATGTGCCACAAACTGCGATACATGAAGAAAAGGAAGCAATAAGAGAAACCAATAAAAGCGCACACCTATCAGTGGCTACCGCCTTAATGAAAACCTCTAACTTCAGGAGGTTTTTCGATTTATTGAGATTCAATGAAGACACACGGCTTGCAGCAAAGATTGCACTTACCTAGATTTCTGCGTGATAATATAGGGAGTGCGATGCAATGCAGCCAGTACAAAGGATGGCCAACGCACATGAGAATGCGATACTCTTTATTGATGTAGACATGTGCACGAAGAACCTTAATCACAACCGTCCTCTTTATGTAGAAAGTATGCTCAACGGACATTTCATTAAAAGGACATTCATAGACAATGGCTCCTCCATAAACATTATGCTAATGTCTATATTCAAAGTTGCAAGGATAGACAATCGACACCTGGTAAAGCAGCCTATTGCAGTAAATAGCTTTACTAAAATAACTACAGACATAATAGCATATGTTAACGTAGACTTCAAAGTTGGACCCATACATGGATCCACGCAGTTCTACATGATCGATGTGTCCATATCTTACCACCTTTTGGTTAAAAGGAAGCGGCTGCATGATCATAACCTTATACCCTCACATGGCACTAGTGCATTAAGGGCTATTGGAAGGGTAAAAATGTCTTCATTCCAACTACAAAGAACCTGTTTGAACATAACGAGTCTTATCTAATCGACACAGGGTTCTTTGATGAGTATACTAAAGATGAAGAGATTGTCATTGCTAAACCCTTCGGAACACCATTACCCACATGGGAAGAGACCTAAGATAAATAAAAGAAGAAGAGGAGAATGCGAGGCTCCCATAGGGGTAAGAAAAAGCAAAGAAAAGATAAAGCCATAGAAAGTATTGTTAGAGAGGATGGGCGAAGGGTATATCACTTATGATGGTCTTCGGGATCTGATGAGGCTTTTTTATCCTTCTTAGATCCCATACCGGTGCAAGAAATCCCACCCGTCTCTCCTCAAATGCAAGACCAAATGAAACCTCAAACTGAAGAGATTGAGGAATTGAACTTGGCAGGACTAAGGGAGTTTCCGTGACCTATCTTCATTAGCAACAATCTGTTGCAAGGAATTAAGGTCTACTTAGTAGAGTTGTTGAAGGAATATAGAGATGCATTTGCTTAGACATATGATGAAATGCCAGGATTAGACCCTTATCTAGTGGTTCATAGATTGAACATCGTGTCCGGGGCTAAGCTAGTAAACTAGGGACAACGAATCTTTTGTCTTGAAGTTGAAGTACAAATAAAAGAAAAGATTGAAAAGTTACTCCAAGTTGGTTTCATTAAGCCAATTGAGCAACCTACCTGGCTGGTTAATGTTGTGCCAGTTAAAAAGAAAAATGGACAGATATGCATTTGTGTGGACTTCCATGATCTTAATAAGGCTTGCCCAAAGGATAATTTCCTACTACCAAATATTGACACATTGGTGGATGCTACAGTTGGACATGAATTATTCTTATTCATGGATGGCTTCAGCAGCTATAACCAAATAAAGATGGCTCTTGGAGATGCTGAATACACTGCTTTCAGAATAGTAATGGAAAACTTCCACTATACAGTTATGCCATTTGGATTGAATAATGCAGGAGTTACCTACCAGAGGGTAATGATTGCCATATTTCATGACATGATGCATGACTTTATGGAAGGCTATGTTGATGATGTAGTTGTCAAGTTAAGATGGGCACCTAATCATTTGACTCATCTACAGAAGGTTTTTGAACGATGTTGTCTATATAAATTGCGTATGAATCCCTTGAAATGTGTATTTGGGATAGCTTCTGGTAAATTCCTTGGATTCATTGTTCATAAAAAAGGAATTGACGTAGATCCAGCAAAGGTGCAGGCCATACGTTCCATGCCCCCACCTAATAGTCCAAGGGAATTAAAGACCTTTATGGGGAAAGTCTCTTATATTAGGCGATTTATCCCTACATTAGCAGAAATTTCTCATCTATTATAGCAGCTTATGAAAAAGGGAACCACATTTGAATGGAGACAACCTCACGATGAAGCCATATAAAAGATTAAAGAGATACTTACCTCGCTAGCAATGATGATAATGCAGGCTAAAGGGTTGCCAATGATTTTTTATTTGACAGCAACTGATAAGTCTATTAGGGCATTGCTAGCTCAAGAATTAGATGGTAGTCAACGATCGGTCTACTACTTGAGTAGGTCACTTTAAGGAAGTGAGGTGAAATACTTAGCTTGTGAAAAGTAGTGCCTCGCGTTAGTATTCGCTATGTAAAAGTTGTGCCATTATTTTTTGGCTTATAGGGTTAATCTTGTCACTCATTTAGATCTATTAAAATACTTGTTGTTACGATCAACTCTTTTAGGAAAGACTGTAAAATGGTTGCTCCTCCTATTAGAATTTGACATTACGGTCATGTCACCTAAGGTTATTAAGTCTCAGGCTTTGGCAGACCTTTTCGCTCAATTTCCTATGACATAAGGAGCTCTTGTTGTAGATACAATCCCTGTAGAATTCTATGAAGACTTTATGAGAGCAAAACTAGATAAAGAGTGGCAAGTGCAATTTGATGGTTCCTCTAGTAGCATTGGATAAGGAGCTGGGGTGATCTTAACATCTCCAAAAAGCCAAGAGATATCTTTAGCTTTCAAGTTAAACTTCTCATGTACTAATAATGAGGGTGAGTATAAAGCTCTTTTGCTTGGTCTTATCTCTGCTCAAAATACCGAAGCATTTAACTTGTGCATTCGCGGTGACTCGAACCTAATCATCAAGCAGGCAAATGATGAATTTTCTCTCAAAGAACCACCATTAGCGCCTTATAGGGCTGCAGTACAGTCTTTGGTTAGCAAGTTCAAATCCGTAAGGTACGAGCATGCTAAATGATTTACCAACTGCTATGCAGATGCCCTAGTAACATTAGCTTCCAAAGTTCCCATTCAAACTACATAGAATAATTTAAACGTACAAGTTATTAAGAAATCCATCCCATATACAACTCTACAATTAGTGGATGAGGATGAAGAAGCGTAAGACGATTGGCGCAGTCCCATCAAGGTACAGCTAGCGCATCCAAATGCAGTTTCTGTGACAACTTTGAAAAACTTTACTTGTATTAATAGCGTCTTGTATTTTAAGGGATCAAAAGGTATCTTGTCTAGATATCTTTGTGCAACACAAGCTTATTTGAAGTTAGATAAATACTACAAAATCTAGTGTAGAGAAAAAGGGCTACCCTTGTATCGCTGCATTCAGCGTGCAGGGTATTACTGGTTAACAATATCTAAAGATGCATCCCAATTACAAATGAGTTGCCCAAAATGTACTGAACTCCCCGACCAAGGAGAATGTAACTTTGTAACAAGTTCAGGTGATTGGAGGTGCCCTTACATCGATTACCTAAAAAATAATGTTCTGCCTACGAATAGCACATATGCCCGATTAGTGAAGCATAAAGCAAGAAAGTATCTTATACATGAGGCCGAGTTGTATAGGGTGTTATTCATAGGAAAGCCTCTCTAATGTATAGCACCTCTTGAAACAAAAACCATATTATCTGAAGCGCACTCTAGAGATGGTGGAGAATATAAAGGGGGAAGGAAGTTGTACCACCACTTGTTTTATATGGGATACTATTGTCCTACCATGGAAAATGATGTACTAAATTTTGCTAAGAAGTGTGTTGCATGCCAACAATATGGTAATGCAATCCATGCTCCCGCGATAACATTGCATAACTTGACTACTCCATGGCCATTTCATATTTAGGCATTTGACTTAATTGGTCCAATAAACCCACCATCCAAAGGATACATATGGATCCTTGTTAGGACTGAATGTTTCACCAAGTGGGCTGAGGTGATCCCCCTTAAGAATACAATAGGACCTGTCATAGTGAATTTCACAAAGGAGCATATTATTTGTTGTTTTGGAATCCCAAAGCGTGTCCTTTCAGATCATGGCACCTCTTTCATCAACTCACATGTACAACAACTGCTATCTTCTTACAATATTGATTATGTGAAATTTACACCATATTATCTGAAGGGAAATGGCCAAGCAAAGACGATAAATAAGACTTTCCTGAAGGTGCTCAATCGAATGGTTAAGGAAAATCACAAAGAGTGGAATGACAAATTGCCATTAGCACTATGGGCTTACAAAACTTTTAAGCAAGATCCTACTCAGGTGACACATTTCTCTTTGGTATATGGGTATGAGGCAGTTATGCGTATTGAAGTCTTGGTTCCTTTTGCGTGCTTAGCTCTTAACATTGAATTAGAACCAAACAGCTTATGTATGCTGGGTCTTAAAGCCTTAGAAGAAAGGCGAGACAATACCAAGCGCAACCTTGCTAATTACCAAAGATGACTTAGTGTTGCTTATGATCGCTTGGTCAAGAAAAGATCGCTTGGTCAAGAAAAGATCTTTTCAGCAAAGTAATGCTGTACTTTACGTGGTAGAGCATGTGCAACGAGGTATTCCAATGCCAAAGTTTACAACGAAGTGGGAAGGCCCTTTTATAATTTATGAGGTCCATGGCAGTGACTACTACAAGCTCCCTAATCCTAAAACCGATACAGTAATCCCTCTTGTTAACTTTCAATATATTAAAAAGTTTCATTTGTAGATCCAACAATGTATTTGCAATTCACATGAATGAAACATTCAACTTCCATTACTCTATTTCTTTGTATTCTTTTACTTTCTTTTGCCTTGTTATTGCTGCAAAGTTAGAGATTTATCTCCTTAGCGTACAGTTTTATTATGTATTCTCCTCTTGTTTCCTTATTACTATAAAGTTAGAGATACGTCTCTTTAGCGCATAAGACTAATATATGAATAAGTAAAGAGAAATTGATACAAGGTTAAGTATTGGGAAATACCCTCTTGACCACTGATAAATACAATTAGCACATGCTACTATTATTGCTTAAGCACGATCAACTATTTTATCTTATGTATTGTTGCTAGCAAGTAAAAGCATGCGTAACTCTATCCTTTAGGCTTTACAAGCCATAGGGAACAAATCCTATTATCATGACATTTCTTTTTATAATGTTGCTGCTAAGTGAAGCACTACCTCTTAATGCACACAATGACCCCACCTCCCCCTAAAGGTTTTAGTGGTATAAGCCACCTTTAGACTAAGAAGCCTTGTTGTTCGATACAATTAAGTAATTGAAATAAATAAAGAATAGAAAGATAGGAGTAAAGCAATTAAATTTCATTCAATCAGTAAGTTCTATTTGAAAGTATTGAAAATAACTCGAATACTGAAAAGAAAAAAAAAAGAGGGAAGAATGAACGTCAGCAAAACAAATGAATATAGCCAAACTCTGCTAAGGGTGGCAATCTAAACCTACTATGGACTTAAGGTCCATGTCGCCTAATAAATCTTTCGCTTCACAGTCTATCTCCTCAATAGCATCTTGTAAGACTTGAATCCTTGCCATTAGCTCACCTCGGCTTCTCATAGTGGAACGATAACTCGGTAATCTTTTAGCTCTAGTAGCAATGGGCTCTAAGCTTAAATTTTAAAAGATAAGCCCCTTCAATACAGCTAATTAGTTACCGTAGCTTATCATTTGATAGAGACCTCCAAGACTTCTCATGTAGTGATGTGACTTCTCTTAACATTTTTACCATGGTATTGGCCAACTTAGTCCCCAACATAGGAGACTCGCTCCAAAAATCTTGGTCTATAGTATATAGTCTCTCCAATGGATCCAGTAGATGAGAAGGAATGTGAAATCCATGAAAGGATATTATCTCCCTTAGGACAGCTTCTGGAGTTGCTACCATGTCTCTATGAGACAAGTTAACAACTAGGAGTGGAGAGACATCAATAGATGCTGCATATACTTTACCTCCATAAGTCCTTGAGCGTAGTAATGCATCTGCAAAAGTATTGCCATTACCTGTCTCGTTGACTAACAAAGTAATGTTCTGTGCTTTGGGGGAATTATTCAACTTTTCAGTTCTATTATCATTATCAGCATCCCTGTATTAGACTAGAGATTCACCATAATCTACTAAGTCCTCATCATCATTGTCTGAAGCTACCACTGGTGTAGCGGGATCGTTTGGATGAACCCTGGAGCTTAAGTTAGCAGCATCATCCTTCTTGCGAACTACAACAAGAAAGCCCGTCTCAACCTACAAGAACAAAAAAAATAAAATAAGTATATATATACATATAAAATAGTATGATGCATTTAAAAAAGTTACCTCTTGAATAAATGCTCACTTGGTTTGTCTCGAATCTACTATTAGAGGCAAGAGGTGATTGTTCTTAGACTTTAAAGAAGGGTTCACCCCAATTGTCCTACTAAGACATTCTGATTATTTAATAGCCTTTCGTGCATCTCCACTACCTTGAGACTTGAGCAATGAGAGTTTAAAAAAGAATTCATAGCGATATACAATAGGTGCATTAAGTGTATCACTTACTGACGCAAAGGCATAAGCTTGGATTGACCAATAGAAGGAAAGAACAGTTGCCGCTTTCTAGGATGAATCTTCCTAAATAGTGAGTGGCAATAGGATTCAAAACTCTTAGTTGTGGTCATCAGGTGAAACACTCCTTGATCAAAACCAAGTTGATGCATAATTCGATGTGTAACTCGATGGGGAGAGTATACCATGACTCTTTGCTTTAAGAAGCAACCGGTTAAGTCTTTATTGTCAAGAAGTGAAAGCAAGCTCCTTAGAATACGCCATAAGAGGAATCTAGCTTGAGAATCGAGGATATTTTTTCGATTTTCCACTAAGGTAACCTCATCGTTTGAGCTAGGAGGATAAAATCCATTACTGTCTTACAATTTACTCAACATAAGGGTGGAATGTGAATTTGTCCTCAGTGTCAATGAGTTGCAGGAGTAACTGATCAATTGATCCCTTAACCCAAGGTAAGGCCGGGTTGGTCTTGTACAACAGGAGGAGAAAAATGTCTTCGAAACCGCTTGTAAAAGAAAATTTGAAGAAACACCAAGTCTACATGTGAAAAGATCGCATATCGACCTTTTGAACGTATGGAAGCATGGTGATATAAGTCTAACTGCCGGTAAGGTGAACCTAAGTAAAAGGAGCTTAGAGCGAATTGTTCACCTTGGGTAATGTGTATGGCCAAGAGGAAGAGTTGTAGACTAACACCTTCCTTAAGTCCTCTAGGGAATATGAACAGAGAAAGCCAAAACATAATGAAAGTAGAAAGTTCATATCTATAACGACGGGATAGAGAACGTATATACAACTACAACACTTGAATTAAAGAAAAAAAAAGTGACATGAAGATACTTACTCTTTCCTGCGACCTAGGCTTAGAACTTGAGGCCTGTCCTTCCTTCTTTCTTCAAAAAAGTATGCAAGCCAAGAGGTAAAGCATGGCTTCTTCTTCTTAGTGCGGGTAGCTTGCAAAGCACCCATTAAGGATGTCTAAAAGCCGTGCTCGTTATGAGAGGTTGTCATGGTAGCAAGGTCGGCTCGTTTAAAGTAGCGAAGATTCAATAGTACTGCTATGTCTTCTAATGTTGGAGTTATCTCCCCCTACGAAGTGATAAACTGTGGGTCTGAACACTCCAATGCGAGATGATTACCGGCCATACTTCCATTTCACTCATTTGCAGGAACCAACCGAGTAAAAGTGTTAGTAATATGGAGGACTTTAGCCTTCTTCTGTAAAGTTATGTATTCTGGCTTCTCTGTAATGTATGCTATCTAATCATCCCATTCAGAAGGTAGTTCCTTCAAGAATGAGAATTGGTTACTGGAGAGAGGTAGCTCTTTCCTCTCGTTTTTAAAGCGCAACACTAAATCTCCCCTGATAGTGTCTCTAGAATCAGTATGAGGCTCGCGTTCGATAAACTGGAGACCACCATTAGTACGAGGTGTTGCATAAGCTTCTCAGTGCTTAGCTTTGTCCTATAACATGTCTTGAGATATAGTCTCGTCTAATCACTTATCCCAAGGATACGGGATGGGTGGTAGACATTTATCTTGGTGCACTAATAAGTCTTTCATCTTCACTATTTCTATGTTTTAACTTAGATTAATCTTCATTTCTTTTCTTATGAAAGCATAAAATCAATATATTCTCTAAGTCAAGATACTATGGTATAGAGAATTGAAGTTGAGATATTAGACTAAGGGACCCATTCATTACAAGTTTTAAGTAGGTTATCAAAGCTTTCCTATTGGATCTTACATGATCACATATAATTTAAGCTTACAATCATGTTTTAAAAAAATAAAAATAAAATTAAAAGAGGAAGAGGAAGAGGTAAGCCATATTTACTTCAGTATGGAAATAACTTCACACAAGAGCAATTTTAGGAAACATTATTGGAAAAAAATAAACAATTTAAATGAAAAGGGAATCTAATTTAGCAAGGAGATGTTATATATATATATATATAAAATACCTTTCAACAATTCTCATACAAAGGGTATGTCATAGCAAAGAATTTATCATTAAAAAAAAAAAAAAATCAACAAGTGAAATAAACATGTGCAAAAGCAATTGACTTATCAGAATCATAACTTCTCCATAAGTTCATCCATATCATTCATGTTTTAGCCAATTGTTGGTTTAATTTTCTATACTTTGTTATCTCCTCATGACTTTACCATAATTGTCTCTTTTACATCCATTATTTTCGAATATGAATTGGAACGTTCAAATCTATTAATACGACACTTGCGGAGAAAAATTATTTCGAGCTATTCGCTCAAGTAAGCCAAACCTTCTTTTTTTTTTTTAATTTTCTTTTATTTATTTATTTTTCTCTATTGTTCATAAGACGCTAAGATTGAATCTTTCTTCACTGATCCTAAAGGGATTACGCAACTATTAGCGTTAATCAATTTAGGTTAGATAATAACCAAGATTGAGTTTTTTTTCATAGAAGCTCATGTAATTTGTTTATTTTTTTTTCAAGTAATAAAAGTTACATTCATTAAGTGATAGACATAAGAGACAGATTGGCAATTTAGTATTAGATAATAACATCTACAGTTAAATATATATATATAAAAGAAAGAAAATACCTATATGATGATTGATAATTGTTGAGTTTGCCTTCGTTAATGACATGCATTATGCGTTCTTGTAAGAAAAATCATGAAAGCTATAAGTTATGGGTTGAAACAAGTAATTACAAAAAAAAAAAAAAAGAAGGGAAAAAAATAGCCATGCAAAATACCTATTATTGGTAAGGATTTGTTGGAATAAAATTCTTTGTCTTTCTTTTTGAGGAACTGATGTAGTTCTATGCTCGACCTTTGTTTGGAAAGCAATATCTTCTATTACCTGCAAGAAGAGGATCAAGAGTTATAGGATAAAGAAAAAAAAAAAAAGGAGAAAGCTTTGTAATTATCTACATACAAAGTGCAATACTTCAAGCTTTTAGCTTGTTTGATAGGTTTGTGCTCGACGATGGAAGGCAAGCAATTTGAAATTAGAATGGGAATAAGACTCCACGGCTTGCACTTGTATTTATAGCTAACATGATTAGAGTAGCAAAGATAAGCTTTAGAGATATAATTGAAATTTGATAAATTTAAATTGCTTTGTTGAATACTTATTGTTGGAGATAAGATATTATAAAGATATTACCTGCAACTAAGGAGAATATTTATTATGTGGTCATGTAAATAAAAAATAATAATAATAATATTAAAAATAAAATAAAATAAAAATACTATACCATACTACCGAGGTATTACCCCCATAGCTTCTAACGTCGTTTCTGTATAGGGTAATGTAACTCTTGCAATCTTTGCAAGGGATAGATGCCACATTTACAAGTGCTAGTCTAGTTTAGTACATGTAAGCCTTAATCGAAAGAGGATTTTTGTTATGACTGACTTTGGATATCCATTTTAGTTTTTCTTTCCATTATCTAGTATGATAGTGTAGCTTGAGTATAGCTTTATATAGATAGAAATCCCTTTCAAATTAGTTGAAAAATGGGCTTGAATTTTCAATTCTTAAACTTGAATTTATTGAGTTTAAAACGTAGGAGGTAAAAAGTAAAAGAATTTTAATTTAGGTCAATTTGATGCGTGCATGACCCATGAACTACTAATGTGGAATCGGCTGCTCCTTAGGACTTGTTCAGAGTCGGCTAAAGTTTGGTCTGTCCTGATTTTGCATCCAAAGGCCCTATGACTTATCAGTTCTTGGCAGATTAGCCCGAGTGAGGCCCATGCCCATGTCTATATGGATAGCATAGATCCTTCATTTTCTATGAAAATTAATATTACTGATGTTGGAGTAGTATCATGCTTCTAACTAATTAACTGAGTGAACCTTATTTTAAATGGTAAGTTTGTAATACAGGTACAACAAACTTGCAACTAAAGTCTTGTTCAATTAAATTTTATGAAATAAAATTTGTAAGAATCAATTTTCAAGTGTTCTGGCAAAAGCCTAGTAAGGATGCAAGATAAGGGGAGGGAAAATATACACATATATATTTGTATATATGTATAACTAGAGAGTATGAATATATAACTTCTCGAGACTTTTAAGCTTGACAAAGATAAGATAAATGAAGTGAGGTTTCATACGCATCCTCTCACCTCTTCACTTATTGTCAGTTGGTTTGTAGGATTTGGTATGATATTTGTAGGTTAAGCGCATAATGCGTTTTCTTGCTTGGGTTTTTGTTTCTTTCTTCTTTTTTTTTGTTTTTCGAGCTGGAACTGGTGCCTTGTTAGTTGATTAGAGGCCTTAGAGCAAGGTGTTCTTACTGTGAGTGAGGATCTGTGAGGCATCATAGCTTTACAACATCAATTCCCTAAAATTGCCTATAATTAGCTAGTAATGCTCTAAAACCTAAGAGTGCTATAATTTATCATAACACATTAAGATTCCAAAACACCACTATAGTCTTCAATCCACTTGTAAAACTTGTCAACAGTATAATAACATCATATCTTTATATTTCATAAAATCTAAATAACTTACAGACAAGTTATTTCAACCATAATCACAATTAGTAACTAGAATTTCTAACTCTCAAAACAAATGGACCTACCAACAAACTTATCAAACCTTGTTCCTCTTAACTCCACAAATCATCATAAAAGTAAGGTTCTACTTTTTACTTTGTTCCCAAACAAATGATAGCAACTCTTCATATATTGTCTTAAGCAGTTAATTTGTTAAAACTATCTATAATTGTAAAAATAAAAGAACAAGTTGAAACTAAGTATTTAATGCACAACGACATATAGATGCCACACTAATTATTCACATGCGTTCAATGCGATAAAATAATAAACAATAGGTTAATTATCTTGAATTAAGCTCACATAAAATAAAGAGGTACTCATGATCTCGCCACTCTATGACTTGTACATGCATAGGTAGATATGTAAATATATAAGCTTTTAGTATTTAGAGTTCTTTATGCTAATAGTCTAATGCCTTTACTACCTAGTTTTAGTTGTATTTTCCCGTATACAAGTTTACTGGGGAATTTTCACATGTTAATAATAGGTGACCTCATAGAGAACTATCACTATAGGCCCCTAAGATGAGCTAAATAAGCATAACTAACGATCAACACTTTTAGTCGAATATAGATTAGCCCAATTTTGATTTGACTCTATCCTATTAAGCACATCCAACGAACAAGCATCACATACCTAAATTAATGAGTAAAATGCTCTACTAAGTCCAAATCGTGAATAAAACAGTAATCTAGAACAGAAGAACATGGTAACTAAGTAACAAGTTTATCTTCATTCATTTCCTTAGTAGCTTTGTGCTATTACTCAAAGGCATCACCATAACTGACTTCCATTCCCTCCTCTTTACATCCTTGAGTTCTACTCCAAGTAATACTTAAAAGCCTTTAACATTTTTAGCCCCCACCACTAGCTATTTAAATTCAATTCAATCATCTTAAATAACTCTATCTTAACTAAAATACTAATCTCCAAAGACTCCATAAACTCCTATTTTCATCTAAATTTATAAGAACAGTTATAGCTGAGTAAGAGGTAAAGATCAGATCTTAGCTTAGGAGAGAAATGATTGAAATTGGAATGAGGATATGGAGGTTTAAAAGGGGAGTTTCAACATAGAGTTTGATTCTTTATAAAACATGTTTGTACATAGGTTGTAATACTTAACATGCTCAAAAATGATTTTACAATATGAAATATGCTTTTAAGAAATAGGTTAGCACATAAGGAAATTGATTTAAGAAATAGGAATGGAAAAAAACTTGATTTAACTTTCTAGAGTGAACCAATCGCATGATTCAGGGTAACTAGTCAGCTTGTCCTTACCAACCTTTTGTGGGAAAAAACAAGATACAACCAGCCCTATAGTTCACTAAAACTAACCCCCATGGTTCAAACTAGAACAACAACAAAACTTAATATTTACTTCCCAAATCGGCTTAAATCTAATTTTTTTCTTCAATCCTACTTCAAATATACTTCAATTACTCATTAACTCATCAGCCAAATGCATTTTCACTCCATTCAAACTATAAATTTCAGCTTAAACACCAGTTCAAACCTTAGTCCCACCAACAAAATTCAAGAAGCCAACTCTAGTTTAAAGAATAAGAGAAAAAGATGAAGAGTACTTATTTAAAATGCAAGAACATGAGTTGGCAATCCAAAAGCAAGTTAAACATGAAAGATTAAACAAAAAACTTAAGGATACAAATTTCGTTTTCAAGAGATTCACTAAAAATAGCTATTGAAATGGATGATTTTCAATAAAATAAGTTAAAAAACGCAGTCTAGAGATTTATTTTTACCTTAAGATTGATTTTGTATGGACTTTTCTTGAGAAAATAGAGGTTTAAGTGCTTTATATAGCTAGGGTTTAGAGAGAATTTAAGAAGAAGAATGGTTAGGATGGCTAATGAAGGTTTAAGGTTTTAGAAAAGACTTAAAGCAATTAAGTTAGGCAAAAGAACGTGTTTAAGCCTAATAAAAGTATTTACAAAAATGCCACTCATTTTGGAAACATTTTTTTTCTCATTTTTCTTGGGTTTTACATCCCTTTCCCCTTTAAAGGAGTTTCATCCTCAAAAGTCAATTAATTCTTGAAATAACTTTGATCAGTTTCTTCTCGTTTCTTTCTTAGGCTTCCAAATTGTTTTCTTTCAATTTGTTTTATCTATCAAATCTTCACATAGGGCGTTATTCGCCTTCTCAACACTTGATCTAGTGATTTCCTTTATTTATCTCACACCACTTCCCTACTTCTCTTAGCTTTCCAACTTATTATCCTACAATAGTACTTCAACTTGTTTCTTAGTATCCAAAACATCGGCACACTTAACTCTAACAAATCATTTCCATCCATTACACCATGACAAGGAAAGCCAACAAAAAATTGTAATACCATTAACATGCATCATCCCCAACTCAAATCCTTGACTCCTAGTAGATTGGAAACATGACTTAATAACAAAGGCGCCCACTATTAGTTCTTTAAGGTAGACAGTACTTATTCCCTTTATCCAAAGATCTACTCTTTGAGTTTTCCCTTTTGGTTGTATTTCATATATATATAATAATCCATCTCTTAAAGATCTAGTTTTTATTAATTGCACACTTAATGTCTCTCTGTTACTCTTGGGTTTTCTAGCTTTCCACCACCATTATTGTTTGCATCTTGTAGCTCTTTTAATCCTCATACTTTTGCCCTTATCTCCAATGCATTAAAGTATTCCCCTTTATCATCACCTCACTTACACTCATTCACAACCTAATTATAACACTTTTAAACTTCGATTAAGATTTCAATACAATCTACCTCAATACATTATTTCAAATCATTACTCCATAACAAGGAAATGTAAAAATGACTACAATAACACTGTCATGCATCATCCTAAATGAAACTTTAACTCTGACCAAATTAGATATGCTATCTATTAATAAAAATATACCAATTCTTAGTTCTCCAATGTAAATAAACATACTCCTTTGTCTAAAACGATTTTTAACTAGGTGTCTTGCACAATATTCTACTAAATTGATTTTCACTAGAGTTTGTCACATGTTCTACTCATAAACCATCTTCAACCACACATAACTGAAGTTCTACACTTTGATTTTTTATAATGTACCCTATTTCCAATCTACTTGTTACTTCCCCTTTTGCTTGTCCCTAGCATAGTATTATTAAGTCAATAAGGACGTGATTATTATTATTGTTATTTTGTATATGTATCCAATAGTTTGGTGATGCTAAGTTACTTTAAGTAGGGTACTTATTGATCAGGTTATCACCATGTTATTGATATTCTAGTTTTCGCTAATACTTTATGTACTTCTTATCTCATTTAATGAAGTTTAGGTTATCTTATTAGTGCCATGTGATCTCGTCATTTTTCTATTATTCATCTTATTACTTCTGCCCTTAGTTATTGTAGGAATATTTATAATCTTTATAACCCGATATAAGTGCATATATAATAGGCCTAATGAATGTCAACATGACATTGACTTAAGTGATGACTTAACTCGACTGATACGACCTTTGATGATTTAAACAAAATCGACATAACACACCATGGCATAGGAAGAAAGAACAATTCATTAGTCCCAGTGCAAGCATCTATATGCTAAGTTTCCTTAAATATTTTAATCTTGCTTCTTAAATTAGCTGTTTTATTCCACTTTCCATTTGTTATGTATTACTGCTCACTGTGTAAGATTTGATGATTAGTCTCATGTTTCTATTTATACAAGTTAGGTAAGTGTAAGGATACATTTTTTTGAATTAGTTTTTTCAAGCTTTTCTCTTTTTACTATAAAGATTAGTCCTTTCTGATTAAGTTTTTCCTTAACTGTTTTAAACCTTTATATATTTAATTCAACCATATTAAAGGGGATAAGCTCAACTAGTGTTTCCCTCATCTCTCATCTTACCTCTTCACTAACTTCATAAATTAACACTTAGATATACTACAACACAATAGGTTAAGAAAGGATTGGAAGGATGAACTAGTAAAGAGATACTATTGCGAACCATGACCAAGAATAAATGAGGTCGATCGCTGAATGGGTCTAAGCCTGCTAAAAGCTTGAAAAGGAAGTGATAAGGATCATGCGAAAGAACAAATGTATATGAAAAGTAAGTAAAAACTCATAAATAGCTCCAATGGATATAAGAGCGAAATAGATGTAAACAGAGTAATGGTTACGAGAGATAAATGTCAGGTATATTAATGTTTAATCTAATTTATAGCTATAAGTACAAGGGATATTTATACCCAACAATTTAGGGTAACGTGCCTAAAAAGGAAAAGAAAAAAAGGGTATTACCTTAAAGAAGTAATATATAAGGGTAAAAATGAATTTTCAATAAAAGTAATTATTAGTGTAGTAGATTTCACACGTGGTCCTATACACATGATGGCGATACATTGGTGAGGTCGTTGGAGGGCATGAACAAAAGTGTACAATCTGGTTGCTTGTCCGAGAAAGAGTAGCTAAGGATCAGTCCGGTCTCTCTCTCTCGACTTCTCAGCAAGGGGGATGTTGAGTCATTAATTGGCTTGGGTGCAAGTGAGTAATCTATAACTCAAAATACTTTAAAGAGACAGGCAGTCATTTGGTTCGGCATAAAGAGTGACTCGGCAAAAGAGTACTTGACTTTGGTAGGAGTCAGCTGGAGTAGAAGAATTCGCCCTACTAGGCCTTTCAGTTCTCAAGCTCATCTGTAAGTCAAAGGACCAATAACTTGATTCCTATTAGATACTGGTAGCTAAATAGGCAAACAAGCAACGTAACAGATAAAGCAATCAGGCAAAACAAATAGGAATTAAGCGTAGAAGATGAAAGTTGAATATATGAAGATAAGAACTATGGTAACTACTTATTATTGTCGATTCGAGCCTATATCCTACGCTTTCTCTTAATTACTCACTATCTTAGTGATTCGTTGCCTAAGTTTTTCTAAGATCAATCAAACTAAACTCATATATGATTAATCAACCTAAGCCTTTAAGTGATTAATCAACTTAATTCCTTCTTTGTTCCTTTACTTAACTATTCCTTGATCCTTCAACCTAAGTGTTTCTAGTATCCACCTAACATAGCTCTTGAAGCATCCTTTTACCTAAGCTCCCTATAGATCAATCAACTTAAGCTCTAATATGACTTAAACTGTAATGCCTTAGAACTAAGGGCGCTACAATCCATCATGTATCCTTAATATCTAATGATATGTTAAGGCTCTAAAGCATCACTATAGTCTCTAAACCAGTTATAAAACCTATAAGCAATATAGTAACATAATATCTCCATATTTTATACAATCTGAACGACTTATGGGCGAATTATTTTGACCACAATCACAATTAGTAACCAGCATTTATAACTCCCAAAACAAATGGACTTGCCAACAAACCTATTGAACCCTGTTTCTATTAACTCCACAAAGCATCATAAAAGTAAGGTTTTTCTTACCTTTCTATTCCTAAAATGATGATAGCAACTTTTCATACATCATCTTAAGTAGTTAACTTGTTAGAACTACCTGTAGTTGTAAAAATAGATGAATGAGTCGAAGCTTAACACATAATACACAAGCACATATAGATACCATACGAGTTATTCGCATGTGTTTAATGCGAGAAAATAACAAACAATAGGTTAATTATATTGAATTTAAGCCTATGTACAATAAAAGGGTACTCGTGATTCGGTCATATCATGATTTTATACATACATAGGTTGATATATAAGTATATCGGTTTTTAGTATTTAGAGTCCTTTACGCTCAGAGCCTAGAGTCCTTATTACCTAATTCTAGCTGCATTGTCCAACATGTAAGTCCATTGAGGAATCCTTACATGTAATTAGTAAGTGTCATCCTAAGGAATTACTACTACAAGCCCTTAGAAGAGATAAACAAGCCTAACCAACAATCAATACTTTTAGTCAAATATGGATTAGTCCAATTTCGATTTGACTTATCCTAACAAGCGCATCCAATAGACAAGCTTTACATACTTAAACTATTAAGTAAAACACTATACTAAGTCCAAACGGTGATTAAAAGAGTAATCTTGAACAGAAGAACCTGGTAATAAGAGTAACAAGTTTATCTTAGTTCATTTCTTTATTAACTCCATGCTGCTACTCGAAGGCATCACTACAACGTACTTCCATTTCCTCTTCTTAACATCCTTGAGTCTTACTCAAAGTAACACTTCAAAGGCCTTAACATTTCGAGCTCCCACCACTAGCTACTTAAATTTGATTTAGTCATCTTAAATAACTCCATCTCGTCTGAAATAGTCATCTCCAAAGACTCCCTAAAGTCCTATTCTAGTCTAGGTTTATAAGAACAGTTACAGCTGGGTAAGGGATAAAAATCAGATCTTGGCTTAGAAGAGAAATGATTAAAACACTTGCAATAAGGATTTGGAGGTTTAAGAAGGGAGTTTCAAAATAGAGTTTGATTCTTTGTAAAATATGCTTGTAAATAAGTTATGATACTTATGACTCTTAAAAATGGTTTTAGAGTATGAAATATGTTTTAGGAAATAGGTTAGAACACTGAGAAATTGATTTAAGAAATAGGAATGGAAGAAAACTTGGTTAAGTTTTTTGGAGTGAACTAGTTGCATGGTTCAAGGAGAATTAGTTGGCTGGTCCTTACTAATCTTCTATTACAAAAAGCTAGGTACAACTAGCCTTACCATTCAAACTAGAATAGTAACAAAGTTTTGAATTCACTCTCTAAACTAGCTCAAATCTTTTTTTTACTTCAATCTCACTTCAAATACACTTCGATTACTCGTCAACCCATAAGCAAAATACATTTTTACACCATCAAAATTATAAATTTAAACTTAAACACTAGTTCAAACTCCAATTCCACTAACAAAATTTAAGATACTAACTCTAATCCAATAATAGAAATAGATGAAGAGAACTTACTTGAAATGTAAGAGCACCGGTTGGAAATTCAAATACAAGCTAAATTAGAAAGATTAAACTGAAAATTTAAGCATACAAATTTGGATTTCAAGAGATTAACTACCAAAATCTATTGAAATGGATGATTTTCAATGAAATAAATTAGGAAATGAAGTTTAGAGGCCTAGTCTTTCCTTAAGATCGATTTTGCATGAATTTCCTTGAGAAGACAGTTTAGGTGCCTTGTATAGTTAGGATTTAGAGAGAGTTTAAGAAGAAGGGGAAGAATGGTTAGGAAGGCTAATGAAGACTTAGGGTTTTCGAAAAGACTTAAAGCAATTGAGTTGTTGCAAATAATGGGCTTAAGCCCAACAAAAGTTTTTAGAGCATGCCATGCATTTTTGAAACATTTTCCTCTTAATTTTCTTGAGTTTTACAAGCCGAGACTTGAAAAATGAAAGAATGCTTGAAGGAAAAGTATAGCTTAGTGAGTAACCTTTATTCAATCGGCAAGAAATAACTCCATATGCATGTTGGATACATTTATCTCCTTAAAACTTTTAAAATATTTATGTTGGATATATTTATCTTCTTAAAACTTCTAAAATTACGTAAGACCTCCATTTCTATATTAGTGCATTTTTTTTCTTCTAACACATATGTAACTGACAACTTTTGCATCTAAGGATGTGCACATGAAATAACATATTATGTTATGTTGCTATATTAGCAAAGGAAAAAGGAATAAAATATTGTTTTGTTTTAAACTATTCTCCAAGATACGACTTAAGCAAAATTGACATAAGAAATATCTTGCATGAAATCGTATCTTCAAGACATGATTGAATTATCTTGAAATCGTATGTTGGAGATAAGAATTCAAACTCATCAAAGTAAATTATATTTTAAACACACATTTTCATTAGGACTTAAGTCACCACAAGATGTCTCTTTTTTTTTTTTTTTTATTTGAGAACAAACTCTGTCTCTTATAAACAAATCCTAGCCTAAATCTTCTCTTCACTATCCAACATTTTTTGCCTTTTTAACATAATTTCAACCTTAATTCTTCTTATATCGAAACTTTTGTTGGCACAAGCTTATTTCTCTATTTTCGTGCCACTTCATGGAAAATTATTTACCTTTCTCTTTCTATGGTTAGATTTACAAGAAAGGTAAGTATTTTTTTTTATTTTTTTCATTTTTCCACTCTTTTGCTACGCTTGTAACTAGTTATGTATGTAGAGGATGATACATTGTACTTCAATTGTCTTTTTTAACCTTTGTAAACTTAGTGTTTTTTTTTTAATTATTATTTTGCACAATTTTTATGCAAAAGATAATAGTTATTTTTGTGTAATCTAATG
The DNA here is from genome assembly GCA_024138015.1 of Lumnitzera littorea. NCBI lineage: Eukaryota > Viridiplantae > Streptophyta > Magnoliopsida > Myrtales > Combretaceae > Lumnitzera > Lumnitzera littorea. The sequence continues at coordinate 68,178,518 of JAMXBB010000010.1, forward strand.
TTTCAATGTTTAACAATAATTTTTTCTTTTTCTCATTTTTGTTCGATTTGAAAAATATATATATATATATATATATATTTAAGTTTCTCTAAATAATATCACTCTTTCAAAAAAAATTCATACATTAACTTTTAAAAACAGTAATTATTTCTATAATTAAATGGTTTTTAGTGATTAATGTTTGTTTTTTTGGTTTCATGTTTCTTTGAGTAATTTGCCATTGCAAGTGTACATTAAATTAATAGTTGTTGTTTTGTTCTTATGGTTTTTATAGAAAATGTAAAGAAATTTTATACCTTGTGTATAAATTTATTAAGGACAACTTTCATTGGTGATCAATAGGTGAAAATATCTAATAATATTAAAGTGTTTTTTTTTACGCATATGTAAATATTGTTGGGCAAATGATATGGTATGTTATAAAAATATGCATTTAATAAAAGTACTTAGAGTTATGATTAATAAAATACTAATAATTTTGGGCATCATATGCAAGGGCCTCTAGATTAATAAGGAGATCTACTGAGTTGAGCTAATTTAGAGGTGCCTCTTTATAAGTATTAGTTGGAGTTTTTTTTTTTTGTTTGTTGTGTTTGCTTGTGATGGTTATGATGTGGAGTAGAAGTTGGTGTTTGCACAAGAATCCATTAGTTTTAAAGTTGCAACTTAGTTATTCGTGTAGTTACATAAAACAAAGTTTTGTATACCTAAAAATGACTTGGAACCAAGCTATTTATGATGGTTCAATTGAAACTCTAAGTGTATGATTCCCAAATTATGCCTATAACCTATGAAGCAGTAGTAATCATAGTTTACCCATAACAAATATAAGTTTTGTTAAAATAAATATAAGTTTTTTTATTTTTTTATTTTTATCAAAGTCAATACAAAGATAGTGCATGAGATTGAAGTAGCTTTTAAAGAGCCTTATAAAGATTTCGATAAGGAGAGTGATGATGATGATAAGTAGTACAATAAAGATTGGTTGTAAACATTTGAAGAGTCACATGGGTTGCAAAGAAGGAACGACTAGTGCCGTGGGTTTTCAATAGATGTGGATATTGTTGGGAGTTTAGAATTTGTGCTTTTTTTCAAGTGAGTGCTATTAGAGGTTATGCATCCTTTGAGGAGGATTAGCTTTTACATAATGGCAATTAGACTTTAGTTATGAATTCAAAGTGAGTATGTTGTTTCAAAAGAAAGAACACTTGATAATAGCAATGACGATGCATTATATAATAAACCACTATGACTATGTTGTATATGAGTTAAAGAAAAAAATGTAGTTTGTAAGATGTACTAATAGGGATAAAAGTTGTAACTGGAGACTTCATGCACATTTTAAGAAGTAGAAGATATGTTTTCATATTACTAAGTTTGAAGGTTTATATATGTGTAATTATACATGTGTAAACACTGTTATAAACCAAGATAATCCTCATTTTATTCAACCACTATTTCTAGATGTCTTATTATGGAAGTATGAAATTCATAAATGTTAAAATTACTAATCTCCAAACATTTATCTATAAGTAGTTTGGCATACTATTCTAATGAAGCAAGTTGGGTTAGCAAAGCATAAGAGTAAGAATATGGCATATGGAACGCATAATAAGCTGTGCACTTACACTTACTAAATGCTATATAAGAGGCCAATCTAGGCACCATAATTAAGTAGAAATATCTAAAGATCAACCTTGAGGATCATGTAATTTTTGACCGACCCTTTTAGGCCTTTATACCACAAATTGAAGCATTTGTATAGTATAAGTATGATATTAATATTTTTCTTATATGATTGAACCTACAACTTTTTCTTAGAATCTATCGACAAACTAACCTTTTTTTTTTCTAAGTTATTATTGATGGAAATTCTTTGTATAGGAGATGTAAGCACAAGCTATTAAAAGCAATCGGTAAAGATGGTAGAAATCATATTATCCTTTGGTACTTACGTCTTATGAACCTTACCTCAAGAAACTAAAGTAGTAAGCAAAAAACAATATCCTTTAATTGAGCTATGTCTTGGATCTATTATTTTGGGTATGGGACTAGACCATGTGCTTCCTATGTTGTTATATGAATTTCCAATCTTATGATATTTTTATAAAGAAAATCTAGTTTTATACTAACCTATTAATCTTTGATACTTGAGGTTGATGAGTTAGTTGTTGTTTTCCAACCTTAAGTTCGAATGGATTAATTCTTGGATCCTTCATAGTTTTCAAATGATTGCTTGTTGTTTTATTACATATGATTGATCATGCATTGCATATTAAAGAGTAAAAACTTGCTTAAACACTTGTTTGTATGACAAAAGAGTAATTATTAATTAAGTTGTGATTTTTCACTCTTTTTAGAGTTTTTTATACTTGCATATCCATCCCTAGTATGACATGAATTGATCATTTTAAATGGTGATTTAGTAAAGCATGGTGGGATAGGTATGATATACTTTTTTTTTTTTTAAAGAGGTAAGGCACTCCTACCTTTAGTTAGTTCCTTTCATATAGAATTTTTTTTTTTAATCTTTTTTTCAATGTTTCTTTTCTTATATATTTGTTATCTAAAGTTGCTTATGTGGCAATTATGTTTTTTTGTAATATCTATACTTAGACTTAAACAATTTAGTGATGAGTGCTTCTCTTCTCTTACGATACGACACAAAATAGTTGCTACTAACTAAGATAACCTATAGTGATGCCGTTTTATGTACGTTACCAAAATTAGTGAACAAATGAACAACAATGATTGTTGTTCTTAGATTCCAAAACATACATGGCAAGTTGTTATGACAAGGATATTCTTAGGAAGTGATAAGTGCACACTTTTTTTATAGGATCATAGGGTTTAATTTAAGTGTAGTACTTATTTTGCAAATTAATATAAACTAAACAAATAGTTATCAATTTATAGAAATGAGGGGTTAAAAATATTATATTTCCTTTCTTTTTAAATTAATTTTTTTAGATATCTCAACATCAATAATACAAAACGTATTTGTCATAAATATACATAATTGTATTGCATTTTTTATATATCTTCAAGAGACTAATGGTACCTTTAACACGAGTTTCTACTCATTCCATTATGCTCTAAATATGTTAAAACCAATTAAATTACTAAAATAGAATCGTGATTCCTTGGCCGCTAACAATCATAGGATTAGGAACGTCATTTTGTGCACAATTCAATTTGATTTTGTTTCATTTCCAATGATTTCATTTTAAACTATTCTTCCATAAAAGTGATCTAAATCTTTATTCCTCCATTAGTTTTTAAAGGGGGAGTGATTATAGATTTTATTGACAATAAGAGATAAAAGAGGAAAATCCATAAACCAAATTTACATTTAGTCTCTCGTGATTGTGGAACTAAGGAAGACTGTTTTGCTACTAACATTATGGTTGCTATAGCTCCCTTTTTGTTGTGTTTGTACCATGAACATTGAATAAGTTCATTTTCTTTATATTGATAATTGGGTATGAATACAAGAACATTTAAATATAGACTATTTTATAGTGGAATATAACTTCCATAGTAAAAATATCATAAAAATCAAAGTGTTGCATATAGCTTGAATGGATCAACTAATTAATCTACAAATTTTATTGTAGGTTGAAGAATGCATAAAGTGAGACTGAAGATTGATTGTATTAAGTATCTAGAGGGGTGATAACTAAGTAAGGCCACTATTTATCAACTACCGGCAAAGACTAGAGAATTTTTACCATTTTCACGTTCTCTTTTTCTCTCTCATTGTTAAATTTAAGAATATAGTCAATATAGTTAGTATGTTGAAGCAATGTCGTATTTGTACTTCTAAAGGTAATGTAATCAATGTTAAAGCTAAACGATCAAAATCCATCGACAACAAAATTAGTTTATGAGATATGTCAATATTCTTTGATGAGTAAAAGTAAGGAATCCAAACAAAAATTGTATTTTCTCATTTTGTTGATTTTTGCACTAAAGTAAATTCAATTAGTGTGAAGGTTAATGCTAGCAAAGTGGTTAGTAGTTCAAACAAGAGATATGAAAGCAGATTCATAATGGATAAAACCAAAAAGCACTCAAAATCAACCTTAGCTTAAATCAGCACAATTTTGACTTCAATCCCTCTTTCATTGATTATAACATCCTAGACTCAGGAAGTCATAACTTGCCATATGTTCCTAACCATCTAACGATGCATCAAGCATTGTAGCTATCTAAAATCTCCATCAAAATGCTCAATATCCACCAATAGGCATAAATACAATTCTCCACAAATAAACTCAAATTTCATAGTACGTTAATGAACCACTAATAGTATTAAAATGTTACATATTTTTCATTCTTAAAGAAATAGATAAAACTTTGCTACAGTCTAACTTCATAGATGTAACCAAGTATGTTGGTCTTCTTCATAATAATAGTACTAATCATTGCTCTCCAAATCTTGGTAATAATAAGCATTATCGGGATCCTTATAGACAATTGGTTTTTTATAAACATCTGCAGCTAAAAAAGAAATAGAAGAATGAGCTAATATCTAGTACATGAATACTACAAACACATACAAATGATGAGCAATCATATCGTTCACACACACACACACATAATGTAAGTACAAAATCACTACTAATTAATATCATAATTTTAAGTCTACACTCAGCAAAATGGATACTCATGATCTTGTTCAAGCTCTTAAACTGGAAATGCTAATGGCCTTAACCAACTATTTGCACAAGTTTGCCTCTTAGGGTATCAACACCTTCCCAACATCATGCTCTCTATTGACATAAGTTTAACATCTCATGGTCCTAAAATTGTCCCTAAGCTCATATCACTGCCAGCATGGGCTCACCCTCAGACGGTCCTAACACCTTCTTAACTCTCAATTTATAGTGGCATGGATTCACCATCATATGGTATCGGCACCTTCATAGACTAATATAGGTTCATCATCTAGGTCCTGTATCGTTAATTTACCTTAGGGCACCCCTATGATCCTTGAGGGAAATTGTTCCTGGTAGAGTCATGTTTGAAATGAGGGTAAATAATTGTTTTTGTTTCATGTTTTTTTTTTTTTTATCTTTTGTGTAATTTGCAATTGTAAGTGCATATTGAAAGTACTTCAAGTTCTTGTAGTTATTAGTAGAAAGTGTAAAGAAATTTCATAGCATATGTACTAATTGATTGTGTGTAACTTTCATTGACCATCAATAGGTGAAAATGCCTATAACATTAGAGTGCTTTGTTATGTGTACGTAAATATTATTGAGCATATGGGATACGTTTTAATAATATGTATCTAATGAAAGTTCTTGGGAATTTGATTAATAAATGAGCCTCCGAATTAATAGGAAGATTTATCGAGTTGAGTTGATTTATTGGTGTCTCTTAATCAGAGTTAGTTCACTACAGTTTAGTTGTTTGTGCAAATAAAATATGTGAAATCAAATTGCCTACACAGGAAAATGACTTGGGACCAAGCCTAATAAGATGATTTGGTTTAAATTTAGGCACATGATTCCCAAGTTATACTTACAACCTCAGAAGCAAGTGATAGTCGTAGTTTACCCGCAACTATGAGTCTCTTGAAACAAATAAAAGTATTAAATAGTACATGAGGTTGAAGTGGCTCTTTAAGATCCTTCTCAAGATTTTGGTGAGGAAAGTGATTATGATGACGATGCGTATAGTTAAGAATGGTTTCATACATTTGAACAGCCACATGAGTCGTACAGGAGGATGGCTAACGTTATGGGTTTTTGACACATGTAGATGCTGTCGGGAGATTAGAGCATATGCATTCTTTGAAGTGAGCGCTAATAGTAGATATGCATCGTCTGAGGAGGATCGGCTCCATTGCGATGGCGATTGGAGTTTAGTGATAAATTCAAGGTGCTAAACCACCGTAACTATGTTGTAGGCTATAGCGGGAGACTTCATGCATGTATTAAGCAGCAAAGTCGATGTTTTCAGATTACTAAGCATGATGGTCCATACACAAGCAGAGGAGATACATTATATACTAAAACTTGTTTGCATTCAAAGCAGAGGAGATGCATTATATACTAAAACTCGTTTGCATTCATTTGGTTTTCTTTTCACATACTTTTTATTTATCTTCCAATTTGCTTTCAATTAGTTTGGTTTTCAAATTATATTGGTTTGGTCAAATGATCACATCTGTGTTCTTTCCATTCGTGTGGTTTTCAATTTAATAATTGACAAATTTATAGGCTAATTTTTAAGTATAACAATTGTTAATCCTTTAAATAGAATGAGAAACACATTTTTCTTGGGAAATACGGATGGTATCTTCAAATATTTTAAGTGAATATTTTTTATATTTATAATTGTTTTATTCATCAGAGAGAGCGAATCTAACTGTACATTTGAAACATTAAATAACTAGCCTATTCCTTTATTTTTATTTTATAAGAATATATTAACGTTGTATACAACATGAATGATTATCATCATAAAATCAATCATTATCACTCCGTCAATTTCTTTGCTAGTACATGAAGAAAACGAGATAACGACTTCTTAGCGGCTGTCACTGCAACGCTTTCGTCTCTCCCATTTTCTTCGTCCAATGCAGCTTGGTCTACTTGAGCATTCTGCACTTTCCTAACAAGCTTTCCTAGTTCCTGTTAGACGATACAATAAAGGATAAGGAATGTCATCATCCTCATGAAGATTCAATGTTTGTATAATTAATCCACGTGAAAAATGAATAGGCATTTGCCACTGTCAAGTACAACTAAAGCCAACGCTACATACATAAAAGCTCACATGGGCTTGCTTGAGGAGTGTGATCTATGTATGTGCATGGCAAAATGCAAAACATATGTACTTATTCGGACATGGTCTATATCATATCATCCTAAGTTGAGATGGACAACATCATCCTCAGTTACTTCATAACACAGCATTCATGACATGTATGATTATTTTATCCCCATAATTTAGGTCCAACATGTCCCTAAATCCAATTCTCAATGAAATAAAGAAATGAAGTAACTTAAGATATTGTCCCTGACTTACTTGTCTATCGAAATCAACAGTGGAAAGCGAATACACTTCTCCGGTTATTTCATCGTCTTTGCTGACCAAACCATCTAACCATCTGGCCACTAAGCTGACAATTTCCTGCGACTCCTGAAAAAGCATAAAATTAGATAAGACTAACAACACAACCAAAAGGAAAGAAATAAAATACAGAATCATATTCTCAAGGGCCAGTCTTTTGCTTTAGGTTTTACTACTACTTGACAAACAAACAAGATAGAACTGGTGATGTATTCATAAAACCCACTAAGAAGGTAGTCAAGAACAACACAAAACCATGTCGTCAAATGTAAAGCGTCTAATGCTATCAGAAGAGTTCTCTCAAAACATTGCCAACAGAATTTTTTTGGAAAAATACCAAAAACAAGTCCTGACCTTTTGCTATTTTTCTTATTGCATACTCAAACCATTAAAATTTCTATTTGAAGCTTCCAACTTTTTAAATGGAAGGGAAAAGTCCTTTCATAAGCACCATCATATTTTCAGTTAGAAAGTGACATGTATCACATTCTTATTTGTCCACAATACTTAACAAGAGAACTTCAAAATACTATATTTGTTTTATCAATAAATAATATTTAGTTAATAATATTTCTTTTGGTCTGACCATGTTCTTTTCCGCAGTCTTACTATAGGCATTGTCAATATCTATTATTCAACAACTCCTTTTGTAGTCCTTTAGAGCCTCCTTTCAACTTGGCATCATCACTGTTCCGATGTTCGTTCCTCTCTTCTCATATCAACTTCCGTTCTTCTCAAGTTTTTGCATGTCTTTCTCAGCTCATCAAAACAAGGCTTAATAATTAAAGCACAAACCATAAATGGGATAGAAGCACAAAATGAAAGGCCTATGTTTAAGTGGGCTGAAATAGTGCCTAAACAATGCATAGGATGCACAAAAGGAGGCAATAGCTAAATTGCCATATAGAATGACTAATTGATATAGAGCACTCATGAGGGAGATTATATGCTTTGATCCTAGGACATTGTGTGCTAGATTTGTTGAATAAATGAGTTAGGATCATGCACCCTATCAGAGCTTATTGGATTGTAGTTTTGCAACAGTCGGAGGGAAAGGAGTCTGTTGGCTAATTATGTTGCTTCTGTATCATTTTTCTTTCTATTAATAAGTTGTTTTAGATTGATTGGTCTGCTTTCTAGGTTTTGTTTGAGAAGTAATTTGCAATCATTAAGTTTTATATCAAGATTCAGTATGTTTATCGTATAAGTTGTAAGACTTGCTTTAAGCTTCCCATTTATTATTCCCTTGATTGTTGCAAATGGATTGTTGGAGAAGAACTGAAGTAGGAGTCAGAACAGGACAGAGGAACTTCAGAACAGAGATGATGCCAAGCTGAGATAGAATGCTGAAGAAGAACAAGATCAGCATGTTTTACTTTGATTTCTAACTTCTATTTTATCAAAAGTAAATTAATTAAATTGAACATAATTTATTAGTAAAATATGCAATACATACATAAATATATATAGATATAGCTAGAATATTTATTTAATTAAAAATCTTGGATGAATCAGAAAGTGATGCATATCACCTTTTAAGGCAAAACGTAATGGTGTTGATGGATGGACTTTTTCTTTCATTTTAAAAGGTTCAAGGACTTAAATAAAAAGACTTAATAGTTTGAAGACTCAAGCAGAAAATATAAAGAAAGGTTGAGGACTTTTTAAGCCAAGGACACATCAAATGGCTAAATGCCAAGATTCAACAGGATTCCTGCTTCCTCTGCCTGCTATTGATTTTGGATTCACCATAGCAACTTGACTAGCAATTATGCTACTTCAAACATGTTTGAAGTGATCACACATGAGATGAAATGATCTTCAAGAATTGACTTGTAAATCATGCTTTTAGGAATGTTGCTCATAATGATCTTCCTTTCGAAGCATAAAGATAATAAAGAAACTTACCTCCTCTTCATCACAAAAAAATTCTGCTTCAGGGTCTTCTTCGTCCTTGGCATTATCAACATCATTCCAGTCTCCTAATCCAGACAAACTATGCAACCTACTATGATCACCATCTTTTGTCGCTTGAATTAATGCATCCATCAAATCAGGTTCTACTTCACGCAACAACTTACCTGACACGAGTCGCAAAACCAAACTAGAATCACAATGCTAGTATGAATAGGAAGAATTTGCAGCAACAATTTGTGCAGATCTATTATCAAAAAACATAACAAACAGTTCTGTAATAGGTACAAGAAGATCCTAACTAAGCTAAATAGATAATAACATTTTCACAATTGCATTGCAACCTAAGGATCAGGACATCTCTAAAGTGATAAAGTTCCCAATGAACCACCTCATAAGCATAGAAAGAGACAACTGAGAATAACTTAAATAAATTCTTTAGAACTGAGTTGATCTGATCTGCGCCAGCTGAGTGAAAGTTTTTTGGGTAATGAGCTGATTGAAATTAGTTATTACATAATCTTATAAAATTAATTCCAGTTCTTACTGTAATTAACCATGGAGGATTTGGACAAACAAACAACTTACCAATATAATTAAATTGCCGTCGCTTCCCTTCTCGAACATCGGGTCCTAGTCTCTGCAGCAAAAACACAAGCACGTCATAAGCATTAGAAATAAATGAGAGAAATTTCCAAACACCCGAAAACAAACATAAAAAACGTATAGATAAATTGCCAAATGCTGAGCTTTAGCACCTTCACTAGCATTAGAGCCTCAAATACATCTTCCTCCAATGAAGCCACTCTAAAAAGACAAGAAAACAGCAATGTCATACCAACTATGCTAAATAATACAGCAAGATATGAGTAATCCAGAGAAAAATTTATAGTTTATAAGAGCTGCAATTGAGGGAAAATGACAGTGGATCTAGTTGAAGTTTCTCTTTGCCATGCTTTCTTATGAAACAACTTCCATAAAAAGGTTCTCGGAATTTTACTTGCATGCAATGATATCTACATCGTTACTATAGTCATTATGAGTAATTAAATTATACAATAATTTCACGATCAATATCAAATGAGCTCATTTTCCAATATTAAGGAAATGGAAATGAATACCTAAGAATGCGTTTGATTTGGGGGGGTGGAGAAGGAAGCAAGGTCCATTCCCCAACGAACAGCGCGTCGAGCCTCACGCTTCATCTGGTTACGGCTCTTCTTCTTCTTATCACCTTCTTCTTCACTCCACTCATTTTCTCGGGAATCGTACGGTAACGGAGCATTTGGGAAACGGAGACCTCCCCGGGAGGAGGTCTGGTAGGGGGTGTTCCTTCTTTGGGCGTAAGTGGAGGAGGTGCGTTTAGAGAGTGGCGGTTGTGTTGGTGGGAGGACGGAGAATTGGTGGTGGCGGAAGTGCAACCATGGAGGAAGGTGTCTCAGTAGTCGGAGAGATTGAGCCATTCACCACCACCGGAAACGGAAGCTGCGGTTGATGGACGGCCAGGTGGATCTTGTTTCTGGACAAAAGGTTATAGGCCTGTTTAGTTTATCTTCAAGGTTGTCTTTGTCTTTCGGTTTCGAAAGTGTGTTGGGTTTTCACTTCCTCTACCCACGGGCTCAAAGGGCCCATCAATCAAGAAGTTTAAAATTTCGTCTTATTACTGCAACAAAGATTTTTCTTTTCTTTTTTTTATAATTTTCAAACTTGAGTTTTTGAAATTTTAAGGTTAGGAAAACTATTTGATCTCTATCTTATTTGTTTTGTTTTTTATGTTTAGGTAAATTATCTCTAATTATGGTGAAATCTTCGTATTTTGGATGGAAAATGTTTAAATTTTAGAGAATAAATAAGATCAACTTTGTATATATATATATACACACTTTTACCTTCGTTTTCATTTCTTATTTCAACAAACAGAAGCGTCAAACAATAGAAAAATATCAAAAAGAGAACAAACCAAAAACGTCCATTAAATATTGCCTTAGTAATGATAAAAGAAATATAACATAGAGGTAGTGGGTGTAGTGACAGTTATGTAAAGATTGAAGATTACGATTTATGGTCGATGGAGGCAAGATGAGAAAAAAGTAATCAAAATTGGAGAAAATAATCTTTTACAAAAATTTTAACCTTATAAATAATTCTTTGAAGTTTTAATAAATTTATAACATAATTTGACGGATTTATTTATTATATTTAAAAATTTAGAAGATAAATTTGCATGTATATAAAAAATTAGTCATTTACATTTTCCCCTAATTTTTGCTTTAGAAAGATAAAGTAGCAACCTGATTTTTCATCCCATGCGAAGTGACTTGTTGGTTACATTATAATTTATAACTCACCACCATTTATTATTATAAACTATTTATAATAGTAATTAAGGTTTTTTTTTTTCCAAGTAATTAAGATAGAGTTTTTTTAGGGATGTAGCAGGGCAAGTCATAATAAAATACCGAACCTGCTCAACCTATTAAAAACTCTATAAGACTAAACCAGAGAGGCTTTAAGGTTAGGTTTTGAAATTGAATTGAAACTCGATAACTTACAGGATCGAATTATGGGACTCCAAAAGAAACCCAATGGAAAACTTGATGTGATAATAATTATGAATAATATAACAAAGTTAAGTTGATTATGAATAGATATGCTATTTGTCATGTTTAACTGCATACTAAAGCAATAATATGTATGGCTTTCGAAGGAACTACTTCATTGCTAATTCGAGAAGCAGTATCGAAATTTAGGGTATTGAGAAACTTCCTCTATCAGGACCTTATAGGCAGTCTAGTAAGATTGCTTATAATTTTCATATCATTTGTGCACCCCTAATATGAAAATTGCTTTATAATTAGTGTTTATGCGATAACCTTTGTGTAAGTAGTTGCACATAGATTGTGAAAGGAGAGTTGTATCGATTTATAAAATTAATGTAACGAACGTCATGTTAATATTAATTAGAAACTTTCGAGTCAAGAAACCTTGCGTTTATTGGTATAGTTATTAATTACTTTTAGTTTGGGGCGTTACAAATGTATTAGAGTCAATCCCTTACTAATATGTGAATAATTTGAGGATTGTTTCTGGCCTAAGTTAGAAAAGAGGTCTGAGAAGAGTGTATAATATCATTAAGGTATGACTCCAAGCATATTTTCGAATAACTTATAAGTTAATGGTGGCAGTAATGAACAAAATTGTATACTGAAATAGGGGAAAGAATCAGGTCTAGTTATAAAGTTTTACAATAAAAATGTTGCATTTTTTTTTTTTTTTGTGTTGGGTAGGGGTAGGGGGGTAATGGGTGGGTAGGTGATAAGATTCGGGATACCGATCCCATTAAATGCTAAAGCCAAACTCGTCTACTTTTTTTATGGATATCTCATTTGATTGCTTATTTTTGTTTATGTTATTTAGACGTTTTATTTCTTATATTTTTCCTAAATTACCTTTATGTTTGTGATGAGCAACCTTATCACTTGGACCGGTATGTCATATCTGATGACTCTGAGGTCGTATTGGATCTTGTTAGTGCGTCATATTTAGCTTAATTGCTCATGGATTTGCTAAATCCCTATTTTATTTTCTTGTTTTTGTTCCTTGTGGTACCTTTCTATGTGTACGACTCTAGAGATGCATTAGTAGGGGAGGGAATTTCAATATCTTATGTGTAAGCAATTTCATACGAATTATAGGAGAAGAGTTACATTAGTTTATAAGACTAATATAATTAATGCCATATTAACATTAACGAAAAACTTTTAAGTTAAATAGTTGAAATAGACTCATTAGTATTTGTTAACATGGATATCGGCTACTTTTGATTTAGGTGTTACAGTTTATGTTATGACAAAAAATACAAGACTAATAAGGACAAGTAGAAAATGCCCGAGATATCTAAATGATTACATATGAAGACTTAGGCATACATAATATTGTGGAGACACAAATAGCTGAAATTATAAGTAGTTGTAAAAGTCAATGAGAAATTGTAAATTGTTTCCACAAATGAAACCATAAAAAACTATTATACAATTATAAATACTTACAAGTAGAGGATACATATAAATATGACAGAAGAGTTAGTTAGGGTATTAAACCCCATATTTTGAACCTTCTTATATGAGGAGTTTCTTTGGTGCTTAAAGACCAGGGCTTTCAATTTGAATTCCATCTTTTGTTTTTGATCATTCTTGAATCATCTTTGCATTATACCTTACATAAGAGAAATACTACTGTTAGTACGGATACGAAAATATACATCACAACATATAGGGAAATTGGTATAAAAGTATAGATTGAAAGTTCTATGTTTTAGATCTATAATTGTTTTTCAGAAATCATCATTGTAGAACACATTGTACAAAACCCTAAAATTTTCCAAGAGAACATAAAAAGTATAAGAAAGAAAGAGAGAGATGTACCTATCGTGTGTGACCGAGAGATCTAGAAGGAGGATATTTTGCATATTTGGCTTCTTAATTAAGAATGCCAAAAACATTGTTTTTTTACAATAAAGGTGAGAAATTGAGTTGTAGGCTGGGTTATCCCTTAGACGACTAACAATCGGTTCTTTCATTATTTTAACAATTTAAGATTCAAAAGTGATGACTAATAATACAAGGAGTGTATCTCAATTACAAGAAGATCTTCATCATTATGCAATAAGAATGGGTGTAGTGAAAGAAACAAGTAAGGAGACAAATGCAAGAATGGATAAGCTTGAAAGTTCAATGAAAGAAATAAAGAAAATGTTGATGCAATCTTTGAATAATAGTGGGGAGAATCAGAAATGTAATAATGAGCAACTAGTTCATACAGATAGCTAATCATCTTCTCTAGGAAACAATGGGGAGTCAAGTGCAAGTGTGCATAACATCAAATTAGAATTACCAAGATTTAGTGGTAATGACCTAGATGCTTGGATTTTCAAAGTAACACGGTTTTTTTACTACCATGGAGTATCGGATGAAGAGCACATGAGGATGGCAGCTTTTACAATAGAGAATGAAGCATTAGCATGGTATTAATAGATGCTAAGAAGTGGATAATTATCTACTTAGCAGCCATTTTACACGCACTCAAATTGAGATTTAGACCATCAATGTTTGAAGATTATCAAGGAAAGCTTTCAAAATTGGTGCAAAAGACTATGGTGGATGCATATGAGAGTGAATTTAAATTAGTACTCAATCATATTCATAGCCTATTAGAAAGCTTTATTCAAAGTTGTTTCATATTAAGATCGGAGCCTAATATTCAAGCAGAGGTAATATTAGCAAGACCCACATCTCTTTTGGAAGTAATGAGTTTAGCAAAGCTACTAAAGCTAAGATTCAAAGACTTACACATTCATTAACCACAATTTTTTCTAAAATGAACCAATAAACATTCAAATCTAACCCACCTTTCTTTTCGTTTAAACCCACTTTTTCAAACACCTAACCAAAATCTTTCCTAACACCTTTCAATTCCAGACAATATCCATAAATTCGTCTAATAAATAAACACTACAAACCAATTCATCCAAACCACTTAAAAAGATGACACCAAAAGAGTTGGCAATATAGAGAGAAAAAGAGCTTTGCTATAACTGCAATGAAAAATATCATAGAGGCCATATTTATAAAGCAAAGTTTCTTATGTTGATTCAACCAGAAGAAGATCAGCTTGAATAGGAGGAAGTGCTAGAGTTGCCAAAAAATGAGGAAAATTGTGAAGTAGTAGAATTTAATGAAGAAAGTGAACATTGAGATTGGAAGGAACAATAAAAGATAAGCATGTTTCAATATTAGTAGATTCTAGAAGCACGCATAATTTCATGCATCATAATGTGGCAAAAATGTTGGATTTACCAATAATTACAGTTCCTAAATTCTTTGTGATGATTGGAAATGGAGATTAGCTCACTTGTTCAAGTATTTGTAACAAGTCCCATTAATTCTAAATGGAATCAAAATTTTGGTGGATTTTTACATTTTGCAAATCCAAGGAGTAGAATTGGTATTGGGAATATAATGGTTAGTTACATCAGGCCTTTTAGTAGTAGATTATTCTTTATTGAGCATGAAATTTGTGTGGCAAGTAAAAAAAAATTTCAAGGAAATAAGGAGATAATTTTGAAGCAAATTGAGGGATTAGAGTTAAGAAAATTGATAAAATCTAATAATGTGGCTTGTTTCTTTAATTTGGTGGCTCAAAAGGAAATAAAACTTTATGATACTACAAAAAATAATGAACTTAAGTCATTATTAAGCAGATTTCAAGATATTTTGTGACTCCTACATCATTGCCACTAATGCGTGATATCTAACATCATATTCATTTAAAGGATGAAACAAAAGCCATAAATATTAGACCATATTATTATCTTTATTTCTAAAAAGGGAAGATAGAGAAGTTAGTTAAGGAAATGTTGGAGAATAGAGTCATTCAACCAAGTACTAGTTCATTTTCATCACTAGTATTATTGGTCAAGAAAAATGATGGTTCATAGAAGTTTTGTATGGATTATAGAGCATTAAATCGAGCAACTATACTTGATAAATTTCCGATTCCAACAATTGACGAGTTGTTGGATGAGTTAGCGGGAGCAACAATTTTTTTCAAAATGGATTTATGTGCGAGATATCATTAGATACGGATGAATCCAGCTAATGTAGACAAAATGGCCTTTAAGACACATGAAGGACATTATAAATTCTTAGTAATGCTTTTTGGTTTATCCAATGCCCCAACAACGTTTCAATTAATCATGAATAACGTATTCAGGCCATATCTCAAAAAATTCATTATAGTATTTTTTGACGATATTATGATATATAGTAGGAATATGCAAGAACACATTGTGCATTTGGAAAAAGCTTTTGAATGTTTGAGGAAACATGTTTTTTATCTTAAAAAGAACAAGTGTTCTTTTGTTAAGGATGGTATTGACTATCTTGGACATATAGTTTCAAAAGAAGTAGTGCAGCCAAATTCGAAGAAGGTAACAGTTATTAAGAGTTAGCCTCAAACTACATTAGTAAAATAGTTGAGAGTATTTTTGGGTATTACTAGATATTACGGACATTTTGTGAAAGATTATGCTAAGATAGCATTTTTTTTAACAAATTTGTTAAAAAAAAATGCTTTTAAATGGAGTATTGAAGCCACTATCGCATTTCAATAGTTGAAGGAGTCATTGATGTCTCCACCCATTTTAGCTCTTCTAAATTTTTCTAAAACATTCATTATAGAAACAGACGCATTGGGAGTGGGATTAGGTGCTATTTTGCATCAATGAAAAAGTCTTATTACGTATTTTAGAAAGAAATTTAGCTTAAGTATGCAAAAAGCTAATGCTTTTGTAAGGGAGTTATCTATTGTGGTTGAAGCAATTCGCAAATGGTGACAATATCTCTTAGGGCAGCATTTTATTATTAGAACTATTTACAAGAGTCTCAAAGAATTACTTACTTAAGTAATTTAGACTCTAGAGCAACAACAATATTTGGTGAAATTAATGGAGTATGACTAAGATTCAATATAAATTAGGCTTAAATAATAAAGGAGAAAATGCATTATTTAGGAGATTTGAAGAGGAGTTCTAGCTTTTGGCTTTATCGATTCCTTCTTTTGATTGATTCAATTTACTAAAGAAGGAATTAGAGCAAAATGAGGAATGGATAACATTGAGGGATAAATGTTGTTAAGGGGAGTCATTAAAGTTGCCTTTGTCATACCGTGATGAGCTACTTTATTTAGGCAACAAGATTTTCATTCTCTCAACATTATCAATCATTCCTACTTTATTGATGGAATTTCATGTTACATTAATAAGAGGACATGCATGGATAATAAAAACTTTTAAGCGCTTAAGTGCTGCATTCTAATGGAAGAGAATGAGGTGAGATGTGGAAGAATTTGTGAAGTGTTGTTATGTTTGCCAACAAATCAAGTACCTAACAACATCTCTAGTTGGTTGATTACAACCACTTTGTATACCACAACAAATTTTTTATGATATTTTAATGGACTTTATTACTAGTTTACCATTATCAAAAGGGTATTCGGTAATAATGGTAAACCAATAATATTGGTTTTTTTTTTATAGACTTACTAAATATTGTCATTTAGGTCTATTACTAGCTAACTATACGACTATATCGATAGCTAAGTTATTTGTTGACTTAGTACTCAAATTATGTGGATTTTTTAAGACAACTATATCTGATAGAGATAGTGTGTTTTTGAGTAAATTTTAGAGGGAGCTTTTTAAACTTAGTGGAACATAATTGAAGATGAGTTCAACTTACCATCCTCAAACGGATGGTTAAACATAAGTATTGCATAGGTGTTTGGAGCATTTTATGAGAGCCTTTGTTATGGAGTCACCAAAGGAGTGGCCTAAATATTTAGCTTGGGTAGAGTTTTTATTTAATACTAGTTATCATACTAATACTTAGCTTACTCCTTTTAAAATAATATATGGTAGAGATCTTCCTCAGATTCCCAATTATATCAGAGGGTTTTCATTAGTGGAGGCAATGGATCAAGAGTTATAAGATCAAGATTATATATTATTTGTTTTGAAGAACAACTTGGCAAAAGCACAACAGAGAATGAAAAGTTTTGCTGATTAAAAGAGGTTTGATAAAGAGTTACAAGTAAGAGATTGGGTTTATACGAAGTTGCAACCCTATCGACAAACTTCATTAGCTAATCGACTGTCCTATAAGCTATTTAGAAGATATTTTGGTCCTTTTGAAGTAATGAAGCGCATAGGACCAGTAGCTTATAGATTGAATCTACCAGAACAGTCTAGGATCCATCTTATATTTCATATTTCTTTCTTGAAGAAAATCGAAGGTAAACAAGATTTCCTTAGACCACTATCAACTTTGTCTTTGGACAATCATCCAATCGTCCAACCCAAAGCTAATTTGGATATATCGGAGCTTTTCAAACAAGGTACTATGGTTACATAAGTTCTAATTCAATATTGTTAAACTTAGGATTCATTATTTGATTTTGATGAGAACAAAACAAAAAGCATATAATTAAACTTATTGTTTTTAAAGAAAAGAAAAGAAAAGAAGTGGATGATTAAACTAAGTATTACTTGCTTATTTTTTAGATAATTGAATAAGTTCAATCAGCTTGCTTAATGATTAAATATATTAATTATCTCTACAAGAAATTTAATCTTTTGAAGTGGTGATCAAACGATCTTAAAGTTATATTGTAAAGAGTATTCGTTTGTTGTGTGTTAAAAGAATTTTCAGGTGATTTTTTGCCTATCGAATTGACAGCTTAAGGAAAAACCAGGCTAACAGTATAAAACTCTAAAAAACACAAAAAAAAAAAAAAAGCTCATTGACCTGAAAGAACTGACTTATTGGTAGAGTAATTTTTACCGGCTTATTGGTAGTTCAAAGCACCAATATGTCAGTAAGTCAATTTTAAGTAGTTATTGGAACATTTAATGTGCAGCAACAGGAAGAATTTAAGGAGTCGTTATAAAAACTCAACTACTCGACCAAAGCTTTTAAGATCTAATATTCTATTGCGACTTAAAGACATTCTCTTATATTCTTAAGCTCATTTCACTTCTCCTTGGTCTATTATATACTTATTTACTATCAAATAAAAAGAGACATAGCTGTGTGTTTAAAAGTCCTCACATTTGTAATCTTGAGTGAAGAAAGTGATTTTCTTGAATTAGTTGTTGTAAAAGAGATTGTGTAAGTTTGTGTAACTCTTGGAGCAATTGGATTGCGAAATCAATAAAGTGAAAGTAAAGTCCTCGATTGGAAGGATTGTATGTTCGTGAAGACTAGGGGACGGTCTGAACTCCACGTTAAATCTGGGCTTGATCTTTTTTATCCTTATCTCTTTAATTTCCGCATTTATTATTATTCTATTATTACTTTGATTACTCTTATTATTACATTTAGTCATTTATATCGAAAAAGAATTAAAATTTGTCCTTAAACTCAATTCATTCCCTCTTGAGTTTAGCCTAGTGTTCTTCAAATATGAGTCACTATTTTTAGAAGATTCCACAGAGGTCAACTTATAGGCTTTTATCAGAACTTAGGGACAAGGTCAAGGGGAGAAATCTATTATGATAGAAAATAAAAGACATATAAGGACAAGTAAAAGACATCAAGGATTACATATGAAGACTTAGGCATACATAATATTATGGAGTCACATATAATTGAGATTACAAGTAGTTATAAGAGCAAGTTAGAAATTGTAATTCGTTTCAAGAGATGAAACTAGAAAAATTGTTATATAGTTATAGGCAAAAGATACATATAAATAGGATAGAAGAGTTAGTTAGGTTATCCAACCTTATAATCCGAACCTTCTTATATGAGGAGTTTCTATGGTGCTTGAAGACTAAGGCTTTCAATTTGAATTCTATCTTTTCCTTTTGATCATTCTTGAATGATCTTTATGTTACACTTCGCATCAAAGAAATACTACTGTTAGTACGAATAGGAAAATATACGTCACAACATATAGAGAAATTGGTATCAAAATATAGATTGAGTGTTCTACATTTCAGATTTGTAGTTGTTTTCCAGAAATCATCATTGTAGAACACGATTGTACAAAACCCTAAAATTTTCTAAAAGAACACAAACAGTATGAGAGAGAGAGAGAGATGTACTTGTCATATTTGATCAAGAGATCTAGAAAGAGGATATTTTGTAGATTTGGCTTTTTGATTAAGAAGGTAAAAAACGTTGTGTTTTTACCATAAAAGTAGGAAATTGAATTGTAGGTTAAGCTATCCTATAGATGGCTAATGGTTTATCACTTTATCTTATGAAGAAGTAAAGTTAAGAAGCAAAAATTCAATCAAATATGATATCTAATAATTTCAAATTCAAATATAAAATTGAAAAAGAAGGAAAAAGTTGTGATAGTTATTTTAATATTATCCCTAAAATTAAACATATAAATATATAATCCCATAAAGTGTATTTCAACTCTCCTTGAACCAAGCCTAACAATCAGTTTCGTGAAAAGTGAAAGTGGGATGAAAGCACGCAAATCGAAACCACCCTCGTTGATTAGCAGGCAACATTCTCCTTGTACAATCTCTCTCTCTCTCTCTCTCTCGGTACAATGAAAATAAATTGATGGGAAGCAGATCCAACGCAAACCCAGCTAGGAAACCGCAACATATGCACGTGGATGCCTCAACTATACAATAATACTATTGCATATTTTTGGTAGGGTTAGTACTTTTATAATAGTTTACCGTCAAGATGCTTTTCTTCAGTTTCATTTTTCTTTTTTCATTTAAGACATTTATTTTTCTTATATGTATTATATAGATGGTTTGTTAATAAATTAAATATGTATTTTTTGCATACTGAAGCTCAACTTGAGGGAATGTCACGGGGATTGAGTCTTGGGATCTAGAGCTTTTCCTTGGATCAAAGCTTGCCAATGCATATACCTAGGAGGGCTAGCCTTTTCTTTTTTCCATTAACCAAATTCAATAGCATCATGAGCTATTAGTTAAGTGGGGTAATTAATGCTGTTGCATGACCGGAGTTAAAAGTTTGGATCCATCTACTAGCTAGTGACGACCATAATTAAAACTAATGTTCTTTTAACGCATACGAATTCTAAATTATGGGGAAAAAAAATAAAACATAAGTTTCCTAAGAAGTTGAAGCTTTAGAAAGTTATATATGCTCTCGGTCAATAAGGAAATCCAATAGATCATTAGGAGTGTTTAGGTATGAGTTTCCTACTTCATGTGGATTCAAAAAAATGAAGTGAATATAATAATTATGAATTGAAATGACTTAGAGAAGGCTTTCAAAGGAAGAATAAGTAATCTCAATAAGTGGATGCACTTATAATGGATGAAAGAGTTTTGTGATCAATTTCGCTATCACAGTTCTTGAGATTCGAGCAAGAAGAGCTTGAAGTCTTTACTTCTCAAGATTCCATTTTATTCTTGGCAAAGAAGCTTAGTTGTAAATTATTGTTTCTTTAGTCTTTGAAATGTATGGAATTAGGAAAGTTGGAGTGTCCTTTCACGAGCTTTTAAGTGTACACGGGTATGCTGAAAAAAGGTTAAGAATGGTCTAACTAGCTCCGGCAATCTTTATTTGGAATCTATCAAACCAAATCTCTTTTAAGTCATTAGGATCTAGGCTTGTATCAAGGTTTTGTCACTTACTCCCTATAATATGAAATTAATCGTTGGACATAACAAATTTATATAAACCATTTTAACCTTGCTAACACTCCCAAGTCCCATATGTATTAATGATACGTGTAAACCACCTCCTTAAGTGAGATATACTTGGTCTACATTTTTTTTTATGTTTTATCACCGGTCTTTTATATATTATTAAATCTATCGACTACGATATATATATATGGTAGTAGCACGTACATATGTGGGTCTATATGTGTGCATATTTTAACAGTTACATAAAAAGGGCATATACTTTTGCCTTAATGCTAGTGCGCCCAATAAAAAGAAAAATAAACTTCTAGTACTAATGGAATGACAATGGCCGTCTTATTTTTTGAATGTTTATTTGTCGAAGCTTAACATGTAGTAAGCTTATGAGTAATGGTATGGTCAGGTTTTTGCAAATTATTTCTTACCACGCATATCCATCTCTATGGTGTATGCTCTATACCGATGAAACGATGAAACTATGTACATAAATATGATGTCCATTGTCAGAGCAGGTTTTTTTTTAAAAAAAAAAAAAAAAAATTGGTATTAGTGTAGAAAATACATAAAGTTAAATAAATATCATAGTAATCAGTTTAGTATTATTTTTTTTATCATTTCAACTTGGTGTTCTATTATTCCTATACGGATTCATGCTGTTATGTTACCTGAATTTGCAGTACTAGTGTTGTTCATATTCGTTGTTGTAACGTGATCTTCTAAAGCGATGGTTTGTGCACACCATCATCATCATATAAGTTGGCAGCTGCCATCTGGAATAATTACAGGCACCTCATCAAACTGCAAAGCTCCCTTTGTATATACATGGAAAGTACTAATAATTGGACTTTAGGCATTAATGTTTTCATCCGTACAAATTTTTCTAAACGAAAGTGAATTAAAGCTGTTCTTTATGGGAAAGAATCCGTGCTGGAAATAAGGGACTCGTAGCTGATAAACTTTCAGGATTTCTTTTTTAAATTTTTATTTTTTATGGCAAAGCTTCACATGCATGCATAGTATGCTTTATGAAATAACCGATATCTGAATTTCACGGATTTAACAAGCTAAATCTACAAAATAACTACTCAAATTAGAGTTTAAGTTATTATTTAGTAGTTTCTTAAATTAAGATCGGGTTTCATAATATTTTAACTCAAACTAATTCAAATCTAATGAAGCTTGATTCCATCTTAAAATGTTAGCCAAGTTTCATCACTTGAACTTGAATGTTATTTTTATTTTATTTAGAAAAGATATGTTTTAGAGACGTCAAGTATAAAAGAACTTACCCAAGTTCAGCTCAAGATTTTGAATGCCACTTTGTGTCATTTCAATTCTAACTCTTCTCTTTTTTTTTTTTTATCGCTAGTCATACCTGTGAATTAGTATGTTTGAATTCAATTTAGTCATGGAACAAGCACTAGACAATTTTTAGCTAATGGACTAGATATTATGAGCGTAGATTAATTCTTATAAGATTTTTACATATATCGGTAATTGATTTTTACTGATTTCTTGCAACTAGAAAAGAAATACGATGAAATAATTAATTAGAATGATCTTACATTAGGTTTTTTTTTTTTTTTTACATAAAGTGTAATTTGAGAATGAGTTTTTCAAAATCTTTAATTGGTAATCTAACGAAGTATTATACTTTTACCTAAGATTAAAAAATGTTGTACCAACTACTAAACATCCTCTCATAGCAAGAGCTAACCCCCCTTTGTCTTACGAAAAATGTTTTCTATCTTTTTTATAACATTATAATTTCCAATCCTCAAATATAATTATAGCAGTCAAAAATAGTTGCCACCAATAGTTATCTAATATCAAGTGACGTAGGAAGCATTTCCCATAGTAGCTACGCTGTTGATCATGATCGCTATTATTATCACCAAGTTAAGACACTAATTATTATAATCCCTCGATTACTAAATAATATTCAATGATAATGAAATTAGATTATTAAAAAATATAAAAAATGGCATCTACGATTTAGGTTCGGATAACAGTTAAAGTAGAAAGCTCTCTTATATTTTTAATGTTGGACTTGAAAAGATATATATTTGATAGGGAAAGAAACTTAATTTCAAGAAAGAATACTGGTTGGAGAGATGAAATCCAAATAACGCGTATGATGTCGCTAAATAGAGAAGAAGGCTATGTTGGAGTATCCTATTGTATTTTGTTTATTCGGTAAAATAGGGTAATTAACAATCATAAACAAATGGGAGAGTAACTATCAACAAAAAATAACCTACTATTAATGCTCACCGACAAAAATTTACATTATCATGCATAGCATATTTTTAACTTGTATAAACAATTTCATAAATTTATATATAGTGTTCACATTAGAGAAAACCTCTAAAAATAGGCTTGAAGTATTGTATTTGGTAACCATCTCAACATCTCTCAATATTTCACTTCTATTGTTAGAGGGAACTAGTGAATTTTCTCCTATTATATGATAGAAAATATTGAATTTTTTTTGCTTATATAATAGAGAGAGGTTGTAATACTAATTTTTTTTTTTTTTGAAATTTGTTTACCTTTACCCATGGTTTTTACCCTAAATTAATTGGAGATTTTCCACATAAAGTTTATATATTTATTTTTTTCATTGTTATTATTCTTAAATTTATTAGCTATAGTTTTACTCTATGTGAGCCTATATTTCACAACAGTAATAGCTTAAGTGTGAAATAAAAACCAATGTCTTGCATTCATAATGCGATTGACAAATTTTTAGAGAAATAAATCAATGAAAATCAAAAGAAATAAAAAAAAAGGGAAAGGCAAATGCAATTTTCATTTTATATGTGGATTTACTAAAAGAAAATGAAAGGAAATCAAGAAAAACATTTCTATTTTCAATGTTCAGTTTTATTTAATAGATTATATTACTCTTTTATTTAATAGATTACATTACTCTTTTGTTTTGTATTTAGGGTAAATTACATAGATATCCCAAAAAAAAAAACTTTTTATATTACATGAACCCCTTAATTTTTGAAAAGTCTGCACCTACACTCCTAAAATGATTATGGAGCCAACTTTTTTTATATGTTAGTAGCCTATATTGTTACCATTGTCTGACATGAAAAAAAAATGATTAATAAATACCATGTCATAACTCTTGCAATTTCATATCTAATGTAAATATTATTATTATAAATTTCTTGAATTTTTGCTAAATGACTTCAAAATTGTACAAACTTTGAA
The DNA here is from genome assembly GCA_024138015.1 of Lumnitzera littorea. Lineage (NCBI taxonomy): Eukaryota > Viridiplantae > Streptophyta > Magnoliopsida > Myrtales > Combretaceae > Lumnitzera > Lumnitzera littorea. The sequence goes on from JAMXBB010000010.1 coordinate 68,202,951, forward strand.
CTTCAAACAAATATCCATTATATGTTTAGTCAAGAAAGAATAGAAAAAAAAAAAAGGATTTTCACTAAAAATAAATGCAATATAAAAAAAGATGTTAGATCACTTATATAAGATGTTAATTTAAGAAAATCATTTTTCTTCCAAATGGAACTAGGGTTTAAGTTTTGGTGCCGTAAGGCTTGATTAAGGTTTTTCAAATGATTTTATAGGGATTAGGTAAGTGTTTTTTAATCATTAGCTTAGAGTTCAATTTTGTACATTAATGTTATATCAATTCCTTGCTCTCATCTAATTTGTTATAAGGTAATTTCAATCCTCTTTTATTTTTTTCAAATTTCAAGTATTAGGTTGATTTTACATATTAAATGAAATAAATAAGTTAAAGCCTGTCATGTCAGCATATGAATTTGATGTGACCTCTATTTTGTGCATGCCAACAAAGATACATATAAGCTGCCAATATATATAAAAAATGGACTTCATAATTATTTCAAAGAGTGTAAATATTGACTTTTAAAATAATAAGTTTTCGTACAATATTAAAAGTTATTAGAGGGTATCTACAAAATTTACCCTATCATTTAAGTCTACATGTTAAGGGTCTTATAATTTAAACTAAGATCTTTTGTTTATCATTATTTAATGGATTATATTACTCTTTCGTTTATTATTTATCCTCAATTCCACTATATTTTCTGTATATTTTTTCTTCCTAAACCATTCAACCATCCCCACCTTTATCTTACCAGAAAGAAAGCTTTCATTCTTTTCCATCAAATTCTTTTAATTTCCTTCCACTTTCCCACCTTTATTAAAACAGAATGTAAGTCCTGCGGGAGTGGTGTTGCTCCGATACTTAGCAAATACAGACAAGTCCTTTATCAAATTTTAAAGATCAGCAAAAGAGTGAAAAACAGTAGCAGTTTTCTTCTTCGAAAAATCCTATTGTATTGTGTTCAATGGTTTTATTTTACGCTGAATAAATAACATTCTCATCACCTAAAAATATAAATGTAGTCTCTCCTCCCTTGGATGAGATACCAATCATCTTTGCCATCCCAATTCAAATTTTTAATCCACTGCTCAAAAGCTAAATTTGAACTTTTGCTACTGTGATGTGTGGATTTCAGCCCCATACATGCTCATGATTGCAAAATGCTGGCAGAATATTCCCACTTTAATCCGAAATCAAGCGATAATGAATTAAAATTAAAAAAAAAAAAAAAAGGTCTGTCCAAATGCCGTTTATCTGCAGCGACGGTGACAATGGATTGGAAAAGAGGCTGCATAAAGCAAATAACAAGCTGCGGAAAAGCAAACATTTAAAAAGACAAATCCTTTTCTATAATCCTAAAAAAGCCAAAAAACAACCGACACAAAAAAAGCCTTTGCGAAAAACACATCAACATTCCAACAAAAATTATTTAATTTGCTTTAGCAAAGAAAAGAAGAAGAAAAAAAAAAAAAAGGGACGAGAACTGTTTTTGTCCATTCATTGAAGAAGATTCATCAAATTGAACAAGAGCAAGAGGCCAAGAGCAAGGCTTTGATTGTGCAACAGAAGCTTCTAATTCTGTTTTGAAAACACTATTCCTCTTCTTTGTACTCTCTACAAACAAAAAACCAAATTGCACTTCCTCTTTTTCTCTCTTTTCCCCTTCTTTCCATAGAGATTTTTTTTTAACAAAAAAAAAAAAAGGAAAGGAAAGCTGTACACAACCCAAACACGTCATCAACAATGTACACAATCCCGTGTCGATTTTTTTAACTTAGCGCCCCCCTAATACCACTACGACTACTTTCTCTTTCTATCTCATGCCCTTCATTTCAACCGAATCCACTGGTACCGACCTTCAAGTGGCTCATCCTTAACGATATCATAATTGTACCTGCACCACACCACACGATACAAAGTGAAGTTTGTTAGAGATCAGTTAGGGTTTCCAATTCTCTCTCTCTCTCTCTCTCTGTCTCTCTCTCTCCCCCCTTATATTTTACACCATGATCGCTAAAGTGCGCTCAAAGTACACTACACTACACTACACTCACTTTTCTGCGAAACGCTTCTGCTCGTACTTCTCCGCCGCAGAGAAGAACTCCTCGATCTCCGACTCCGGTGGCATCCTAACCTCCAGCGACGACATCCTTCGGGCTGCCATATTCACCGGGGCTTTCTTCTCCATTTCGAGCAGCGATTTCACGTTGTCCATGTTTTCTCTGTTTGGAAAGGAATTTATTTGCGTACGTATCGCGTATTTATGGATATTTTTTTGTATGATGTTAGAGGAAATTGAATCGTAACAGATCATTAAATGTGAAAAGGAAATATTTCAATGGCATTGAAAGTAAGTTATCGTTAGTAAATGTACCTGGAGTTTGTGAAAAAGATGGACGTTGAGGTTTCGGTTTCGGTTTCGGTTATGGATCTCTTGACCTGCAAATTGAACGTTTTAAGAGAAATTCTTTTTGGTGAAGAATAATATATATATATTTAATATACGAAATAAATGCAAATTCAATAAGATTGTTACTATTATTTATTAAATTTAGAATTTATCCAAAAACAGAGGAGCAGAAATTTAAATTTGAAATAGAGCCGCTTTTCCTCCGTTTTCTTTCATTTTCTTAGCAATCCAACACAGGAGATAGTTGAATTATACTCGTAATTAGAACAATACCGAGAAATTCTAACAAAATAAAAATTTAAAGCACATGAACCAAATATTGAACCCTCAAAAAATTATGACAACGAATGCATAATGACATGTCAATTTGCAGTTTAATAGTTTTTCAAGCCTTCATTTAAAATTCTCATGCTGCTTCTCCATTTTCTCAGCAACCAAACAGAACACTAACTATATTTAAATTTCACCTTGGAGTCAAAGGCTTTGGGAATTTCATTCTTCAAAATGTTATTATTCGAGTCACTACTCGACAAACAAGACAGAGCAAAACAACGGTCTTTCTCCACTTCTTCTGCACCGTTCTTTTCGGTTAGAGCTTCACCATAACCAAACGATGCCGTCTCCGGAGGCTCACCAGAGACACTACCGGAAGTCTCTTCCTTATGCTCTGACTCCATGGAATACAATAACTCAAAACAATTCTCACGTTCGGAGCTAATTCTCCTTCTCTTCGCCATGGAAACTGTATCCGAAGAAGCTTCTTCTCTCTCTCCATGCACTTTCTTACGCGCTTTTTCACACTCCTCCATTGCTTCTCTCTCTCGTCTAGGTGTAATGGTGAGTTTGGTTTTGGAAAGAGAGAGGTGAAGTGAAGAAATGGAAACACCCAAATAAGGAAGAGTGAAGGAAAAGGTAATTGAAATTGACGGATGAGATTTCGTGATGAATGTGGGGGTTTGTTACAGATGTGTGGCTGAGATTTAGTTAGAAGTGAGGAGAGATGCTGTTACGAGGATCCGAAGTTGACAGGATCATACGTGTGTGTGTGTGTGAGCGTGTGTTTTCTCCCGGACTTCAAAGAATAAAACGGCAGCTTTTGCGTCGTTCCTTCAGTTAACAAGGGCAGTGGACGTTCGGATTTGATTCTTTCCTTATTTTTGAATTGAAGAGTGATAATTGGTAAGTAGTTTTCGCTAAGAGATTTTAATTTAAATTTAAATTTTGAACAACGTAAAATAAATTAGGGATGATTTTGTCAATAATACTCATTTTCTTTTTTCATATAGAAAAATAGGAGATTTTTTATATCAATATTAACAAAAATACGTTATAATAATGTTGGTCAATTTAAACTATTAATTTAATAAAATTTAATTTATACCATCTATCTTATTAAAATAGACTAATATATTACCTAAATAACAAGTTAATAATTTTTATGAATGATTAATTAAACGAGAAAGAAAAAAAGAGAATATAACTTACTAAACTTTTATAACTATATTCTGTAACAGGTTATTTTAGTCAATATTATGGTAGCGCTAGCATTATCATAAAAAAATCCAAATAGATTACAAGATGGGCATGATATAACTAATATTTTAATGTTAATATCATTATAAACTTATTTCTTGATTGATTCAATTTTCAAACTAAAAATACAAAAGTTATTAGTATAGAGTTGATCAATTCTTAATATTCTGGATTTTTCTATGATAATGGTAATTTGACTAATTTAGGCGTGATGTTTAATTTTATTTAAATTTTATAGAAGTTTTTAAATCTTATTATTTTGAGCTTGATAGCTATCTTATATTCCATAGCTAACATAAAGAATCATTCTAAATCAGTGCTTTAATAGGTACCATATTGTTAACTAAATTGGTAACTCATGTATCTCCTTATGCTAAATATTGTATGCTTTGCATGTTCATGCTTTCACATACTCAGCCTAATATGCTTGCATATCACATTTTTAAAATCTAGTATGCAACAAACATTATTTGTGCTTCCAAGGAAAAGTAAAATAAGTACTTCGATTGTTGAAGTCATAACAACAAGTTTAACATCTTCTTAAATGCTAAGTAAGGTAGAATTCAACATATAAAGTGCTCGATGGGTTGTTGAAATTTAGAAAGGTTTAACCTCTTTTTACAACATCTATACTAGTACTCCTTACCTCACCTTTTATCAAATTAACAACACAGATTAGAAAACATGTAAAAAAAATGAGAGACTCTCAAGGCTTTTCTAAGACTAATAAACCACTTGTTTGGCTTCTATTATCTTATGAGAAACATCATACTTCCCTACCTTATGGACATATCAAACATTTTTATAAGATATTGTGATGCTTCAATCCTTTGGTCTATTGTGTCTAAAATGGTAACCAACTTTGAAATTACTTATACTTCTTTCCTTACCTATTCTATGTTGAAACAGTAGTTAATCTATGTTCATGTTTCTCACTACTTGGAATCTCCTCCTAAAATTGTACCACAACATTAGTATGAAAAATCTAGTGGATGAAGCTATTGTGCTTGATGTTGATGGGGAAAATTTGCCAAGAGGATTGTACTTGTTTCACATGGAAAGAAATGAGCAACCATCATAAGTATTGCGATCTAGCAATCTTTCAACTAGTACGCATGGCTTGTCCTCTAAAAGAAGTAAAAAAATCGCCCCAAGCAACTTAGACAACGAGAGCAACAATGATGTTATCTCAAAAGCTTATAATGAACTATTATTCTACTAAGTGAAATGATGGGTCGATGGGGAGGAAGAAGAAGGACCGATATTGTAATACCCTTACTTGATAGTCGGCTAAAACACAAATGATGTCGGTACTTTGGCAATAAGGGACATTATAGTACCTTTGGCTTTGACGGTCTCATCTAAGTCAGCTTTAATAGTCTGATTTAAGTTAGCTTTTAGCTTAAGAGGGTGAGTCCTTATCTTATTGCGTTTTGTTCAACCCTGATATTGGCGAAGCATGTTTGTACCTGATCGATTGGAGAGATGCTAATGAAAGAAGATAAGGGGGGCATATACTTTTTTTTCCCCTATTGATAGCAACATGAGGATGGGAAGCTCGCATGACCACCAAACATCTAAACTAAGAGTAGGCGTGGTTCGGTTGGGTACACTTTATCCTTCGTTACTAAACTGAACTTATTATAATGGTTCGTTTTTCTTTTTAGAAATCGAACCTAACCATACAGTTCGGTTCATAAATTTTTTGAATCTAATTAAAACCAATTTGATCAACTGTTTTAACTGTTTGTGTCAAAATTTCAAATGGAATTCACTTAACTTAATTTTAATAATTGATACAAAATTAAGATGAAAAATAATAAGATATGAAAAATTTAATGAAATCTATAAATATTGATGAAAAAAAATATAAAAAAGTACAAAATAATTGCATGAATTTTTTTTATTTTACTAAACGATTCGGCTCGATTTTAAATGATATGGTATCAAATTGAATCGTAAACCAAATGATTCACAAAAAAAAAAAAAAAAAAAAAAACCAAATTTTCGGTTCGATTCAGTTCATAATTCAATTTACAGTTTGCGGTTTTTTTATCCAACCCTAATCCAAACAAAGGAGAAGGCATTGGAGGATTATTGGTTAGCATAATCTTATAATGGGTTTCAATTATAGGTACGAAATTTTGAAAAAAGAAATATATTCTTGTTAATGAAGAAGCTTTTTTCTTTTATTCACTTTAAGTTTTTGGAGTTTGATTGTTTTGAATGGTAAAAAGCAATTTTATTAACAACCATTTGATAAGAAACTAACAAGTAAAACCATTATAAGTTCTTCTAGAAAAGGTTTATTCAATTATTTAAATAATAATAAAATATTCACTAAAAAATATTGAATTATTAAGGCTATACTAAAGTTTTCACTAAAAAATTAATTTAAGTATCCCATAGGTTGAGAAATTAACAAAAAGCTTAAAAGTTCTTATTAAAAATTACTTAGTTATTTAAATCATATTGAAATAAATAAAAACCAAGATATATTTGATAAAATAAATCTAATTATATTAGTTGAAGAATTTATCCAACAAAATAAATCTAATTAAACTTTATTTCTACATTAACTTTAAAATATAAAAGAGCCCACATGTTGCCAATGTTGGGTAACCCATGTACTTTATTATGCCCTCGTGCATCCAAGTCTTAACCCATGTATGCTTATACTTTCAAATGATTTTTATATGCCAATACTTAAGTGGGTTACGAATAACCTTGTAATTGATCGTACTTGCATGCTTAGCCCATTTACTACCTTGTGTTAAACAAAGTTTTGAAATTTTAGATGAGCTATTTTTTGCTTCTTAAACGATTTTCAAATTAAAAAAGCAAAGAACCGTCTAAACTATCCCATTCTCAAAGCATCCCATTCACCATTGTCTTCAAGGAAATTAACAATTGCCCATGTTCTAAATACTAAGAGAGATTACAATCTGAAAGGGTAAAATAGAAAAAGTCAAAAGAAATGAAAAAGCAAAAAATTAACAACTACTTCTTTTAAAGGGTTTTTAAGGAGTTACATCTTCAAACATTTATAAGAGGAGGCATCAAATTGAGCCAATTGGGTCAAGTCTAAGCTGGTCTAAGATATTTATAGCTTGTATTAAGTAGGCTTATGGCATTTTAGTCCTTGTATTAGGATGGTTAGAGAGCCTTTTTTAACTTATTATTATTATTATTACTATTTTAGCTCTTGTCATCCATGGCCATCATTCTTGTGTACAACTTAAATGCCCATTTTCTATAATAGTTGTGGCGCAATACTCCAATATCTTTTATTTAGAAGATCTATACCTAGTAGGATAATAATGACTAACAATAGCTTTTGTTGATAGTCGGCTTTAGACATAGACCCTTATAGAATAGGCTAACCATATTAGGCCTAGGACCATCGGTTCTATTCATAGGACCTCTTAACTCAAGCTGACCCTTTTGGCCCATAGTTTAAGCTCTTTTGAACCTGTTACAGTCTCTTTCAAATAGCACCCACCCCGATAAGAATAACATCGAAGATTGGGTGCAACATTAGCCCTCTTTGAGTCACAAACATCACGATATTAATTCAAAGGTGCTTGACTATCCTTTTGCTCCCACATTGTATCAAGTGTGGTATGATGTCTAAGGAATTTTCCTTCAGAGATCTTATGTGGCCAAAACTGTACAGTACCACCAAGTATTTATTAAGAAGAGATAGGCACTAGGTTCAAGGCAATTATCCCTTGGCAATATTAGATTATCTTACCACTTGTGTGCCCTAAAACCTAGGGTAGGATGTCCTAGAGTATATATTATAAGTTGACAAGAGCTCAAGGGTTCAAACTATGAATACTAAACTCTCTCTCTCTCTCTCTCTCTATAACAAATTTTATACTTACATGGTACCACTTTTAAGCTTCCTATTTTCAGATTACATACTTCTTTACGAGTATAGCTGACTTAAATATTAGAATAATCTCACCGAACAACTCTTCGTTATTTTGCTCACCCTTGTCGATTTTGTAGATTGGCTTTGTCGCGCTAGGAGCTACTTTGATCTAGCCCATCTAATCTCGAGGGGCTCAACATACTATACTGGCAGAATTTTGAGATGATGGCTTCAAATATATACATGTACACATATAAGATTACATTGATTTTCAATACAGATATAAATTTATAAAATAATATATTAAAAAATCGTTAGTCACGATTAAATTGATGATTTTGCATAAGAGAAAGTTCAAAACAATCACTTGCAACATCTTTTTAGAAAAAGTAAGAACCAAAATTAATGAAGCAGATTATAAGGGTTGGAAAAAAATCAACAATTGCAAAATGCACAAAATTATTTAATAATCTTAATTATGTTTTTTTTTTTTTTGCAAAACCATCTTAATTATGTTTAGGGAAAGAGAAAGGACTTTTCACTATGATAACGCTTACGTACTGTAGCATAAAAGGGTCTACAAGTTCCATGCTAAGTAAAAGTAGAATACTTTACTGCACGTTTCCATCTTGGTGACTTATGTTTGACTCCTATCAAAAGGTTAACCTATCTTATTACACTTTTCTAGTATCGTTGTGTATTTTTTAGTAGCACATAGGTGGTATCTATCAACTTTTTGCATTTTTCTTACAATGCATTTTCCAGTTATGTTACTAAAAAAATACATATATCTTTAAGACTTATTTTTGAGTCATCTTAGACGTCTTATGTGTAGTATTCCTAACTTGACCTTATACCTAAACTTTATAACCGAGTCTGAATACCTAATTTAAAATCTAAACCTGCATATTACCTTTTGGAGCCACTCGAACCGTACCTTATAAAGCCTAAAAAATGCCAACACATGTAAAAGTTTTAAATATATGAATACCATTGCATATGTCGGCAAGTTTTTGCGGAGAATTAATAGTTTTCATAGTATATGTACAACATCGACCAACAATAAAAAAAAAAAAATCCAATTTCATTATTCAAGTGCCACCATCATAAGGCTTTTATTTCTTGGCTATTTGAACAATAGAGCTGCTAAAATGAGTTGTTTCACACTTAACTAGGAGATTTGATATGGGTTGGTTTACATACTTGTATTATTAAAGTGAAATCAACTATCATTTAGTGTCTTTTTTAATATAACTGAATTATTCTCTTATCTGACTTTTAGTTTTACCAAAAAGTCCATAAATGATTAATGGTTTTTAATAAATCTTCAAAATGTCAATGTTATTATAATAAAAAATTATACATATTAAAATGATATTTTTCCATAATTAATCCCCAAAATCTCCACCAAAAAAACAATTTCCTTTTATAATTCTAACTTGCATATAGATGTCATATTCCATGTAAGGAATTCATTTTTTCCTTATTTAAAATTCTATTCAATTAAAAAAGTTAAGCTCTAATTATGACCATAAATTAAATGATTCACTATATATAAATTGACCATTGCATAGTAATAATAGTAAATATATCAATAATGATCATCCATAATAAAAAGACATTTATAACTTGATAAAATGAAATTAATGACGTATAATTGAAATAACAAATTATAATATTAGGGGATAAAATAAATTAAAAATATTAATAAATTCATTGCATTATTTTTTTTTTCAAATTGTTATTATTGGCAAATGCATCATGGGTACAACGTTTGCTAATATTTATTATATATGAAAATTGATTATATTTATTAAGAATACTTAAATACTGCATATAATATATCCTATATATAAATATAAAATATATGGTATCTTAGTATCTAAAATCGTATGGCATACGATGTACATGTTCCGAGTAGATTATAGGATTTGTTAGAGTTTAACTCTAAACCTAACATGTAGAAGCAGGCCTATAAAATTAGAATGGAACTTATTTTGTTACATTCCAAATGTACCTCTAGACTCATAGACCATCCATGACCTTGTGGGTTTCAAGTTTCGGCATAAATTGGTGAACATTGTATGGTATATGTTACGGCCTGACACCATCGGCAAGCAACAATTTCACTGCATGTAAGGTTTAGAAAAATGTAAGTAAAATTTACAATATGATATCATAATATTTTATTCTTTTGATCTCAGATAAAATATTTTTCTTCAATTTCATTATTCAGGATGGATTACAATAAAGGAAAGTGATAAACGTGAGAAATTTATTAGTCTTCAAATTAGAAAACAACTATTTAGTTTTTTATTTGAATCCTTATTGTTTGTAAAAAAGTCATCCATTAGTCGGTTGCTATCTTTCCCATTAGGGTTGACACATGGTGCTTTTTTATTGGTCTAATTATTTATGTAATAAATAATATAATAAAACAATAAAAATGACAAGAAATAGAGAAAATTTAGAAAAATAACAAAGAAAAAATGTAATTTAAAAATTAGAAAATAATATTTATCTATATATGTGTATATATAATTTAAGTAAAATAAAAAGTAAAACTAAAAAAAAAAAGAAAAATAAGAAAAAAATAGTTGCAATGACTCTAACAATAGAAGGTGGCCAGAATGACCAAAGAAAGAGAGTGAGTCTTGATTAACTTTAAAAAGTAGACCAAGCAACACATTGATTGGCTAAGGTGGTTGTCATGAAAAACAGAGAAAGTCAAAACTCGACTAGGTTTAAGATCAATCACACAACTTTATCTTAATCAAATTAGGTTTTTGTTTTTGTTTTTTTTTTTTCTTTTTAGGTGGCCACCCTAAACTGCTAGTAGGTCACTTGACCCATTTTTTGAAGTAGGCTATGAGTCATTCCCCTTAAAGTGGATGAAATCTAGCCAGCTAAGGTAGGCGATAACCTGATATTTAATTTTCTTAAATTCACCTTGTTTTTATTTATCTTTTGAATTTTTCTATTATTGTTGTTATTGTTGTTGTTATAATTATAATTATAACCATTATTATAAGTTTACGTATTTCATTTTAATAATTTTTATCTATTTTTATCATTTTTGATGATTTTATGCAAATATTATATCAACTAATAATTTATTTAATTAAATTAATTATTTGGATTAACCAAAACATCTTTTATAATACCCTTAACGGAAAAAGTAATAGTTTACAAATAGAGTATTCTTTTGCAAACTTTTACAAATGTTGATGACTTAAATAAAGGAAAAAAAACTTTGAAAACTCAATTAGAAAAAAGTGGTATAATTTGAGTACTAAAAGTAGAATTCTCCTTCACTAAAATTGAATAAATCCTATAGCTAGAACTAAATCTTGTACTCCTCAACATCATCGTTGGCATTATGTTCGAACCAGCTCCTATACCATCCTCCTTAAGAGCTCATCCATTATAAAAGCTATTGGTGCAAACTTAAGTGCTAGATTCATTTCAATTTTTTACTCGCCTTCTATCATATTACCTTACCTCAAATTAAAGAAATCAGTATACATTTTCTAATGTAGACTATTCGAAGATTATTACTTGAAAAAACCATCTCAAGATAATTCCAAAGTAATTTACTATAGAATCAACCTTCCAATCAATAGATGCAACATATCTTAGTATAAACATTACATATGCAACCTTTATATCTTTTGACTCTTTGTATACAGTGAAGGCCTTCTACATCTCCTCAATCTACTCCTCAACCTCAACCACATCCAAGTCCAAGCATTAAATTACTTCACCAATTGAGTAAATCTTATCAACTTAGGCATGGCATTCTATTTATCCCTTCCATTATGCATTTCTTGTCTATGATGGCCCTCTTATAGCATCAGTGCAGTAATCTCTTACATAATGACATTATGCTACATCTAATGCTATTGACCATGAAAGAAGTCTACTAATTTTTGAACTAAGTTAACCAATAGCTCAGTTTCAAATCGTATAGCATTATATAACGCCCTACCTTCCAAGCGTTTGCTTGAAATTTTGCCCAACTTTTAGGTACTTGAAGATAGTTCATTGTTGCTATCTCTAAGTTAAGGATAAAGTAAAATATGTACTTAACTTGCCATTCCACTTCATATAACATTTGATTTTAAAACACTTCTTACTCAACTTAACAAACAATAGTAGAAGTTGTTACAAAGTAGGCCGTACTCAAAGCACCACGGTTATACACTTTTGTATAATATAGTAATCTTTTATAAGTACACACATTTGACTACAACTACTGCAATAAATCTTTTGTAAGGTATTATTAACACCTTCCTTGAAGAATTGCCTTCACTTATTTATGTCATATCTCATAGCCGATGACTTCTTCCAAGAGTTCATTTTTAGCTAGTACTCTGAAGTCTATTTACCTCAATAGTACAATCAATAGCGGAGGTTGTTACAAAGTAGGCCATACTCAAAGTACCATGGTTATACACTTTTGTATAATATAGTAATCTTTTATAAGTACACACATTTGACTACAACTACTACAATAAATCATTTGTAAGGTATTACTAACACCTTCATTGAAGAATTGCCTTCACTTATTTAAGTCATATCTCATAGCCAATGACTTCTTCCAAGAGCTCATTTTTAGCTAGTACTCTGAAGTCTCTTTACCTCTATGGTACAATCCACCATTTAATTCATTCTTAACTTGAAGATAAGATAATATATTCCCTTAGTTTATGGTAAGTTGAGTGAGAGTAGATAAATATACAACAACAAACATAAATAATACCATAGGCATATCAACAAAATGTTAATATACAATATCTTATTACTTCTTAACCAAACAATTAATGCAAATACTGTATATATGCTAATGTACATGACATGCATCAGTATCGATATCCTAACTCAGCCTTGCAACTCATCCGGTTAGTCGATTTATACAGGTATCTTGATACAAAGTTTAGGAACCAAGAGGCAATAAAGAGTTGCTTGGGAGTAGGAGCCCCAAAACCTAACCAAACATAAACTACATGAAGTGATCTATATGCTTAAAAACCTAACTTTTATAAATCAAGTCATTTACTTAGTAAACCCAACTTTCCTTTCATTTAAAACTCAACTTAGCCAAAACTTAGTTTTTATAAAAACTTAACCTGTAGGTCCTTTTTGTACCATGCTATTAATACATCAAGTCACATACTAAGCAATACCTAACAAATTAACAAGTAAGTTTACTCTTTACTTATGATTATTATTATTATTAGCCTAGCCTTTACTCTGTTTCCTTAGTAGTTCTAAGATCTTGGTATTGGGTTCACTTAAGCAAAACACCTTAAAAGGTAAAGTTAGTCCTTGGATTCTCTTTCAAGTTAACATAAATCCCAGTAATGTTATGTAAGAACTTAGCACATTATCATACTAACCGAGTCTAGTGTCAAAACATCATTCAGTCAGTAATGATCATAAAAGAAGCTCCACATAACTCAGCAAACAACACATTAACTTACAACCACACTCAATCAAGCCAAAACATCATAAAACATGCAAAGTTAGGAGTAGACATAATCTACTCGAGGCACACAAATATCTACTTACCTAGCTTGCGATTCATTCTTAAACTTACTCATTAGCACAAACTCCTTCTTTAGCTACTTGACTCAACAAGTGTAAATATTACTAAGATCAACTACAGATCATGCATGTATATATTTTTAGCTTGTTGTTGAAGTATTGGTTTTGAGGTTGTTTTATAAGGAGAGCATTTGTTCCTGACTGTCTCTAACTTAGCCTTTGAATTACTCTTTAATTCAGGCTAACTTCAAAATTTCTAATAAAACACCATTTAAGTTATATACTCAGTTTACAAATTAAGAACTTCTAACATTTCACCTAACTCTGTTATCTAAGTTACAAGAACCTTAAAGTGCAGCCTTTGGTTTTGTCTCCATTTTAGCTTTTGATTTAACCATAATACTATATTATAATGTTTTCACTTATCAACTAAGCCAAGCTAAGACTAGTAAAGAGTACTTCAAATGCAATAGTAACTAAGACTCCTCTTGCTATGGTGTTGATTGTACAAATTACCTTATTATTCTTATTTATTAATATATACATAAGTAATAGGAAAATACTTAACAATTAATATCTATACTCCATTACATTTACGAAAAATATACTTTTACTCAAAGAATTATAGTTGTTACATTTTGGTCACGAAAAATACTAAAATAGTATAATATACAATTGTAGCTACTCCATTTTTGCCTTCTCTAAGTTCATTTTTAATTTAGAATTTTCTAATTTTCAAAAAATGTCAAAATATGAAAAAACACAAAAAAAAAAAAATTAATGTGGAAGATACCAAAAAAAAAAAAAATAAAGAAAAGGCATAGCAAAAATTGAAAAATAAGGGAAAACCAAAAATAAAAAATAAAAAATGAGAAGAAAAACTAAAAAATAATAAAACCAGAAAAATTAAAAATATTATAGAAAGTGTCATGTTATTGGGTTAGTTTGGGGTGAAAATCAATTTTTGAGGTTAAAAGAGATTTTTGGAATCAAAATAAATATATGCGATTTGGCCAAATTAGTAATTTTGGATTAAAATGAACATTTATTTAAAATCATTTTTTTTTTTCACTCGGGTTTAGCTAATTCATTTTTTTTTATTAGATCATGGTCTCAAATTGCACCTCAATTAAAGTTAAAATAAATAATTTATAGCCATTTAAAGTTTTTAAATAAAAGCTGAATATGGGTAGAAATTAATATCCTCATTTGGTTAAATTTGATAATTTTCAAAAATATTTTGAGTATATATTTATTAGACTTTGTATTGCATCGAATGGCATAGTATGATTTTTTAGAAGTCGAAAAATTAACCAAATTTTATTTTAGGTGTTAAAAAAAAAAATAGACATCACGGACAAAATTAGCATAGGAGGAGGAAAAAGAAAGAAAAAAAAGAAACATGTAATGCTAACATGATGCCACTCATTGGGTGTTCCGTAGCATATAGAGGGTCAACTTTAACCCTTCGCTTTCTCTTTCTCTTTCTTCCCTTCCATTTTCTTCTTTTTTCCTTTCTTGTTTTGTTTCCTTTATTCATGATCAGGGAGCTCTCTAAATAGGGCAATTTTTGACACCCTAAAAACAACTAGATTTGATTTGATTTTAGATTAGCTCTTTAAAAAATAAGTGCATGTTATTTTGGTTAAGAAATCTTGAAAAATAATAAAAAGAAAGTTTCCCAACGAAAGAAAAAAAAAATCTTTTAGTAAGCTATCCATGCACAACATCTAAAAAGCGAGAAATTGAATCTCTTAATGTAATCCCACCACATTTTTGGTATATAATTAGTAAAAAGATATAGGAGATTGATTTTATCTATTTAATTGATAGAAATAACATCTAAAACACATCAAAATCGAACTAAAAAATGGAAAAAAAAAACCAAAATTGCAAAATGAAAGAGGATTTAATTTCCAAACATAAAAGGGAAGCTTCTTTGCCAATAAGCTCAACTTCACACTATAAATAAGGTTCCCTTTTTTTCATTGACACGTATAATTGGAACGAAAACGAATTAAATTGAGATAATTTTCAATTTCTCATTCTAAACATTAGTTTTAGGGTTTTGTTGGGCAAATCGAAGGAACAGAGCATGCTTTTTCTTGAAATTAGTGGTAAGGTTTCGTAGATTAGAAATCAAGAGTCAAGAACCATCGCTACCTTGCTAGAAACCGCCCAAGAAGTCCTTAAACTAGTCATCTGTTCATTACTAGATGAGGTAAGTTCTTAATACCTTTGGGTGCTCTTAATTGTTTTTGCTCTCTTGGTGATTTTGATGCTTGTTTTAGTGATTGACATGTGTTTATTCATGAAAAAAAGGTTTTGATTCAAGAATTTTATTAAATGTCATAACGAAATAGTTTTTTGTTCTTTTTTTTTTGGGTAATAGTTATAAATTATTAATATAACTAGTAAGCATGCTATGTAACTATAAATGTGATTCTATGATGTTGTATGATATTTTTTTTATTGATTTGTACCTTATATGATTCATTTGTCTTTAATTAGTTTTTTTTTTTTAATAAAAGGGGCTTCTCTTCTCTTCTCTTCTCTTTTTATAAATGTTTTGCCAACTTAGGAAAAACGTTTTTCTTAATAAAAAATCTAAATTGACTTATTTTCAAAATTAGGAGTTATTAGTGTTTTTTTAAAAAAAAAAATTGGACAAAGGTTGTATTTTTCAAATTAATTAATATGTAAATACTTAAAGTGAAATATTTAACAATTAAAATGGACCAATCTACTAAAGTTTTATAAAATTTTTTTAGAACTATTTGGGTATGATCTTGGCTAGTATGTATATAGACACTTCGAGTGGCCCTAAAAAATAAAAAAAATTTCTTTTTTTTTTTTAGTATTAAGCCTTTTTTATTTTAAGAAACTCATCAAAGATAGATTACATTATTTTATGGATTTCTTTTATGGAAATCGCTTATGTTTTAAATAAGTTAACCTCTGAGCCATATACTCTCTAGTTTCTATTTTCTAAACTATTGTTAGAAAATCAATAAACCAATAGTTGAAATTTAGGTCTATCTACCCACATATCCTAATTTCACTTTTTATTTTATCGGGTGGTGACTCTTTTTTCAAGGTTATTTTTAAATAAAACATTTTCTTAGCCTGATCAAGAGATTTATATTTAGCAAGCTAAGCTTAATATAAATTGGGCTAAGAAAAGAGGAAAACCAAATTTTCAACTCCATAGATTAGTGACTCTACTGGGGATCTTATAGGCTAGCCATAAAAGAGATCCATGAAAAGTTTATTGGGCCTTTGTTTTGTAAACAAATAATAATAATAATAATAATAATTGGGTTTTTGTCTTATTTTAGTGTTTAAATTTTTATGTATATAGTTGTACTAATGTAGGCTTTAGTGATGTAAGAAAAAGAAAAAAAAAAAATTGGAGGTGGCCCATTAGGTCTAGGGGGGTTTCTTTATAAAAGAATCATTATGTGTGTTTAGAAGCGGTCGAACCTGAATCGTCTTAGGAGCCTAGAAGATGAACCATTATATAAGTCTCAAGTGATATGATGAAATTGCTGTTGGGGGTCGAGTTGGCCAACCATGCTCAAGTTTCAAATGGGCCAATGATCTATGTGAGGCTTTTTGAAACTTGGGGACCTTTCAGAACCTACCTAATTGCATTTATGAGTTTGCATAAGTTGACAAGTAAATCATATGTGATAAGTTCATTAAAGTTAAAGGCTGCAACATGATGAAATTTGAAGCGTTCATGTTGTATTATTGAATTTTTATATTTTTGAAAGCATGTGAAAAAAAAATAGTGTACTTCATAATCTTTTTTTAATTTCTTGTAAAAGAAAGATGTGTAAAATTAGTTTTTCTCTTTCTTGAAATTTATAGGAAAATGAAGAAGAAGATCTATGTCAACAGAGCCAAAGACCATAAGGATGTGCTAAAGAGATGGTTCCATCTTTTTAGCCTTAAGTAGTAGGACTACATTAAAGCAAAGATTAGGCCCATTATGTCCCTAATGGAGATTTCTGTCAATCTCACTTTTAGACGGGCCTTAGTTTACTTTTGTAACCCAGAACTTGTGGCTTTCTGTGTTGGGCCTCACCAGTTATGCATATTGATTAAAAAATACATCCAGTTACTAAAGACCACTACTAATATGAGCGAGATGTACCTTTCGAACCTCAAAAAAGGTGCCTATGGCATTTTTAGGGATTTATTAGGTATAAAAAAGAATGAAATAAATCAGGCTTTGAAAGAACATAATGGGAGATGTTACGCCCCGAAGTCATAGAGTTACAACAGTCCCGTCGTGTAAACAATTCTATGATAGTAACTAACTTCGTAGTATTTACTATAGACATGATCTACATAAGGTGTCGATAACTCCTCGCTTTAAAGTAAATAGTCCAATTAAGAGTTGAGTTAAAGTTATAGTAATTAACAAGAACTTTAAGTCAACATATATATAATTACATGTGCATTCCATAGAACTTCTCAAGAAATTCTACATTAACGTAACAGTCAATTAATTTACATATCAACTATCAGTCTTTCATTCTTAAACTTCTAAGGAGACTCTAGCTATACATCAACTACTAGGCGAATTGATCCTCACACCCCAGGCTTCAAAAGAACTAATCTTTGGATAATTGTAGGGCGGCATAATACTCGGAGTATTCAGAAATCAGGACCTGCAAAAAGATTTATACCGGTATAAGTAACTGCAGCTCAATAAGTTGAATTGGAGACCCGTGAATGTATACAAACACAAACAAGATTATTAAGCAATTATTTTCATGCAATACAATAAGCAAGTGTTATCACACAACGTAGTCCGGTCCATTGCAAAATTAGAGAAATTTCACCCGCTCTAATTCGAGTTGAGGAGTTTTGATATTATGCAACAGTTTACAACCAAACCCTGGTTTGTGCAATGGAGACACTACTTCTCCTAAGATTATCCTTCGAACCAATGCCCTCATCCTCACTGCGACCTCCTCTCTTGTCACTTAGTTCAGTTAAGAATGAGGAAAAAATCGATTTGCTGTCCAGCGCTATCTTTATCGAAGGTATCGGTGTTTGGTTGGAGAATCCTAATAATCCCCTAAAAGGTTGTAATGCATGACAATTTAGGTCATTAGATTCGAATAAGATTAAATTCCATTTAGGGTGTTTAGACAATTTCACACCAATCCAGTCATAATACACAATTAATCATAACACAAATTTCAATACGAATTTAGATACTAAAACACATGCATAAACTACTTATAATCATAATCATACATAATCCTGAGTCTCCGAGTATAATGAAATAGTACTCCAATATGGTAAAGTAATAACCTAACTTACTTGGAATTCTTGGTTGCCCAATCACTTAATTGCAGGTTGGTTCATCTCCGGGTATCCGATAATACAAATACGTCTTTTTAGTACTTATACTTTGATAATACATATTCTAAGTAATAATTTAACTCATTTCTTTACATATACCTATTATTTACTAATAATTCATTCTACCTTAGCTCGAGGTTTGGTTTCTAAATTAGATACCAGTTTTGGTTCTATATTGTCTTTGATTACGAGGAATCTTAAATACGTTCGAATCCTAATATGAAATTAATCACATTAAGCTCGAGTATTTTAATATCACATTGGGTTTTAATTTAGTGTTCTAACCTATTCGGTATACTCTAATCCTAATTGAGGTACCAAATTTACTTTTGATGTGAGAAAATCTTATATTTTTTATCTAATTACCTAAAATTAAATTTTGTTTCAGATTTATTATGTACTGATTTTTATTATTATATTATCCAAATAAACCTAATTTTTCATATTTATTAAATTTTTAATTTCACATATTCCTAATTTCCTACAATTACTACATAATTCTTATATTAATTATACTTAACACTTCAAAGACTAGGATTAGGTTTCCACATCAGAGATTAACATCCTTAAACATTTAATTATCATCTAAATCAGTAATTAATTACTTAATCACCTAATTAACCCAAAATTACTAAATTTTCTCATCATTTTAGGGCTAAAAAATTACTTAAAAATTTCAAAAGTTAATTTTAAAAAAATAGCTTCATATCACTGTTCTATATCACTTAAGCATTCCACAAAAAAAAAAAAAAAATTGAGCTCCAAACTACACTCCTAAGCCTATTTATTTCTAGTTCTAATTATGCTTGGTTTTACTTAATTTCTTAAGAATCCTATATTTACAGATGTAATTAAACTTAATAATTATTTTCCTCTTAATCTATATACAATAAAACCTTAGAATAATAAATTTCATAATTTTCTGAGCAAAATAAATAATTTTAAGAAATTTTACAAAATCGGAGAAGATGTGAGACTCACTCGGTTCAATGGTTTTTGAGCCTCCAACACCGGTTCAGGTGTGTTAGCCGATTTAGGCGGTGGGTTTGGAGTGAGTTGGTGGTGGGATTTCAGGTGGTTGTGGTGTGTGGGTTTGGCCTCCTTGCTTCCTTTACATTATTTTGGGGAAAATTTCTAAAAACCTTAATTTTTTCTCTAAATTTTGGTGCTCTCAATTTTTACAAACTTCTAATTGCCCAAATGAGTTCTGTAATTTTTCTTGCTATTTATAGAGCCTTGTAGTAATTATTATGTATTAATTAGACATGACATTACTTAAATCTCTTCTAATTTGTCTTTTGTGTTACTTATTTTTTATTGGTCAATTTTTTTTCTTTAATTCCTGACTTACCATGACCAAATCTAAGTTAGTCCCTATTCCTTTGATTTTTCCTTAATTATTTTATAATTTTCTTTAATTATTTAATAAGTTTCTAGTTAATTTCAAGCAATTTAGATAATTTTACGTATTTTTATTTACACGTAAATATATGTGGGGTATAAGTAAACATTCCTAAATATTATTTAGGTCATTCTATGATTTTTAGTATACATATAATTTATCTCTAGTAATTTATTAGTTATTAAATTGCACTTTTCACTTTTTCGATAATTAATAGGTATTATACTTAAAATTTGAAAATTTTATAGTCTCTTATTTATTACTTATTTTCTTAAATTTAAGTTTACGGTGTTATTTTTACTAATATTTCTAACTATGGTTTATGATTTAGGTTTGATCGGATTCTTTAACTGATCACCCTAACTTTGTGTACTAAGTTCGATCCTATGGTCACTTGGTTTAATTTTAGGGCTTATAGGAGATATCTCAAGTTATCCAATTTATTAGGTTGGTTTATAGGAAAGTCCAAATTCCAAGAGAAGCACAATCTTTTCTATAGGGGCTACCAGGGATGGCAAAGCAATCGGTGCCATGGATATATTTTAGTAGTATTCGAATTTGACTTGTTGCTAAAAGGTGTATTTAACATCTACTTCCGAGTTGTAGATATACTAGCTTGGTTTCTAGAAGGAAAATCGTATGTTTCAAACCTCTTGGTTGAGTAAATTAGATAAATGAATCATCTCAAGACCAAAAGACATGGAGACATGAAGACTTTCTTAGGCTTACTTATGATCTAGTTTGTCAACTACATGATGATCCATCAACTTAAGTTTCATAAGGCAAAGTTTGTTGTGAAAATCAACATAATCTCGACCTTTATGAAGGTCAAATTGCTAGAGGCTCCTATCCATTGTTGGGTTGAGGCCCTTCAAAAATTTATTACTGAAGAGTTGGTATGGATAATTAGATGGTATGCTACCAAAGAGATGATAAGGGGTTGTAGGGACTATAAAGTGGTCCTACTTGTTGGGATGAGTTGGTGTACAGGCTATCATCCAGCTGTTCTAATTCGATAGGCCACATCCATTTAGACCATAGTTTACAGGCCCTCGTTAGATAAGGTAACTATAGGCTATTATGACTAGCGCCTTATGATCGATGAAAATGTATCATGCTTACTTAGCATCAGGACTTTGTGGAGCAAACAAGTTATGATCCTAATACTCTAGTTAGAAGACTTAGTAGAAAATCTTAGAAAGCATTGAGCCATGAAAGATTATGTCTACCAACACCTTAAGGAAGCATGTTAGAAACAATTTAAGGCCCCTAATGTGTTGCTACTGGCCCCAAAGAATCCTACGCTTAAAATGGAAACTTACATGAAGTAAGTTTAGACTTAAGTGGAAGTTGTCTATAAAGATGTAAATAGGTCAGGGAGAATCTGGAAGGCCTTATATAAGGTAGCAAAGCAGTGGGCTGAGACATTGAAGGACCAATCGACAAGAGCCTATGAGAGGATCCAAAAGTTGGAGGTACTAGTAGAGCTTAACTCATTCAGAAAGAAGAGAAACAATGAAGTAGGATCCAGCCAACCGGTTAATAGAAGATATAGCAAATAGGCCTTTTAGCTTAGAAGTTTTGTTTTGGTTTTGAAATAAAGAATTATAATTGAACTCTATCATTTGCAGTCTTAATAAAAACTATATTTTTACCACATTATGGATTACTTGTCGACTCCAATATCAGCGTCTACATGCCTTCATATTGCATCTTGCACTTCTCATCTTATTAGAATTTGTAAATATTCAGGTCTTTATTGTTACTTAGGTTTGGAAATAATTATGTGAATATTGCCTTTCTCATACTTTCCAAAAAAGAAAAAGAAAATAAAAAATCCTTCTTAGGGTAAAATTGGCCAATTCAAATTTGAATGCATAGTCATGCAAATTTACCTCTATCCCCTTTAATGTTTTAAGCATCCACCCTTAAAACTTTACCTAATACACTCCTAAATTTCTTTAAAGTAGTAGGGGAGTAATATTCTAAAGGCAGTTCTTGAATGTGAATCTACATTGCAACTACATTATATTTAGCCTTTGAGGGTTGAAAATCCCGCTTGCATTACCTTATTAACTAAAAAATGCCCTCTAATGAACCGTAGACCCTTGCGTATAACTTAATATAAGTAACCCTATTGAGAAAAGGTAATAATATAGTATCCCGCGCTAACAATAACCATGGAGAAACTTGAAACAAAATTCTAGATAGTTCTTAATTTTTGATACAGATTCTTATATCCCAATGAGAGCCCTAGGAGCTTTATAATTATCGAATGTTTTTAAGGTTGTGACAAGAGATTCCTTTCTTCCTTAGTGAAACTAACTTGTTTATAACCTACAGGTAGTGACCTTCCTTGCTGTACATTGCTAACTTCTTCTTGGTGGTTTCTTCTTATTGCTCTTCAAAGTACTGCTCTTGTATGCCTATTGTAATAGCATAAGCATCATCAAATTGAGCTAAAAGCTTCTCTTTATATGATTTACCATTAAAATGTGAAGATTGCAAGTGATGCTGCGACTTCTCTTCTAGAAATTCATTTTACGTAGAGAAACTTGATACTAGATCATTTTCACCTTAAAGATGTTTTACTAAATTATCATATCCACTAGAGGAAAGAATTATACCACATTCATTCTCACATTCTCGATCTAAATTACTTGATTTAATTCTCTTTTTCCTACAAACAGAGCTAGCATTTAGTAAGGAAGGACTTGACAAAAGTTGAGAGCTTGAAAGAGGTAGAGAGGACATGGTAGAGAATTCTCTTGAAGTTTTTTTTTTTTTTTAATTCCTAAAGCATTTAATTTAGTATATAGAAACTTTTACTAAGTGAGGAAGGTCTTGACAGAAGTTGCGAGCTTGAAAGAGGTAGAGAGGACATGCTGGAGAATTCTCTCGAAGTCTTTTTATTTCTAAAACTTATTTAATTTAGTATATAGAAGCTTTTACTAAAAGGAAGTTTTCTTTCTTCAGCAATAATTTTTGCATTTGATCTTCTTTTTAAATTTTTATCCTATATTATTAATAGTATAAGTAAATTTGGATATAATTATAGTTGTTAAAATCGCGATTCCACCTATATAATTCTATGAGTTTATGATTTTAAGAGGGTCTTCCAAGTTAACTCTTATATAAGATTGTTTCGTATAGAAACTTACGTTCTTAACTGATTTTATAAGTTAAAATTGGTAAAAACTTACAATTTTGATCGAGTTTATTGATTTTACATATATTAATTGAATGGCAATGTATATATATATATAAAACAAGGCTTGTATTATTAGATCGACTATTAAGGCATTAAATCATATTCCTTATCATTTTCCATATTTTTTCCTTTTTCTTTCTCTCTTATTCCTTTTTTCCGATATTCATAACCTTCATCTAAGTTCCAATTTTGATAAAAAAATTTATAAGAAAAACTATATATTTAAATTTATATCATTAGCAACTCAAAATAAGTTAAAACATTTTTTTTTTTTCAATTTATTGCTTTTCTCAGATAAAACAATTGGAAAAGAAAATTAATTTTGACTTTACTTATCCTTATCTTGTGAAAATTAGATTATAGATTAAGAATTTTTTTTTGGAAAAAGAATTTAATTTTTTCATTTCTTTATTTTCAATATATATTTTTAATTTTATATAACGAATATAAGTATATTTATAATTTTTTGAAAGTTATTTTACATAAATTGTAGAAACTTATATTTTTACGTTTCAATTTTATAGATTTTTTAATGATTTTAAATAAAATCACAAGTTTTAGATATAGTTATATGAATAAATAAAAATCACTTTTAGTTTTTGGGTGCTTTTTCGGAGCTTAAAACAAAAAAGGTATTGGAAAAACCAGCGGGCATAAGGATTCAACTTGAAATCGACCTTGGAAAGATTGGTCCTAACTCCTTCATCCGAACATCGGCAGTTTTAAGTTGGTCTGGACGGTCGTCGGAGCCCTTGCAACGGTCGATGGTTGTATACACGAGAACAACTATTATGACCCTATGGGCGTTGTGCACCCTTTATGGGCCATGTATCTTGATAACTCTAATTTTAAACATATTTCATATGGTGATTTTATAGCATTTCCCGTACATTTTTGGTTTTATTTAAAGAAATTGATACTTAATTGAGTAAAATGTTGATTTCAGGGTTTAAACGCGTTCTAGGCTCGAAAACGAAGAAAACGAATCAAGTTTTACTCAATTCCGAGTTCAAACGAAGAAGTTATGAAATTTTGAAGTTGTGCAGAAATTTTGCCTTTGTGCAGAAAGTTACACGACCTGGGGACACGGTCATGTACTAGGCCGTATCTAGTGACGAAAATAAAATCCGTGTAATACACATATATAAGGGGATCTTAGGATTCAAAAGGAGGAGAGACATTACAGAAACAAAGAGAGACAAGAGATAAGAGACAAGAGACAAGAAGAGACTTAACGAGAAACAACATCAAGAAGCGATAACGACATCGATTTCAAGATTAGAGATTGTTCATCAAATCAAGAGGGGTTTTTATGCTTTATTTCATGTTTTTGATGAATCTCGTTTTTAAATTCATTATGATAGCTTAGAATTCAAGTATTTAAGATTATGGAACCTAGGGTTTCATGTAACCCTTGGATTGAATTATAATTTCAAGAAAGTTTTTATCTTTTCTTGATTCAATTATGTCGTTAATTATTGATTGATAATTCTAGAATATCAATATATGATATTATGCATGTTGATTGAGAAATTACATGTGTAATTAGATCTTAGCATAATTGAAGAGAATTACATGTATACTTAGAGATAAGATACATGATTCTTTCGGAAAAGTTGATTGTTTGTGTAGGAATTCATTAAACATTAATGCAATTCTAAGTTATATTACTAAGTGAAGAGATTCCGGTAAATAATTTAGAATTAGGGTTAATATGCTTGAGAAAGATATTAGCTTTAATTGTGAATCCCTCC
This sequence comes from Lumnitzera littorea, assembly GCA_024138015.1. Taxonomy (NCBI): domain Eukaryota; kingdom Viridiplantae; phylum Streptophyta; class Magnoliopsida; order Myrtales; family Combretaceae; genus Lumnitzera; species Lumnitzera littorea. The sequence goes on from JAMXBB010000010.1 coordinate 68,228,062, forward strand.
GGTCAAGAATCATAGAAACTGAATTGAATACATTTTAAAAAGGTTACATGTTAAACACTAGGGGAAATAATTCCTAAATACATTATTGCATATTTGAAGTCGTTTGTAGTTTATTGCTTTCTAAATTGCTAAGTTAAGTCTCATAATTAGTTTAGTTTATTAATTTCAGTATTTTTAAATCATTCAACTCGACATAATTTTCCGGTTAGATAATAAAGCTAAAGTTAATACTAGTACTCAAAATCTCTGAGGGATCGACTCGGACTCATATCCGACTATATTAAAATTGATAGGTGTGCTTGTCTCGTATCATATCTATTGGTGGTGCCTCCTCTGTGGCTCGCACACCTTCGGGGTAAAGTAACTACGGCCAACGATCTACTTTGCTAAAACCTACTGTTTTATTATCTTTTTGTTTTTGCTTGACAGGTGGCCTAGGTAGAAAAGGGGTGCGTTTGATTTTAACACTATTCATCCTGAATGCCACCATTTGCTCAGCCAAACATGTGGATAAGTATTCTAGGAAATACTTAGTTCCATTCTACCCTACGTTCCGTTCCACATTGTCCAAAAATAATGTTAGATGCTACTGTATATTATACTAATCTAAGGAGGTATAACGTAACAAATGATAATAGAAGATGATAGTAGCAACAGATGACTAGTGATAGTGGTATTTAATTACCATACCGTGAGAAAATGTCAATAAAAAATAACTTCCATTATTAAAAAGGGGAAATATATATATATATATTTTGGTGGCCCCTTGTGGTGGTTAACTGCCAACATAAGCTGTTAATCACCTTTTTACTTGGCAATACCACAATAACAAGTATATCACCAATGGCTTTGACGGGAAAAAAAAAACAAAAATAAAAAATAAAAAATCACCGATTACATCATTATCACGAAGGACTATCAATTGATTTGTATATGTAATGGAACGCAAAATTTACAGCTTCTCAATATGTTGTTTTCGCGGGAGCAAAACGTAGAGTAGCCTCTTTTCTATCGCATTGAAGAAAATCAAATAACACTCTTTGTATGCATTCGTTCCCTGGAAAAGTACATAAAACACTCTTTTGCTAAATAAAAAAGGAACTCATTCACCTCACTATCTTAAAAATAAAAAGAAACTCATTATTTGGGTTTGCATTTTTAACTTGAAAATTTAATAAATATGCATGGATTTATCTCAAGAACAATCTAAATGATGACATCAATCACTCATAGGCATCATTGTAAGATAATTTGCTAAGCTAAAAGGAGAGATGAAAAAAAAAAAAACATGGTAAATGCATTAAAAATATAGATAACCCTCAAAATTTTTGGAAAATGACTGAAGTCAACAAAGATAGTTTAGTTCCACTAAAATCCAATTTAGCACTCGTTCTTTGTTAATGTAACAACTTAAGCATATCGTTCTAAAGTAATCTATATCTATTGTTTAATACTCCAACACACTTATCAATTCTGATTTTATGAAAAATTTTAAATTAATTAGATTTGGTGTAGTTTATATATATATACACCCCGTTTGACGCTTCCTCCTCAGCTATACCTTCGACTATAATTGAAAGCTACGTATTGCCACTCAATTCAATATGGGCAAAATGGGTGGGAAGGGGTTTGAATTCAAAGGAAGGCATGATACCATAATGAATTTCGAATGTACAACCTATTCGTCTAAAAGCATAAGCACCCTATTACATCGAGTGTGGTTTAAATGCATAAGTGCCCTATCAAGTATCAAGTTACCACTAAATTAAATAGGGTGAAATATATGTACATAGGTTTAAATGCAAGAACCCTTGCTTTTATACCATGTTAAATTTAACTCTACCTCCATCTAATAAAAGAACTTTTCATCTAAAAGCTTGAAATGATTGTGGAGCTAATTTAACATAGTTTGATAACATGCGGTTGAAAATTCAAAAATCAACCTCTTGTCATCCAATTGATATTTTATATAGGGGTTTACTTTATGGGTTTTAGTAAAAACTCTTAGTGCAAAAATGAGAGGAAGTATTAAAAAATAAAGATAAACTACAATAAAACTAAATAGATCTAAGATTTTAGATCAATTGGTTGAAATAAAGAAACATTTTTCATCGATCTTGATCAAACGCCTTCTAGATTACATAACTACCAACTTCGATCATTAATACTTTCATCACATCTCAATCAAGATGTAAATTCAAAACTTAACCTCTTGTCATCACATATCAGTTTACTTTATGGGCTTTAGTCAAAAGTCTTTGTGCAAATATGAGTGGAAGTACTAAAAAATGAAGATAAAACCATACTAGAACTAAATAGACCTAAGATTTTAGATCGGTTGGTTGAAACATAGAAACCTTCTTCATCAATCTTGATCAAATGCCTTGTAGATTACGTAATTGCCCACTTTGATCATGGATGCTTTCATGGCATACCATTCGAGATTATATGGTCAAATTAAAATTAAATGGGAAGATGTAAATTTTGAATATTCAGTAAAACCAATTTAGCTGTCCTCAAAGGAAATTAGATATTATTTCAAATGTGAACTTTCTGACTGCATGAATGCAATCTTTAGGGACCTAGGATAGCTATATATGTTGAGATGCAAATTATGGAACGACAGGTAACAGAAATGGGCGTATACACCCACGAGAAGGTCCATATAAGTGGGTATTCATAGGACCACCGAAATTAAGGAGTTTGGTGTACAAAGTAGGGTTCCCCACTTGCCTATTTTATGTATCTTGGCCATCTGACAGGAGAAGGACCTACCATGCTGATTTTGGTCCTACAGATCAGTGCCCTAATGGTGGGAGTGTGTCCTTTTTTATCTCTGTCCGTTGCGTAAGTCTCTCACTTTCACTTCTTCAGGTACTGTCCCTGTAACCGGCAAAAATCGAGGGGGAGTGAACACTAAATGAGGATCGATCGTCATCGTCATGGAAGAGGCGAGACATGTCAAATAATGTTTTGCATGTGCATGTCCCTAGCCAAGTAGTACATTATCTTCGTGAAATACCTATATGGCACATATTAAATAACCTTTCTTCTTAAAGGGGCACCTAGATAAAACTATTACTATATCTGGGTTTGCATATTAACCTCATCATAGTACAAGTTCATTAGTACTTTCATCAAACCTTCAAAGGGCAGAAGCTAGCTAAGGTATCACAATTATCTTTTATTAATTTTTTAATGTATAAGACTTTAGGGTTTGATAATAGAATTATATGCTAGTTTGGCTTGATATTAGTCTTAAACTGTAGATTTATGGATCAGTAATTAATTGAACTGAGTTTAACCCTTAATGATAAGGGCTATTTTGAAAGCCCTTGAACCGTGTGCCTTTTTTTTTGTTAATTTAATTTTTCGTATTTTTGTCAATTATTATCAATAATTTATCACTTATTCATGTATTTCTTTTTTTCCTCCTAAATATCTAATAATTTATATGAACATGTAGTGATGTGTGAAAAGTTTACTTCTATTTTTAATTAATTTTTTTTTTGCGTTTCAAAATAATTGAATTGGACTATATGAGTGTGATCGTTTTTATTTTATTTTTATTTAAATTGAAATTCAGATGAATCCTAATTAATGGTTGAATTATTGACTTAATTGACGAGTCAGCTCATCGGTTCAAGGGCTCGCTAGATTAGCAATTTTTTAAAGCTGAAGTGCTAAGACTCTTAGGACTTAATAGTTTGTTGGCTGATTCAGGCCATCTTCATTTAGGCTAGGCCAATTCAAGACCCATTGAATTAGATCGGTTTGTGATTTGAAATTGGCTTCTATATAAGTCTATATATATATATATATATATATGTCTGTTTTTCCTATATATCCAAAAATCAAAGAAGATATAGTTAATTCTAGATAAAATTCTTCTTATTTTAGATAAGTCAGATTCTAATTAGATAATCGTAAATACTTGCATGAAATTTCACGTAGGCAAATGTATGTCAGATTTATTTATTTACTGTCAGGTAAATATATACATACATTGAAATTGATGAAGAACGTTACGGAATCTTGAAAATGCAGCCTTAGGTCTCACAAGTCCTAGCTAGAGAAACTGAAAATTTCTCACTCTAAATCCATTCACCTAAAACGTTCTCTCTCGAATTTCGTTCAATTTCGGGGGGGAAAAAAAGGCAATATCTTAATTCGTTATCCCGGATGAGGCTTAAACATAAAGTGGCACTAGAATATCACATGTAAATCAGTATTTTGGAACATCACATCCTTAATCATGAAAAATAATTAAGCAGTGTGTTTTAATAGTGAGCTTTACTAATGCCTAAAAAGACATTCCTTGTGTAACCATTTTTCTATTTATATGTGTGACAGTGTGAGCATAATCACACATCTAATAAATGCCGCGAAACGCATTTATATTATTTTAATAGAGTTTCCTTAATGAATGTCTGTCATAAATATAGTTAAAATCTAATAAGCTTATAGAATATATATATATATATATATATATATATAACATTTAAATTGATGGTACGTTTTATGGAAAAATCACCATATAAAAAAAATATTTTAAAAGAAGTCTTACTTTTCACAATTAATGTTGGATTTCAATTTCAAGCGTCGAATAGCAATCAACTTCGTCACTCTTTGTGCGTGCATTCAGTTCAGAAACCCTAGTTACTTTACTGGAGTAGAGTTAGGGTAAATTGATGAAAGAGGTTAAACTCAGAAGATGATTAAATTTGTCGGCTTACGAAATTAAATAAGGGATTGATGGAAAAAGAGGGATTAAAACGGGAAAGGTTCATCCAGACAATGACAATTTTTACTTTGGCAGTTCATTTAATAAAAAAAAAAGAAGTCATGGAACGCGTCAAAGGCAGAAGGCAATGTGTTAAAACTTAAAAAGATTGAAACCGCACATTTATCCATGAGCTTGTTTTATTCTATTAATGAGATTTCTTTTTTCTTAAAATCAATCTTGCCCATTTATAATCTTTTCAATTTATATCAATTTATAAATTGATAGTTGAGATTATTAATTTTTTTAACTGTCTTATAATAACATCGTTACACCATTTTTTTTTATTATTCCAATCATTAATTATATATAACAGTATTTAAAAAGAATAAATTTAAATTAATTAAGAGAAAATGATGGAAAAAACTTAATAACTTCTAAAAATAAACATTTATATAGCATACCTAGAGCAACTTCTAAGATTAAAGTATATTAGATATTATATTAAGAATAAGAATAACGGAATGAAGAAAGGGTCTTAGACATTGCCAATGATAATATACTACTGAAATTCTAGTAAAATATTGACTTGACAAACTAATCCTAACTAGATAATTAAGAAAAACATTAACCTAAGCAACCAAATTAGCTAAACTCATAAGATAGAATAAGATTTCTAGAAAACTAAGTAGTCACATTTATTATATATAACATTAGTCTCGAACTAAAATCAATTTCTTAGAATTAAAAAACAAGCTTGTTTTTAAGCTCGAACTCAATCAATTTCTCCACTATTATAATTGCCTTATTTGAAAATATTGGTATCGGGTTGGACCATGGAAGGCAGTGAAGTCCTCTTACAAACTGCTTGATCATCTAAGGTCCAATACCAATTCGATATAATGCTAGGCCTACAAGTTGAATATATGAAAAAGGAGGAGTTGAGGGCTTGTTAGAGAGAATTCTCTAATCTAAAGGACAGAACTTTTTGGTACCTAATTTTGAGAGCTCATGGGAGAAAATCTTCTAGCTTGAACAGAATTTGTATTTACGGCTCGTTTACTCGGGGAAAACTGAATTACAATTTAGTAGGAATTAAATGGATATGTAATAACATAAGATATTATGTAAAATGAAAATAAAATATTTATCATGCCCTTACTATGCAACCAAACCGTAACAATTTTATCATTGCCACTTCTTTACAAGTAAATTAATAATAAGATTTATCCTCATCTAGAGTTATTCATACATGTTTTCCTTTGACCAAGAAAAAGTAATAATCAAACCGAAGGCCAATTTGCATGCAACCGACTCATTTCAAAGCTCAGTAAAAGCATATTGACCAAAATGGAAAATGTTGTATTTTGAGGAAAATCCAAGCTAACAGTTCCTTTATTCAGTGGGATATTTATAGAAGCTCAATAGTCTTTTAGAAGTAAAAAAAATATTCATATAAATGGGCATTTGAAGATTTTGTAATTGATTATTCCATGATTTAGTTAGGATTTATATGGTACGGCGGTAAAATTGAAAGGAAAAGTTCATCTCAATACAAATTTTAGCGAAATAGAATTAAAAAATTTTCACTGACAGAGCGGTAACTTTTTGTTGGTATAAAATGCATGCTATAAAGAATTCCTGATTCAATGTAATTTCTTATGCACTTTCATTGGATTAATTCATCACAAGGCAACTGCTATTTTAACCCCCTTACCCTTGATTGCTTCAATAGCACTGTCAAATTCCTTAAAATCCTTGACACCGTTGTCAATGAAAACAATAGATCAGATATCGACTGTGAGGACCAAAAACTCACAAAACCAGAAACTGAGTAATATAAACCTTCCTGCAATGAATAGATGTTCCCCTCTGACGAGGTTTCATTTTATGCCAGCATGAAACAACCGGCGACAATTTGCCAAACATGATAGTCATTCTTAAGTATCGGGGCATTCCAGTTGTACTCCGTTTGCGTCCTACACATGAAAAAGGGTTTTCAGATTATGAAATTTCATCATTCAATGGAGTACGAGATTTGCAAGTCATTAGCATTGCAAATCATCTTTCCATTCATCAGTCAGACAACCCATCCGTGTCAACAAAGCAGCATAAGCTCTTTTTCCCAGTCATTGTCCTTGCTCGGATAAAATATCCATTAAGCACGAATAGCATTAGACTATTTACCCCGGTTTCTTTTCTCTCTATCCGTAAGCTACTTAATATAGCAGACCACTAACTAAGATGCAGTATATTAATAATGCTCTCATTATTTCGTATTCTTATATAATTATGTTAACAGCACATGATACTGAATAGGTAAAAAAGAGTACAGAACCTAACCTCAAACCTCCCATTTGCTCTGATATACAACCTGCAACATGTAGTTTTGCATCCATCCTTGCTACTGCAATTCCATGACCACTACCTCTTAATCGATCTCGATTACAACTATAGAAATTAGAAGAAAGAGTAATACATTCAAACCACAAGTCAACTATAGAGAATTTAGAGGGAAGAGAAACACTTCACCGAGGTTTGGACTTCATGCCAAAAGAAAAAAGAAAGTACTACTATGCCTCCATTCTCAATTTGCCCAGGATGACAGATTGCTTAAAACGCCACTGATCTGTGAATTGAGCTTCTTGAAGAATGCAGCTAACCTAAATTAACAGTGAATGAATGAAAAATCATAGCAGTGGACCTATATAAAGTAGGGAAAATTACACTAGTAGTTATCAAACTTTGCCATTTTCTCTAATTGAGTAATTGTTACTAAAATTAAAAAAAAAAAAAAAAAAAATTCAAGATTTAGTTAGAAAAAGTGGAAAAATTTAAGAATCAAAAGTACGATTTTTCTCACAAATTATTCATGGTTCTTAAGTGTTGTAAGGATAGCTCGATATTTGAATTTCTATCTATAGACATGGAGAAACAAAGAACCCAGCAAGCATGTATTGCATATTGAAATTGTAAATAAGCCATGAAATAAGCAGTTCTTCAGGTGTAACGGAGAGGTCACATACACTTGACAGAAATCAAGATCATTGAAACTGTTGCTGCAATGAAACTTTGTTTAGATATTTTAGGCAAGATATTCTGCTGATTTGTTTGATTTAATTTTGCTAAATTTCAAGCTTGGAATGATAACCTTTCTTTAGTTGTTAAGAAAGGCATAGTTGTCCAGATTTTTTGGAATGTTGTCCGTGTCATGTCAACTGATTGAAGTCTCCAAGATATGTTAGTTTTTTGTTTTTTTATTTTTGGACTATATTACGTGACAAAAAGAAGCAGCCATAAAAGGGAAGCCCTTGATAATGGAAAATACTCTCCGCTCTAAAAAATTTTCCTTGATCAATTACAGGGCTCCTTCTTAATAAATGATTTGAAGAGGTGAAGAGGCTTTAAATCTCAAAATATTTGAAGTTTCAACACTTTGTAATATAAACAAGTAATTTCAGTACGTAAGTTTACTAGAGAAAACTATAGATCTAGATAGTAAAAATAATGACTTTGTAAAACACTGCAAAATAATTTTAAAAAAATGATTATAAAGTCAAGAGTGTAACAATAATAAGATATCAAACTCAAGAGCAATTTTAGAACACTAAGGTTAATTGGAAACCCTATTTTTAAATAGGTGACATGTCATAGAGTCAGGGTTTTTTCCTCTCAGTTCAAAATGTCCTTAATAGATCTAGTGGTAATCTTGAAGGAAATTACAAGCCTATAAGAAGGTGAATCTTTTTTTTTCTAGGCAATCCATGTTTGGATGTAACATCAGGAGATTATTGTTTATAGGTTTTATGAGAGGGATGGAGAAATAAGAGCTATTGGTGTATATTGGTGGATTGAGATTCGATAAGATAAGATGCGTTTTACTAATAGAGGACTTTAATGAATAGGATCTAATACTAAAATTATGTCTAAAGGTCTTTGGAGAGAGTGTTGGCAATCACTATATATACAAATTAACAAGCATCAAAACCTAAGCATTGAGATATGTTGATTTCATAGATTCGATTGTCCTTGTCATTGTTGTTAAATTTCAATTTTGAGAACATACTTAAGTGTTCCATTATTAGAATTGTTAAAAGTTTATAATTTACGTAGGTATAGGTGAAATCATAAAAAAAAAAAAAGTTACACAACATGTACAAGCATGTGTACGCCGTGTACATGAATCTTGGGAATATACTATTTGTACTCATGTATACATTATGTATATGGATTGGTACGCGTATACAAATGCAAAAGTACATGGCCTATATTTTTGAAGGTGTGTACAATACACATCATATATTGATGGAGTGCCAAAATCGTACTCTTACATGTTGATTAAATTTTCCTCTATTTCATTTCCTAAATACTATTAAGCTAATAACAATAAAGCTACTAAATAAATATAAGATCAATTTATCAGTTAAAAATGTTGAAGGATAGTCTAGGATTTTCTAAGAAGGCCTTAGCTAACAATTCCCAATTGTGATACCTTTTAAATCCATAAGTATAGAGTAAAATAAGAAATATGTAGAAATAGGAATGAAGCTTAATAGGAATTAAGAATAGGATTCTCATAGGCTTATTACTCGGTATAATTACTTCAAGTGCAGAAGTTTATATGGATTTGGGTTTGGTCAAACCATTTATTGATGATCTAGGTATGTCATAATTACTTTGCTTCTTTGTTTGTGGTTGTTAGGCTAGATGATAAAGTCGGATTAAATAATTATTCAATTTTAACTGTATTGTACCACATGTGCTTAGTTGGGCTTAAGGGACTATAAGTATTAGTGATCTTGAGATGGTACCTCAATCATCCTTGCATGACAGTATCTAACATGGAGTCCTACATGAAAATAATTCGAGTAGATTTAAAATGTTTTTCGATTTCTAGGGTGTTAGAGAGGACCTAACATTGATACTATATGGTATGTGTATCTATTTATCTATATACATATATTATATGTGCTGGGGTCATAAGTGAAGAACACTAGGTTAAACTCAGAAGGGGGGTGGATTGAGTTTTAAGGACAAATTACAATTCTTTTTCAATGTATCTAATTAAATACAATAATAAAAGTAATCAAAGTAACAATAAAACAATAATAAGTGCAGAAATTAAAAGATATAAAGATGGGAAGATCAAGCTTGGATATAACGTGGAGTTCGAACTATCTTTCTATGGACACACGATACCTCCAACCGAGGACTTCACACTATTTTATTGATTTCTCAATCCAAGCTCCAATAGCTATATAAACACAAACTTGATTATACAAGTTTCACACTTACAACTTTCAACACAAATCATAATCTCAACTCGCAACATAAAACTTAATCTCAAATATTATTGGTGTAATTCTATTAACTCTCAATACTTTGCAACTAATAGCTCACAAGCACTATATTTCAAATCTCTCTAAATATTAGCAAATTAGGATACAAGAGACAATGGAAATTATAGACAATAAGAGTACAAAGGAATGTTGGAATGTTGTAGCAAAAGATCAATTCTCTGTTGTCCTTGGTCGGGTTGTTGGGCATGTATATCGTCCTATTCAATTCTTCCCATTACAATGAATTAAATGCTCCAATAGCTAGTTGAATCAGACTTACTAGCATGCCGATACGTTACTTTACCGGTAAGTCAGTAATAAATTACACTACCAACATGAATATCGGTAAGCCGGTTCCTTGATCAGAAGCACTTTCATCTCCTTATCTAGGCGGCTTCACCATCAAGTTGGTAGAACTTTGGAATCGTCAACTCGATTGGCCAAATATCACTTGAAAACACTTTTTGACATACAACGAATAACTATACTTTGCAACCTAACTTCAAGATGATTTGATCATCCCTCAAAAATTAAACTTCTTATAGAGTTAATTGATATATTTAATCATTAAGCAAATTAATTAATCTTATTCAATTAACTCAATATAATCAAATAATACTTAGTCTAATCATCCACTTGTTTTATTCTCTTAAAAAATAACATGTTTAAATATATATATTTTGTTTTGTTTTCATTAAAATCAAATAATGAACCATAGGTTCAACAACAAATACTTCTATGTTACTTGTTGGAATAAAGGAAAGATAATTAAATGGCTGGTTGTTATATTTATACATTTCGTATTCATATTTGATTGGAAATTATATGTTTATGTGCATGTGTATATTGTACTTCGTACTAGGCTTTGTCTACTTTGTATTAAATATTTTAGGTGTAAGCATTTGAACAGAAATTTTTAGAATTTGTTAATGATGATTAAGAATATCAAGATTACCAAGATGGGGAGTGACTATTAGTCCTTCTATCATAAGAATAATTTTGGAGATAAGAACTATTAAAGTTTATGTCACAATCACTAAATACTTGTTCAGAATTTTATGAGAATACTCTGTGGTTGTATTATTTTTTTTGAAGATTAAATTTTATTGAAAATATCTGGCGATTATAACAAGTATTATAGAGGTTTTTAGTAAGTGTTTATAGCTGACGTGTGAGTAGATGCTAGGGACATGAGGCAAGTTGTAGTGTTTTAGGTTTTGGGGTATTACAGTTAAAGTGGTATTAAAATTTAGATTATAAATCCCTAGAAAAATTAAGCAATTGTTTTGGAAGATGGTGAAATATGAGAAGAGTGGGTAATGTAAAGGCTAAGTTTAAAATCATAAGAGTAGTAGGGGTTGTTTAGGGTTGGCTAATGTTTTTGGTGCTGATAAAATATACTTGGTTCTATTTTTATTACCATTTCTTGTATATGATAATGCCATTTTACCATTTCATGCTATTTTCTTTTATTTTAGTCTTACAAATTCATGTTGTTTTTTCTTATTGTTTTTACTTGCTTTTCTTTGATATTTTTCTTCTTCTAAAGTAAGCCTAAGAAAAGGACCTGTAGAAAGTTTTGTTGGATAATAAGGAGGAAGCTATTAAACTTGTCCCTTTGGTAGGCTAATTACTAAATAAGCCATATATTAATGTAGGATTGGGTATAATTTACCTAAGACAAAAGAACAAAAACAATAATAATAATAATAAGAGTTAGGTGAAAAAAAAGAAGAAGAGAAAGACAAGAAACTTAATACAATGACAACAGCATCAAAATATTATTATGTACACTCTCTCTTGCATATGATCAACAATATTCAACAATTCAACAAGTTCATGATTAACAAAATAAAAATGTACATGATAAAATCAATAAATGAATAAACAAGTAATAAAATAACTTCGATCTTTATAGAAACAGAACTTCAAAAGTTCATAATTATAACAAAATAATGGAAGAGAGAGAGAGAGAGAGAACCAAATAGCAAAAGTACATATCCTATACATTTCAAAAATAAAAATACACACTATGTACATTCTAAAAGTGAAAATACATGCCATGTACATTTAATAATCATGTATTTATTTAAAATATGAAATATACACTACGTACTTTTCCTTTTATTGAAATATACACTACTTACTTTCTCTCTTGACAAATTACACAATATTGAACAACAACGTGCCAATAAACAAGGACGATGGACTAAAAAATTTATATGTTATAAAAGCATCTAGCGATCAACATCAATAATAATAATAACAACAACAATAATGATAATAAATGTAAATTATACTTAGATACATAAATTGACACGTATACACATCCTATTGGGTTCTGCTTAGGGATGTAAATAAGGTGGGTCTGGATAGGTCATAGGAATCTATGACCCGTCCTGCTACCTTAACAAGGTTTCTAAACTCATCCCAAAACCTCATAGGATTTTTAGTTCTATACTCAGATCTCATCCTATTACCTTAATGAGTTACCCATTTCTTGACTTGTAAAACCTGTTTATTTTTTTAATTTATTTCTAAAGAACTATTTTTTACTTTATTATTCATTACATGAGAAATTGTTTTGCATTATTTATATTTATAAAACATAAGTAACACAGTGAGGTCATATAAGAGGAGAAGCCATAAAAAAATGCTATACTTCATTTATAATATATTTATAGAACACCAAAACACTAAGGAGAAGAGAGTAGATACATAGAGATAAAAGAGGCGAATAAAGATTAGAGAAGGAACTGGGGTTAAGGATTCATGATAATGATAGATAATTTAGTAACTTTACTTTTCATTTGCTTTTTATGTAGTTAATATTATATTATTACTATATTATTTTTACTGGGTAATAGATCTCCCAATGAGTTTTTCTTAAATCCCAAAACTCATTCTATAACTGTAATGGATTTTTAACCATATCTCATAACTTGTCCCAAAACCCTATAAACCCTATCAGATAGTACCTATAGGGTTTTTAACAGGTTGGGCGAGTTGGGTACCCTATTATGACCCGCCAGCTTACATCCCTAGTTTTGCTAATCATTTAGTAGAGTTGTGTCAAGTCCGTTTTCATGAGTCAAGTCAAGTTATATGTCATGTTCTTATTAAGTTGAGTCTTTATCATATCAATATATGTCAACCCCACTTAAATGTACTTGTGATTGGTTATATGATCCATAAAATTCTTAAATATCTCAATGATGATTAAAATAAGAATCATAATATTCAAACTAAAGTTAGGAATGAATGTGATAAGTAAGCATTTAGTAGACAAAAAATAAGTAATTATTTAAAATGATGGGGAAAAAAAAGGAGGAATGCCACAATAGTTTAGATAATGAGATAAACTTAACAAAAACATAGATAAATAAGATAAAATATATATATAAACCATTAAGAGAAAAACAAGTCATAAAGGTTAATATGACAACAATAGTATAACTTGTAAACACAATAATCAAAGTAATACAATAATGTAAAAGTAGGAATATGTACGGAAAATAATGACATTAAGAACTACCTAAAATAATAATGAGTTTGGATGAGCAAAAAGGAATTAAGTAGCTAGGGAGGGAAGTGCAACAATAGTATAAGTGTGGGAACATGAGAACTTTGAAAGTTGTGTGGTTAAAGATGGTAGGTAAGAAGAGACAAAAGGGGGTGTGCTCTCATTTTGGAGTTGTAGGATCACCTAAGGACTTATGAGATCTAATAAATGTCTTTCTTTGATGGTGAAATGTGCCACTAATCTATTAAGAGGATGGAAAGAAGTTGTTGGTAGGATATTATCATAGTGCTGCATTATAGTAATGGAAAATTGAGATGATGGAGTGAAATGTATTGAGGTTTGGTTGCTAAAGCAAAAGTTGATAGTATTGTAGTTATGTTGCAAGTAGATGAGAAGTGAAATAAATAAGAATTATAAAGATAGACTGGGTAATACTTTAATGCAATATATAAAAGGATAGAGTTGTATGAATCAACAATACTATGAAGTAATTACAGGTCAGTAGGTTGAGTTCTTACCTAAATGTATATATGGAAAAAGTTTAGTTTTAAGAATTTAAATTGGAGAGAAAATTTTAAAAGTGGTTATGGAGAAAAATCTAAGGAGCATAATTGGAGACTCGAAGTTTGTCTAATGAAGGAAATTTAGGGACCCAAATTATAAATTAGAGGATTACAAATAAATAGCATAAGGAGAATGAAAAGAAAAATTTGTGAATAAAATTTTGATGTAAGCAAATTGATAAACTTATTTGAGAAGATATTAGTCTTGTGATAATAGAAAGATGGTCAAATAAACTTGATTTCTTTAAGTTAAGTAAAACAATGATGAACAAGGTGTAATATGGTTCAAATAAGAGAAAGATAGAGAAATTAATGAGACTTAGAATAGTTGATTGGATATATAAATTTGGAAGCTTATGAATAATATTGTGGATAACACAAATGTATGCATTTGGGAAATCTATGGATTATGTGGTGCTATGTAATAGAACAAGAACATGGACTAAGGATAAGGGTGATCTTACAACAAGACAAATTCAAATTGTAGGATAAGAAAGGGTCATCTTAAGATATGATCATAGGAATTGAGTTCTAGAGAAGCAATTTATATGAAAGTCAAGGAAGATCGGCTAGGGAAGCATATAAAATTGTCGGTAAAAGAAAAAAAAGTAAGCTTACAAAATTACTCTAAGGATAAATTGGGGTGAGGTGGGGTTGGGGGTATGTAAAACCCTACAAAGAATTAAAAGAAAAGGATTATAATGTCAAGGGCATAACAAGGATAAGATATTAAAGTCAAGGGTAATTTGGAAGACCAAGGTTAATTGGAAACCCTACTTAAATAGGTGATATGCCATAGAGTTAAGGTTCTTTCCCTTTCGATTCAAAACCTTCTTAATAGATCTAACGGTAATCTTAAAGGTAAACTCAAATTTATAAAGAGATGAGTCAATTTTCCTTTTTTTTTTTTCAAGCAATCCATGCTTGGATCTAACATTAAGAGATTATTGATTATAGGTTTTGTGAGAGGAATGGAGTAGTAAGAGCTATTGGTGTATGCTGGCGGATTGCAAAAACTAAAAGATTCAATTAGGTAAGTTGTGTTTTGCTAATAGAAGATTTCAATGAATAGGATCTAATACCCTAAATGTTGAGGTATGTTGATTTCATAAGCTTGATTGTCCTTGTTGTTTTTGTCAAATTTTAGTTTAGGGAACATGCTTGAGTGTTTCATTGTTAGACTTGTTGAAAGTTTATAATTTACAGAGATTTAGGAGGGTAGAGTGATTTAGGATTGATCTTGTAAAAGATGAAGCAGGAATCAATATTGGATTGATTGTCATGCCTTGAAGCAGTAGAGTCATAACAATCTCGTTATGCAAACCATTCTAAGATAGAAGTTGACCTTACAATTGCTATCCTAGACCAGATCTACACAAGGCGTCCACGACTAATCTGCTTTGAAGTAAACAGTTCATAATTTATACATGATATCTACTTATGATTTTATGAAAATTGTATATTTAAATAAAAATAATCTAAGTACATTTACAAGATTTAGCCACTTAATCATAATTTACCTGAGTAATTTGAAATCTAACACTAAAAGCTTTAGATATAAACCTAAACTTGAAAATGTATCCAATCTTTAGTTTATATTCTCACTCCCCAAGATCTCGCAGTTACTAGCTTCGAGGTAATTGTAAGCTGTTTCTTAGCTAGCACCTGCAACAAAGGCTATAGGGGTGTGAACAACTACAGCTCAGTAAGTCAGGATAAAGGGCTTAAAACAATACCACAAACACAAACACAAACACAAACAAGGTTATCTACCAACTTATTAGATATAATGCATGTTCAAGCAAATGGCATTGCACGACATTGTCTAGCCTGTCGTGAGATTAGAGAAATTTCACTCACTTTAATCCGGGTTGAGCAGTTGCCATTAATGCAATAGCTCATGATCAAACTGAGGCTTGTGCAATGGAGACACAGCTCCTCTTACAACTACCTTCGAACCATTGAATTTACCCTTGCCATAACCTCCTCATTTGTCACTTAGTTTGACTAAGGATGAAGAAGGGACCCATTATGCTATCTAGCGCTATCCATTTTAAAAGGATCGATATTTGGTCGGAGAATCCTAAGTTTCCCCTAATGGGTTGCTATGCAGGTTCGATTTATGATTACAGGTTGTATATTTGATTAGGTTCAGTTTAAGGTGATCAATTATTTTATACAATACAAGCCAGAACGACAAACAGAATCATAACATTATTCATAATCAAGCACATACACACAACCAACTATCTAACAAGCACAACCAAGTATAATCTCAAGCCTCTAAAATATAGCACCGTATTAATCCCAACTTACTTGGACTCCTCGCTTGCTTACTCAAGGTCCGGCTATAATACCAACGTTGTATTAGTTTTCATATAACTGTTATAGATTAGTTTTTATCCTATAACTCTTATTATTATCTTTAGCTTAGGGTTTAACATGTCTAATTATCTAAGTTCTCAAATCTTTTACAATTATTCTGGGTTTGGGGTTAGGTTCGAGTTCAGTTTCCGTATCGATTTCTAAATTAGGTTCTAGTTCAATTTATAAGTATTGTTTTATACTCGAACCCTAGAAACTCGTTTCAACTCATAATTTAAAATTAATCACATTACTTCTAGATATCCTAAATGCTATAATTACCCCAAGTCAGTATTTTATTCCACTCGGTACACTTAAATCCTTATTAGTATACCGAATTTACTCTTGATGTAAGAAATTTTTACATTTTCCATATAATTATATAAATTTAAGTTTTCTATCGGATTTATTATATATATCTATTATTTATATAATATCAATTTTTATCCTAGGATCTTCTATTTATTATATTTCTAATAATTACATATTATATATTATCACCTATTATGTACATAATACATGTCTAATATTTCTATTACTCTAATTACCATCTCTCAACATCAATTAACATTTCAAAATGTCTAAATTCTACCCAAATCAGATTTGAACCTAATTACCCTAAATTACCAAATTAACTTAAAATGTACTATTTTTCCCTTTTACTTATTTACTACATAATTACCCTAATAATTACATCTAATACCATAAATGCTATAAGTATCATACTTCATCAGATTTCAATATTCTAAAACATATAACTGTACATCAAATTAGTAATTACCCATTTAATTATTTATTTAATTACTTAATTAACCTTAAATTACCCATTTTATGCCTCATTTTAAGGCCTAAAAATTATCTAAAATTTTTAAAAATTCATTTTTGAAAAAGGACTTCGTAGCACTATTCTATATCACCTAAGTAGTCTACAAAAAAATCACTCCTAAGGTCATTTATTTCTAAACTGAAATATGCTTAGTTTTACATGATTTTTTAAGGATCATATATCACGGGAAATATTTTCATCAAAATAATATTTTCCTAAAAAATACATACTAAAATATTCTAAAATAATAAAATTCATAATTTTCTAAGAATATTTACTATTTTTATAAAATTACACAAAATCGAGCTGAAAATGGAACTCACCAGTTTGGGTGGCTATGGGTGTGTCGACCCACCTGGGCATTGCCACCACCGTGTGGTGGTGGTGGGCATTCACTTCCAGCTATTTGTCTAGTTTGGGTTCTCCTTAGAAGTCCCAACGGTACAGATTTTTGCTAAATTTTTGTAAAATCCTAATTTCCTCTCAATTTCACCTCTCTCTAATTTTCTAGGGTTTTAAACTGAGTAAGTGAGCTTTTGAAAAATTTCGGGTATTTATAGAGCTCTAGGGAAATTATTATGCATTAAATTGATTTGATAATTACCTTATCTCTTTTTCTTTTTAACTTTCTATTTGACTAAATTTAATTGGTTAATTTTATTTTTTAATTTTCAGATTGCCATGCCCCACTTATAGACTTTTTCTCATTTTTCTATATTTTTCATTAATTAATTATGAATTTTATTTAATTATTTAGTATTATTTTAGCACATTTCGCATATTTTAAGTAATTACGTGTATTTTTACTTATATGTAAATTCATATATAGTATAAATAAATATTCCTAAATATAATTGAGGTCATTCTATGATTTTCAGTATACATATAACTTATCTCTAGCGATTTGTTAATTATCGAAATATATTTTTACGCATTTTTGATAAATAACGAGTTATATACTTAAAATTTAGAAGTTTTATATTCTTTTAATTTATTGCTTATTTTCTTAAGTTCGAACTTACGAGATTATTTTTACTAATATTTTTAACTTTATTTGATAATTTAGGCTTGATTGAATCCTTTAATCGATTACCCTAAATTTTACGAGTCAAACTTTGAGTAGCTGATTGTGGGTCTTACATTGATGAAATAAGGTGAAATTAAGAAAAAAAAAAAAGAGACAAAAGAGGTATACGACATGTACAAGCATGTACACGCTGTGTACATTAATGTCACAAATATATGACCTATACTTATGTACATGCCATAGTACTTTTGGCTTGTTTTTATAGAAATCGATACTTAATTGAGTAAAATTTTTATTTTAGGGTTTTAACGCATTCTTTGATTGAAAATGAAAAAAAGAAATGAAGTTTTACTCAATTCAAAGCTTAAACGAAGAAGTTGAAGTTTTGAAGCAAGACATGATTGATTGATATGGTTATGTCCAATCAGGAGGTTCATTTTCATGAAAAAATACGGCTAAGACTAGAAAGTGACACGACTTAGGGACATAATCGTGTCTTAGGAGGAGAAAATTCCAATTTTGGTAAATAAGTTGCATGACTTGGAGACATAATCGTGTCCTAAGCCATATCCAACTAGGAATAATTTTTGGCATCTAGGAGCAATGATTTACATGACCATTGGGACATGACCATGTCTTCGGTGATGTCTAATGCTGCCTACTGCAATTTCTTTCTTTTTCTTTTTTTTTTACTATAAAAGGATATATAAGGGTTTTGAGGGTCACTTTTTGCATCTAAAATAGAAGAGACTTGACGGGGAGAGAGAGGCATAAGCGAAAGCATCTCCAAAACATTAATATCGCGAAGACTTGTCACCATAGAAAGGGGTTGTTCATGGATTCTTTCTTGTTTTTGCTACAATTTTCTATATTTCTCATCATGATAGCTTAAGTTCATGTATGTAAGATTGTAAAACCTATGGTTTACATATGAATATTGGATTGATTGTTAATTTTCAATAAAATTTCTAGTTTTCTTGATTTAATTATGTGTTTTGCATTGCTAATTGATATTTTTAGGATATCAGTTCTTGATGTCATGCATGAAGATTGAGAAATTATATGTGTAGTGAGATCTTGACATAATTGAAAAGGATTACATATACACTTAGAGATGAGGTGTATAATTCTTTCGAAAATTTGCTATCTTTGTGTAGGAATTCATAGTATATTAATGTGATCTTAAATTATTTTATTAGTGAAGAGATTTTGATAAGTATTTTAGGGGTAGGATTAATATGCTTGAAAAAGGCACTAGCTTTAATTACAAATTCCCTCAATTAAGAACACTAGAGATGGAATTAGATAAATTTTAGGTGGTCACATACTAAACTCTAGGGAAAACAAGTCCTAAATATGTTATTTGCCTTCTTAAAGTAGTTTGTAATTTTGTTGCTTCCCAATTGTTTGGTGGAGTCTCATAACTAGTTTAGTTAATTAATATTAATTCTTTTAATTAATTCAAATTCATCACAATTTTTCAATTAAATAGTAGAGCTAAGGTTACTATTGGTACTCAGGGTCTCTAAGTAATCGATTCGAATTCACATCCGCTATATTAAAATTTAACAGGTGCACTTGTCTCATATCAATTTCTTAAGAAGACCTTAGCTAACAATTCCTAACTTAGATACTTTTTAGACCCATAAGTCTAGAGTAAAATAAGCAGTGCGTAGAAATAGGAATAGAGCTTAGTAGTAATTAAGAATAGAATTCTAGTAGGCTTATTATTTTGTATAATTACTTCAAGTGCACAAGTTGATATAACCTCAGCTTTGGTCGAACCTTTCATTATTGAACTAGGTACAGAATATTTACTTGTTTGTTTGTGGTTGCTAGGTTAGACAATAAAATAAGATTAAATAACTATTTGACCTTAATTGTATTGTACTGTGTGTGTTTGGCTAGGCCTAATGGGTTTGGAGGATTAGTAATCTTAGGGTGGTACCTCAATAATCCTTATGCAATGTTGTTCTGAGTAGATTCCTGTATGGAAATGATCCAGGTAGATTTATGATGTTTTCTTGTTTTAAGGGTGTTGGGGAGGACATAACACTGATACTATATATATTATGTGTATTGGGGTCGTGAGTATTCCTATGTTGCTTAGTAGATTAAAATAAAGATAATTAAGTGGTTGGTTGTTGCATTTTTGTATTTCGTATTCGAATGTGATTGGAAATTATATGTTTATGCACATGTTGATGTCGTATTCCGTACTAGACTTTGGCTCACTTCATATTTAATTTTTTAGGTGCAAGTACTTGAGTGAAAATTTTTAGATTTTGTTAACTTTGGTGAAGAATATCAAGATTACCAAGATGGGGAGTGCCAATTAGTATTTCTATTATAAGAATAATTTTTAAGATAAGGACTATTAGAGTTTATTTCACAATCATCAAACACATGTTTAGAATTTTATGAGATTACTTAGTGGTTGTATTATTTTATTTGAAGATTAAATTTTATTGAAAATATCTAAAGACTACAACAAGTATCATGGAGGTTTTTAGTAAGTGTTTACACCTGACGTGTTAATAGATGCTAGGCACACATGCTGGGCTATAGCATTTCAAGTTTTAGAGTGTTATAGTTAAAGTAGTATTAGAGTTTAGGTTATAAATCCTTAGAAAAATTAACAAATTGATTTAAAGGACAGTGAGACATGAGAAAAGTGGGTAATGTAAGGGCTAAGTTTAGAAGCATAAGAGTAGTGGGGGTTGTTTAGGGTTGGGTAATGTTCTTGGTGCTAATAAAATCCACTTGGTTTTATTTTTATTGCTATTTTCTATTTTTCATATATGATTATGCTATTTTATCATGTCATGCTATTTTCTTTTATTTCAATATTACAAATTCATCATGTTCTTTTTTATTATTATTACGTGCTTTTCTTTGTTATTTTTCTTCTTTAGTAGTAAGCCTAGATAGGAAGTTTTATTAGAGCATAAAGAGGAAGCTATTAAACTTGTCCATGTAGTAGGCCCATTACTAAATAAGACATATATTAACATAGGATTGGGTATAATTTATGTTAGATAAAAAACAGTGATAGTAACAATAAAAACCCCATAAAGTTTTATCCCATATTCCCAAAACTTGCTCTTATAGGGTCAAAAACCATATTGGGGTCAATGTTCATATTGTTCAAACAACCTTAAGGGAAGGTTTTTGATAAGGTTCATATGAGATGAAGGAAAGAGTAGAGTAGAAACTAGAAAGTAGCTAAGTAGAATTAGGTTACACTTACCATTCACACAAAAATGAAGTTTGAAAATTAAATGCATGATACAATGTAGCACTTGTTTAGGGTGTGCATGGCTTGTAGGAGGAAATATTTTTATTAACATATTATTTCTTTTTACATCGACTTTTCCATTGGTTTTTTTTTTTTTTATCCAAAAACCTTATCTTAAACCCTATAAGATTTTAAATCATGCCCCAAAATGTGACTCAAAACCTTTTAAAAATATTTTATTTAAAAATATGTTTTACGTAAAGAAAAAAAAATCATTTTTGAAAATAAATGATAGTGAAAATGATAATAATAATAGTAGCAGAAGTAGTAATATGGGATTAAAATACAAGTTAAGTACATCAATAGATAAATCAAATAGTATACTTAATAAAAGTGTATCACTAAAGAACAAATCTGTAGAAATAGGTGCATCTACACCTATTGTGATTAATGCACTTGTGAATTAATCATCCTAAAAAAGCATCCTTAAAAAAGAATTTAAGATATATCATCCATCAAGATGTATTTAAGTTACCCTTATTTTGATCATCTATAGATGTATCACCAAATCAAAAATTAGGTTTTTCAAATTAAAAAGTAAGTCTTTGGGAAATCTTATAGTTAAGGTATAATGGTGGTATAATAAAGAATTTTGATATTGCAGAAGCTTTAAAGTATTGTAAGAACATGGATATTGGCTTTTTTTTTTTTTTCAATAATATTAGGTTTAAAGTTTTTCTTACTATCTTCTTAAGGATTTATGTTTGGATGTATATTGCATTGATCCTCTTTTACTATCCAAAGAGACAGTATCAAACTGACTTCCATATGACTATCGACTTTATTAATAAAATCCATGTCAAATATGTGTGCGTCTAACCTAAAGGCCAAAGAAAGTAATCAAAATGATTGTTATTGTATTGTTAGGTATCTTGATTAAGATATGATGATTAATACTAGTGTAAGCAAGCATGCCTCTAACTATAGACTTAGCTCGTTTACGATAGTTTATTTTTTTCGGTTAACAAATTTTTTTATTTTTGTGTTAAGGGTTTATGATAGTTATTGCATAGTAAGGAAGCTTGCATAAATCGCGATGTGTCGAGTATTATTTATCATGTTAATTACTTGTACTTACTGAACATGTGCTTAGATGCTAACTACTTACCATGGACTCATAGTTAAAAATATTGGCAAATTACCCTGTAAATTGCAAACTAGCTTGTAGATAGTAGCTATCGCTATTGCTATCAATACATCCTCCCTATGACTAATTTGCTTAATTAACAGCCCATTACTTCACCGTATGGAATAAACCGGCAATAGCATTCATATTCATTAGGAATTGAATAAAGCTGTAATAGGTTATTCCATTGTTTAGTTGGACAAAAAAAGTAATATGGAATAAAGTTGTAATATAATTTAAATGACTGTTTTGCCATTTTATCTTCTTCTTCCTTAGTTTATCTTTCCTTTTAATTACTCTGCTAAACATAAATAATGGGTTTCAAATGAAAAAGGAAAATTTTGAATCAACTTACGGCTAATTGGATATAGAGGAATGGTTGAAAATATTATGCAATTTTGAAGACTTGTTACTTTCTCTGTCTAAATCGCCATTAATGTGAATCCAAAGCTTTCTCTCTATAGAATTTTCAACTTTCTAGCCAAACTTGAACCCAACCAAAGATGTAGAGTGATTCCTTCTCCATAAAACAACAAAAGCCCTCTAAAAGTCACACAAAAGCACATAAAAGACAAGTTCTTTTAGCTAATGGTTTTCAGTGATGATCATAAAGCTTTTTCTTCTCCTTGTATTGTTAATCTAATATCGTAGGACGGTTTTACCTTTTCTTTTTCTTTATTTAGTTAGTTTGTTTTGTGATTTATCTTTAGCTAAACATTGGAGGGTGAATGGTGGTTGACAAGACTTGCTTAGGTGGTTGTGATGGTGGTTGTTAAAAGCTCATATGGATAATGGCAATGAGAAGGAAAAAATAATGATCAAATTTGTTTTTGTTCAAAGAAGAAGAAGTTAGATTGAGGGGTAATTATGGGATTTAAAAATGAATACCCATGTAATAGCCATTCATGAGGTCTTAGTTCGTAATAGCTATTCATGGTTTCACTTCCTGTGGAATAAATACTACGATCAACTAAACATAGTAATAAACTAGTTTCATAGAATAGAGAGGGAATTGCAATTTCATTCCCCCTTTCGATGAAGTGAACATGCAGTAAGTGTTATATTATAGTTCATGCCTATTAGACATATGCTCGGTTGTTATTGCATTATTTACATTCATAACATGGCACAAAAAGAGCCCAAGGGCCATAAGTTTGGTTTTAGAACTTAGAACTATTGGTCTTATATATAAAAGGGACAATGCTAAGCTAATTATTTGGAATTTATCACTAATTTTGCACCTAACTTTGAAGTTATCAAATTACATACCCAATTGAAGCTTTTATTGCTAGCCTTACAACCTATTGTTTTGCTTGTGTCCATTATCCTAGTCAATATTGGTACCAACAACTCAACAACATGTGGTTTTTTTTTTTTCTTTAATTGAAGTTGTATAGTCAACTATTTGCTCATAGTCCATTATATAGTAATTTTTGAATAAATAAGGCAAAATCCTCCTTTCATTAGCAGCATAAAAGAAAAGGAAACTAAAAATAATTTTTTTTTTAATTCGAACAAAACCAAAAGACTCTTTCTTTTATCAAAAAATTCAAATCAAAACCCCATTCTTCCTTTAAAAGAAAACTTGAATACATGAAGCTTAAGTTTGATAGCAAAAATGTCTCGAAATTCATCCAAGCACTTTCGAGAACACTATTAATAGAGCTTGACAAGCATGAAATTCATCAATCTCTATGAAGTTGTTTGCTCTAGTGAGAAATGGAGACTGTAGGTATTGATTGTGTGGAAGACCAACTAAGAAGTAGGGTAGGATCGCGTTGGGCTTCACCTCTTATTCCTTGATACCTACAAAAAGCCCCTTGTGGGTGAAGCCATGGTGGCCCTTTGACACTCAAGTTAACAAGAAGGACCAAGAAAGGGGAAGGTAAGCATTAAAGGCTAGGTGGGTCGTACTTGCCTGGTATGTATGTGTATTGCTTTTGTTATCCCACAAAAGGGAGGAGGGGTCTAAGAATAATAGAGAGAGAAAGGGACTTGGAAGAACTAGATCTCATCAACCTCCTTATCTTGTTGAGGCCTTGCACCTTTAATCCAATTTACCTAGACATGTGGCAATTAGGGGTTTGTTCGTATTGGTTGTTGGTAAACAGTATGCTTCATGGTTGATGACAAAACTTCACTATAGGTAGCACGTCGTAGTTAACCAAACCACTAAATCTGCAATTTAGTGATCTGGCAAGGGCAGAGGTATCCAATGTACTGACATATTGGGGATGTCAATTGCTTATCAATGAGTTGCAACAGGTTATAGCTGCCAAAGAAAAAAATTGGGTTGAGGTGCTCATAAAAAACCAGCTAATGCTCAATGGAAGGGACTAGCTAGACGAATCGTCCTTCTCCAGCCAACTCTTGCTGAGGCCAAGTATCTCCTTATCGACTCGTTCTGCATGTCAAGTTGAATGATTGCCTATTTCACGAAGATTGTGTGCTGAGAAACAGTATGCTAAGACAAATGCCAATTTTTGCTCCCTTACATTCATGCTTAAATCGACCACTTACCTAGTTTCAATCTTACTGAGATGTCAAGAGAGACTTTGAATTAATCCTTAGCCACCCCTACTTGGACAAGCAATTTGATCGTACAATTTTGTCTGCATCCTCCAACAGCCTTGCCAATGTATCTCCGCTACGTGGATAGGGCCACGTGTAGAATCTATCACACTAATCATTCCTTTTTCTTCAATATTCATTTTTATCCTTTTGTATTCTTATACATTACTCCTTTAGGGTAATACCCTATTTATCTTTTCCTTTTAGGTAAATTGCCCTAACTTATTGGATATAAATACCCTTGTATTTATAGTTGCAATCAAATTATCATCAATATAATTGAAAATTCTTCCTTATGTAAACATTGTTTGTTTACTCTCATTTTACTCTTATCTTAACTTTTAAACAAGGCTAGGTGGTAATTAACCTCGCCGGAATAATTCGTATGTCATATCGAGTTGTGTCGTGAGTCCTTAGAAGTTCTATTGGTACGTCATATTCTTTGGAGCTGTTTATAGGTTTTGTTTACTTTTTCATTCACATTTGTCCTTTCGTACATTCTCCATCACTTCGTTTTCAAGCTTTCAACAAGCTTGGACCTATTCAGCGATCGACCTTATTTATTCTCGATCACAATCTGCACTATCTTGGTATCAGAGCAGAGGTTTCGCTTCAATTGTAGTTTGTTTAGAAGTTTTGTCTATACTCTGTTTTGTGTGTATGAAACAAAGCAAGTTACTATGTTCATTTAATTACTGTGTTTGCTAGCTATTAATTTTCTAGTTTGCGAAAGTGTTTGTTTAAGCTTTGAATTTGTGGAGAAAATGACTAACTCGAGTGTAAACATTGGTGTTAAAGACGACAACAGTGGTGTTGTCCACCATAGCTAACAATCTCAAGATACTTTGAGAAGCACTAATGAGAGACTTGATGAAGTAACTAACCTCTTAGTGGATTTAACTCGAGCTATTCACGTGTTGGCTTATTGACTTATTGAAGTTACGCTTAACACCCTACAAGCTACTCAACCTGCTAGAGGTTAGAACCTAGTTCAATAAGTTTAAGGTGGAGGAGTAGGTGGATGAGTAAGACAAAGGATAAACCTAATAGAATTAGATGAAGAGGATAAAGAAGAGTATTTTGAAGAAGAGTGAGCTAGAGTCGCCAAAGCATTTGACCATGTGAAGATTCAGATTTTGAGTTTCAAGGGTTTAGGAGCGTTAATGAATATTTAGAATGGGAAGAGAAAGTGGAGTGTGTTTTTTACTATTATTAGTGTGAGGATTATGAGAAAGTGAGAACTACTGTTGTTGAGTTCTTTCAATATACCGCCATGTGGTTGAAAATTTTCTAGGCTATGAGAAGGCGAGAGGGCTACTGAGAGATTAACACTTAGCTTGAGATGAAGAGAATACTTATAAACAGGTTTGTGCCGGATAATTATCTACAAGATACCTTTACTTAGCTTTAGGAGCTAAGATAAGAAGGACAATTTATTAACGAGTATATTCAAGAGTTTCAAATGCTTATGATCCACTGTGAAGTGGATGAACCACCTATACAAACGATCTTTAGGTTCATCATTGGATTAAGAGGTGACATTTGAGACATTGTGGAACTCTAATGATTTACCACAATAGATGAAACCATTAGAATAGCCTAGCTAGTAAAGAGGTAGAGACGAAGCCGAGTACTGATCAAGTTGTCGACTAGCCGACCTGGATAGGCAAGACACCGAGCTCAATCAAGTATTGAGTAGAATCGAAATGTTGATGTCCGAGCCGAGCAGAAAGGCTAACCTAACAGTGACGTATCAACTTGTACTTATGAGAAGGGGTGGGTATCTAGCAGGAAGACAAACCAAATCAAGTGCTTCAAATGTTAAGGGTTTGGACATGTGACTACGCAATGCCCAAACAAAAGGACTATGGTCATAAAGGGAGATATCCCGAAGCTCGATGTAGAAAGTACTAATGAAGAACCTGAAGAAGAGGAGAGCACCACTGAGAAAGAAGCTATCGAGAAAGAACTAATTGAAAAGGATGTGTTTGCTGAGGACTTGGACCAGTTGATCATGGTCATCAGATGAACAATGAACATGGAACCCTTATGAGAGGAGGATTAGAGAGAGAACTGGTTTCATACCACCTATAAAATGAATGATCAGGTGTGTGCCCTCACTGTGGATAGTAGAAGTTTCACCAATGTGACATCAGCCGATCTTATTTCAAATTTGAAGTTGCTGACTATTGTACATCCAAGTCCATACAAGTTGCACTGGTTATGTGAGAAAGGAGAACTACATGTCACTCGACAAATACTACTACTAATTACTATTAGGAATTACTTTGACCAGATTATCTATAACTTACTACCTATGTGTACTTCCCTCGTGTTGTTAGGTAGACCATGGCTATTTAATATGAGAGTTATCCATAACGGCTACAAGAACACGTACATGTTTGAGAAGGATGGCCGAAAGATTACAATGAATTCGCTACTACTGAGAGAAGTTAACAAACTATAGACAAAACATGCTCGTGGATCAAAGAAAGCTTTGGTGATGAGTAGAGCCGAGCTCTGAGAGGTCATTGATGTTGATAAGCCGACCCTCATGTTGGTCAGGTGACTATTAGAAATGAAGGAACGGGGTGAACTACTTGAGGAAATCAAAGAGTCGTTGGACAAATATGCTGATCTATTCCTAAAACAGTTACCTGAGGGGTTGCCCCCAACTTAAGGCATAAAACACTACATTGACTTGTTACCTGGCACTACACTATCAAATAAGCTAGCTTATCGAATGAGTCTTGAGCAAGATTTTAAACTCTAATGACAAGTCAATGAGCTGCTGGAAAGAGGTTATGTTAGGGAAAGTCTCAACCCTTGCGTTATGCCGACACTCCTAGTGTCGAAAAAGGATGGAACCTAGCAGATGTGTGTCAACAGTTGAGCTGTGAACAAGATTATGATCAAATACAGGTATCTAGTCTCAAGGTTAGATGTTGGATGAGTTGAGTAGAGCTAAGGTCTTCAGTAAGATTGATTTAAAGTCTGGCTACTATCAAATCTACATGAGGCCAGGAGATGAGTGGAAGACTGCTTTTAAGACTTGACATGGATTCTATAAGCAAATGGTCATGTCATTTGGCCTGTCGAATGCCTTAAGCACTTTCATGAGGTTGATGAACCATGCGTTGAGACATCAAATAGGGAAGTATGTCGTGATATATTTCGATGACATCCTTGGGTACAGTATCGACATGTCAAGTCATAGCGAACATCTCTGAGTCGTACAAAATATCCTCTGTATCGAGAGATTATTTGGCAACTTGAAGAGATGCTGCTTTTGCTAGGAGAAAGTGATATTCTTGGGCTATGTAATCAATGCGGGAAAGCTTACGAGTGGATGACAAGAAGGTCAGAGCAATCATTGAGTAGCCGACTCTTACTACTTGTGTCA
This sequence comes from Lumnitzera littorea, assembly GCA_024138015.1. NCBI lineage: Eukaryota > Viridiplantae > Streptophyta > Magnoliopsida > Myrtales > Combretaceae > Lumnitzera > Lumnitzera littorea. Next base: position 68,256,825 of record JAMXBB010000010.1, read on the forward strand.
ACATGAGAAGTTTCCATGGACTGGCTTCATTCCATAGGAGGTTCATCAGGAATTTCAGCACCTTCTCTATACCACTTACTGAACTAATAAAGAAGAAGATTAACTTCCGATGGGGAGTAAAGGAGGAGAGAAGTTTCACCGAGATAAAGGAAAAATTGACCTCCGCCCCTATATTAGTTCTACTTGACTTTGAGAAAATATTTAAGCTAGAGTATGATGCATTAGGCATTGGAATAGACACTGTCTTAATGTAGGAAGGTCGACTAATTGGTTACTATAGTAAGAAGCTCAAGGGGGCTCAGTTAAATTACTCTGTATATGATAAAGAACTCTTAGTACTAATTCGAGCATTGCAAGTATGGTAGTATTATTTACTACTAAGAGAATTTGTTATTTATACTAATCATGAGTCCTTAAGGTACCTCTGAAATCAGAAAAAATTGTCAAAGCAATAGGCGAGATGGATCGAATTCCTTGAGTGATTCAATTTTGTAATAAAATATAAACAAGGAAATAGCAATGTAGTTGCAGACGCTCTTTCGAGAAGACATGCACTTTTAAATGAATTGTAAACTAGACTGTTTGGGTTTGCGAGAATCAAAAAGCAGTATTTTAAGGATCTGTACTGTGGACCCGTATTTACAAAATATGTCGATGGAAGAATTGTAGATGAGTATCATGTGGAAGATGACTACTTGTTTCGAGGGGGGTGGGGGGAATGGTTCGTACCGACCTGTTCACTAAGGGAACTACTGATTAGAAAAGAACATATGAATTGCTAAGTGGTCAATTCTTTTAGCCGAGAATGAGGCGAGATGTGTACCAAGTTGTCGCAAGCTGTGCCATGTGTAAGAGAGTTAAGTGTTGAGCCAAATAAGGGAAAGCAATGCCTTTTCCTATACTAACGAAGCCTTAAATTGAATTGAGCATGAACTTTGTTCTTGGATTATCACGAACTGCTTGAGGCAAATATTTTATAATGATTGTCGTAGATAGGTTTAGCAAGATGGCACATTTTATGCCCTACTCCAAAACTAATGATGCTTCAGCTATTGTTGCCCTTTTCTTATAGGAGATTGTGTGGTTGCATGGTGTGCTAAGAAGTATAGTCTTCAATAGAAACCCAAAGTTCTTAAGCCATTTTTGGAGGACCTTGTGGCATTAGATGGGGACTAAACTACTATTCAGTACTTCCTATCACCCCCAAACTGACAGCCAAACAAAGGTGGTTAATTACACTTTGGGATCACTACTCTTAGCTATAGTAGGTAAAAACTTAGCTAATTAGAACGTCTGCTTACTAGTAGTCGAATTCACTTACAACTGAATAATGTATGACACCACTAAGCAGACCCCCTTTAAAGTGGTCTATGGTTTTAATCCTGAGCTACCTTTTGTTCATACCCCTGTACTTGTACTTGCGTAAGAGGACTTTGATGTTAGAGTAAAGCATAATCCCTTCAGCACATCTACGACAAAGTCACTCGACACATCGACCAAGTCGCTAGACGTATGCGAGAGAAGGCAAAGGGTAGGATGGTGAAACATTTTTAGCTAGGAGACTTAATGTAGCTGTAGTTAAGCAAAGAGAGGTTTCCGGGCAAGAGAAGAAACAAACTATCCCCAAGGGGCTGAAGGACCTTTCATAATCCTCTAAAAGATTAATGATAATGCATACATATTAGAGCTGCCTGAAGACTATGGGGTTTCTGACACCTTTAACATTGTTGACCTTAGTTCGTATCACCCCGACGGAGAGTTGATCGAAGACCATTTGATTTAATCCCAAATCTAAAACAACCTAGAGGGAATGATAAGAATTAGGGTACTAGACCATTGACCCGTAGTCAAGGTCGAGGACTAAAGGGACTAGCAAGATGAATCCTCCTGCTCCAGTTGACTCTTGCCAAGGTTGTGTATCTCCTTGCCAACTAGTTCTGCATACTGAGTTGAATGACTGCCTATTTCTTGGAGATTGTGTGTCGAGAAACAACATGCTAAGACAAGTGCCAATCCTCCCTCCTTCACACTTATGCCCAAACTGACCACTTACTCGACTTCACTCTTGTCGAGATGTCGAGAGAGACTCTAGACTAATACTTAGCCACCCCTACCTAGACAAGCAATCTGATCGTATACTTTGGTCTACATCCTCTAACGACCCCACTAATGTATCTCTGCTACGTATACAGGGCCATATGTAAAATTTGTCACACTAATAATTGTTTTTTCTTGAATATTTATTTTTACCCTGTTGTATTCTTATACATTACTCCTTTAGAGTAATACCCTTTTTGTCTTTTCCCTTTTAGGCAAATTACCCTAACTTATTGGGTATAAATACCCTTGTATTTATACCCGTAATCAGACTTTTCATCAATACAGCTAAATATTCTTCCTTATGTAAACAATATTTGTTTACTCTCATTTTACTCTTATTCTAACCCAAGTAAGGCTAAACAGCAAGTAACCTCACCGGAACAATTCATGTGTCATATAGAGTTGTGCTGTGAGTCCTTGGAAGTTTCATTAGTGCATCATATCCTTTGGAGCTATTTGTAGGTTTTACTTACTTTTCATTCACATTTGTTTTTTCGTACATTCCCCATCATTTCCTTTTCAAGCTTTCAATAAGCTTAGACTCATTCAACGACCAGCCTTGTCTTCTCTTGGTTACGGTTCACAACAAAAGGGGTTGGGCCTCAGGCGTACCCTAGACTATTAGTAGGCGTCTGCTTATCAATTGAGGACTGATCTATTTGGTCATTCATCATTTGGCTTGTTAGGCTCATCGCAATGTAGGGAATTGGCTCGCCCTAGCTTGGCATTCTTCATTAACGCAAGTACGCAGACTAGAGAGGGAGTTACAGTGTGACACCTGGAACTATTGCCTACTCGGGTGCTCGCTAGTGCTTGCCTTGTGATGGGCTTCAGTCGTTGGGCCTTAGGTTAAGCAAGAATCGAATATCAAAACTTGTCCCCTCCCTTTCATTAGCACTTGAAGTGCGAGGAGAGTAATCTAAGTGATCTGAGTGGACTAAAGCCCGTCCCCCTATTTAAAGGACTGTCCTTGCTACTTGGGTCATGGTGAACCAATTTCTCATCCTTTGGGTCACTACTTTTGTTGATGTGACCATTGTATTACTTGATGTGCCATAATGGCTGTCATTGGGAAGTGTAACATGCATTGATGGTCTCTTAAAGATCGGTTGTAAATGCGAAGTAACCTACTATTAGGCCATGTCACAAATCTATGTGTTGGGATCGATCGGGACCCTTAGTTGAGGGAGTGGGGCACGTGGATCGCTGGGGCATAACGCATGTCCTATTGTGAGTTTATGCTCTGAGAGTGGAGAAAATCATTCACCTTCTTAGTTGTCTATATAAAGGGTGGCCTAGGCCTTCACTTTTCACCTGTCTTGTTCACTTAGGGAAGACCCTACCAAAATTTTATCTTACGAGCCAAATACAAGTTCCTCATTTGATTTCAACTTCTTATGATGGTTGATTAAAGCACAACTAGTAGTTAGGGTGAGTCATCTCATCCTTCTATATTAAGGGGGATGGACGAGGGTTATGAGAACTTATCCTGAATAGGGGATGGTGGCCTTACTCCCTCGAAGAGGTGGCGGTGGTAGCAGTGACAATTGCAAAGGATAAGGCAATAATGCTCTCTTAAGAAGAGAGGAAGGAATGTGTTGAGGGGGTATCGATACGACATGTACCCACCAGATGGCGAGGTAGACGAGGTTAGTGAGTTTTTGCAAACAAACTGCATGAATGAGCATGCATAGTCTCATGTTCTGTATGTGCCGAGTGAGAAGAAGCTCATATTGGTCCATTAGGTAGTAGAAGCAGTACCTAGGTGGCAAGTGAAGGTGCTGCAGAGGGACAACAAGCATACGACATAGGGGATTCTCGATCTTTTATGATGTATGCAAAGTCGTTTGAGCTCGATCTATAGCTTCCTTTTTCTAAATTTCTAATCGAGTTCTTCTAATATTTTAAGGTCACATTGGATAGTTTGAATGCGAATGCATGGATTCAACCGCTTGCTTTCGAAGCGTTATACGTTTAACAATTGTAGCGATCGACTATGCAGCTTTTCAAGCATTTCTCTTTTACGAAGAGGTTCTGTGACAAGTAGATTTACATCACTTCTTGAGGTACGAAGCTGAGTATCATGGATAAGTCTCCTAATAAGATTAAGGGGTGGAAGGAATTCTTTTACTATATTCATGCCTCAGAGGCCCTTATATTTTCGATAGAGTAGAGGTGCTCAATTAGGGGCACAACATTGAAAGACATAAGGAAGGAGGGCTCGGTAGCTAGTACTAAGCTCTTGAATTTGGTAGGCTAGAAGAAACTCAAACACCTGTCAATATGTGAGAAGTATAAGATTCGAGTGTCATTGTTTGCAATGGAGACAGGTATTTGTTCTGTTCAGCGGAGGAGGAGGAGGAGGAGGAGGGGGGGTGGCGGCAGGGGGCGGGGTGGTTGGTTTGTCTACCATACCACGTCGCCTTACCATTGGAGTGAGGGACATTGGGCTGCTCATCCTCGGTGTTGTAAGTTTCTTGTTTTGGTTTTTTCTTGTTTTTCTAAGTAATTCACTTGTTGTTTTGTAGCTATGGAGTTGGAGTCTAACAAGTTGATGGCGAAGATGTTGGTTGTATAAAGTAGGTGGATGAAGAGTGCTATGAGGACTGAGAAGAGGAGGTAGCTTGAAAGGGAAGGGGAAGGGGAGACCTCGCGTTGTCACTCAAAAAAATCTAGGAGGAAAGAGGGAAGGTAGCAACCTCTTCTTAAAGTTGTTCATTAAGCAAGGGGCGATGTGCTGATAGGAGTGCCTTTGAATGTCGTAGTAGTAGCTTTGAGGGCATCTAGTGGAGGGGTAGTTTTTGGAGCACCAGTTAGAGATGCTATGGTTGAGCCAAGCCCGTGGTGGTGGGTACTCAAGAAGAAGTAAATCATGTAAGTTAGGAGCGAACACTTGAGACTACCACCCCAATAGCTATTGAGATTCCTGATGATGAGACTGCTAAACCTTTGGTTGGTCGGAGGAGTCTAGCAGTTCCTACACATCCCATAGATTAGCCCGTTCGATGGTTCGATTAGCATGGTTTGGGCAGCTTGTTGCAAGTTTCATCAAACTAGAAGCCTTAGTAGTGATGATGAGGAGGTGCAATAAGGTAAGTTTGCTCGTATACTTTCGTTGAATTACTTACTTTTAACCGAATCACTGATTGTTGATTACTTTGCAATTGTACAGATTGCTACACTTCATTCTAACCTACAATCTTTCAGTTTTATCATTGGAGGGAAAGCAGGCAAGGGTTAAGGTGGAGAGGCTCTATAAGCCATTGAAGGAGAAGGAAAAAGCACATAGTGCCTTAGTTGCCGCACTCAAAGATTAGGAACGCCTGCATAGGGAGGTACTTGATTAGGTGGACCGATGAGCTGAGGAAATCTAAAGAGTCCAACAAGGCCATGTAGAGTAGGCTAGTTACCGAGTTGAAGGCTAAGGGTGAAGAACTAGAGAAGGTACGAGCCAACTTTGGCGTAAGGGAAGTAGAGCTTTTAAGGGGTGTAGGGCTTTCCGATGAGTTTGAATGCGAGATTTGTATTGCAACTTTGGAGGATTTCCTGATTAAGAAGGCTGTCACTAAGGTTAGCTATGCTATGGCAGAGGAAGTAAGGAAGCAAGTTTAGTAGAATATATGTTGGACATAGACTTATCTTTTCTGTATTAGCTGGATGAGCCTGAGGTTGTTGCTGGGAGTGGGCCAAGTAGTGAGTCATCCAGTGACTTGTTAGGAACTTCTAGTAGTGGCTCTACTGTAGACCTCGAATAAGTGGGTGGTGGCAGCGAAGTCAATCATAGGTTAGAGGGGCAACAAGAGCAACAATAGTAACAACAACAAGTCAAGGATGCTTAAGATTGTCCTTGTGTTTTCGTTTAATTTTTGTCGTTAACTCGAGCATTGTATGCCCCTTTTGTAAAGTTCTATTTTGTTTCTTTTTATAGGTGGTCAGATTGCTTACCCCTATTTATGTAATTTCTTGAACCTATGAATGAAGTTTCATTGTCTTTCTCCGAACTCGTTCATACCTTTTTCCCGGTTGTAGTTTCTTGCCTTAATTTTGTGTTTGCATGTTCAAATTTCTTTTTGTTAGAAAAGGTCTTTATGGAGTTGAAACCCTATGTATTTCTTTATTGAATTGCAAGATTAGTCGAGCCCTGTCTCCTCGAGTTGGTGCTAGCCGATTTCTCCTTAAGGACCTACTTATTTTCCCCATATGCTAGTGCTTTACACTTATCCTTAATTTTGCCTAAGTGCTTTTGTTTTGCGATGATGTTTACTAGGTTATGAAGTTTCTTTCTTTTGAGTAAATAGTGGCTCTTAGGGTTCTCATAGGGGCTCATGTTGATTAGAGGTGAGTATCTGAGAGCAAATCTTGCAATGGCATCATAGAATCTCCTTAGTAAGGGGGTTTCGACAAAGCAAATTTCTTTCTAACATAAGCTATCCATCCCGCAAAGTTGATTTTGGGTAGCATGTTCCTGTAGCCGGTGGAGCGCTTCGGGCATGGTTTTTTCCAAAAGATATTTAATGTTTATATGGCCTGCCATTAATTCCACAAGAGTCGCTTTAGTTGCCAATGCTTTGGGGTCACACAATGATTGACACGTGTATGACTAGGGACGTCTCATGAACCCTATATAAAAGGTGTGTAGGTCCTTGCCACCCTACATGGATTACCTAAACAACTTTAGTGGGGTATATTTGAGAGCTTCAATCATGAGTACATCTAAAGTAGGATGGTGTATTGGAGTTAAAGAGACGAATGTCTTCGACCTTCTCCCTCGGGTTGTGATCGTAAGGTGTGGGTAGCTACTTGGCAACAGTGGTTAGATCAAGAGCTGTGATCAGGAGGCGTACATCGTCTCAAGTTCCTATCCTCTTTCTATCTCAGTGATGTCAGATGGAAGAGGGGAGGCTCGGGTGCAACTTACCACTTATTTGTAGCAACCTCACTATGGGGCACTTGCCTATAAGGTGTTCTGGGAAGTCCCTTCCAATCATTGTCCCACATGAACCTGAGTAGGCGAAGGTGGCCATGGTGACTACGGTAGTAGAGGGGGTCTTTTCTCCATCCTGACTTAAGGGCTAAAAGTCTTGTGGGAGTCCTTTAGTTCGCGAGTCCTTTTGGTCTACTCTAGGTGAAGGATTGACCTTACTTTGTCTCCAGCAAGGCTTAAACAACTTGTCACTTTAGGTAAAGTAGCTAAATCAACAATCCTCCCTATCGCCTCCATGGAAGAGAGGCTGTACTAGGTGGAGTAGGGACCTTCACTTGGAGGTTGAGCGTCAATAAGAGCTTTATAGTTTAGGCTTAGCCAAGCAGGACTTTGGGGATACAGTCATGATGTGAGAGCTGGTCGAATCAAAGTTAAGACGAGTTCCTCTTAGAGCAAAATTCTTGAAGTAAGGAGTCAAGTTAGGGCTAAGAATAGCCGTTCAAGCAAAGCGAGTAGCTTTAGCATATGATGTGATTGTACTATTTTTCTTTTTGATGTAGTCGGGCTTGGTATGACAACCCGTGAAGCTTTATACTCCATTTGATTAATGAAATAAAGTCCTCATGTTTTTTAGTCATCACTTTGCCAACTGATTTGCTTTTCTCTAGCTTTCGCTGTTGAATTTTACTTTGATAACTGTTATGAAAGCATTTTTACATAGAAAGGCAATCAAGGTGAAAGATCGACTTGTGCTTGGGTGCATTAGGCTGATCAATGCTTGAGTGAAGTATTTGCATAATGTGTGCAAGAACTAACTTGGGCGAAGCTCAGGGTCGTATTGACCCGATGCTAGGGATCGATGTAATGAATGACTTGTAGCAAGCTTGAGGATGAAAATTGACCTAAGATCAGGGTGTTAATGTAGATTAAAGCCCTAAGATGATGCCGCATTGTTAGTTTAAGGACTAACTTGGGCAAAGCTTGGGGATGAGAATTGACCCAAGATGAGGGGCTTAAGAGAGGAACAGAAGCAAATGATGGGAACTTCATTAATTCATTACATTTAGTCGTAGTTACAAATGCTTTTGATTCTTGTCGCCTCGCCTAGAGAAAATAAGGTCTTAGATTTTGGGCATTCCATGCCCTAGGGATTGGCTGTCCTTCCATTGTCTCGAGCTTGTAAGCACCCTTTCCTACGTTATCAACTATTCACATAAGATCCTCTTAATTGGGGGTAAGTTTTCCCCGTCCTTCCTCGAAGCCAGTGGCCTCTAACTTTCTATATACTAAGTCATAAGGGTGGAAAACCTTATGTCAAATGCTGCGGTTATACTATCGGTTGGCTCATTATTGATATGCCGCAGTGCGTACTCATACAGCATCTCAGACTTCGTTGATAATATCAAGATTTTCTCGTGGGGCCATGTGATTAGTGTTTATGTCTAAGTGTTATACCCTACTAATGGGTAGCTCCAAATCAATTAAGAGGATGGTCTCGGCTCCGAATGTAAGACGAAATGGAGTCTCTCTGGTTGATGTCCTATGTGTCATACGATAACCTTAAAGTATGTTGTGGAGTCTCTCTGGTTGATGTCCTATGTGTCATACGATAACCTTAAAGTATGTTGGGAAGCTTGTTGGCCTACCCGCCTCCTATTCGTTCCATTCTCTTCTTAAGGCTATTAAGAATTATCTTATTGATGGCTTTAACCTGACCGTTGGTTTAAGGGTGGGCAATTGAGGTGTATTGCAGCTTAATGTTGTTCTTGTTACAAAAGTTTGTGAAGTGGTTGCTATCAAAATGTCTTCCATTATCAGTGATCAATCTATATGGTACTCCAAAACGAGACAGTATATGTGTATGTATGAAGCCTTCGGCAGTTTGGGCCATGATAGTCGCAATAGGCAACGCTTTTACCTACTTGGTGAAGTAGTTTATCGCTACTATGATGAATTGTCAGCTTGCAAATGCTTTAGGGAAAAGGCCGAGGATGTCTAATCCCTATTATGCAAATGGCCATAGGCTAGTCATAGGGTGCAACTTTGAGCTGGGGGTGTAAGTAATCAGCACATGCTTTTGGCAAGAGTAGTAACTTCAAACCATGGCTTTGGCATCTCCCTTCATCATGGGCTAGTAATAACCTAGCTTAAGTGCTTGGAGGTAGAATGCTTCTGATTGGATGTGGATGATGCAAATCCTTGCGTGAAGATCCTCGAATACCTGAGCACCCTCCTCTATTCGAAGGCATTTAAGGAGTAGAGTACTATGTCCTTGTTTGTAGAGTACATCATTGATTAGCGTATAGTTAGCCGTGGTGTAAGCTAGCTTCTTCATCTCAGATCACTCTTCGGGTAGTGCATCGGTTTTGAGGTATTGTATTAAAGAGTCCATCTAGGAAGGCTTTTGGGCTACCTTTTTTGTTTTGGCAACTTGTTACTGGTGTATCTCTGTACTTTTTTCAAGAAGGTACTATATAAAGAGTGGTTTGTCATAGTGGTGTAATGTAGGGATGACGGATGAAGCTATTTTAGATAGCCTATCTACTTCTACATTTTTCACCTGAGGGATTTTATTGACCTCCCAAGAGGCGAATTCCTTGAGGAGATCTTGCACTAGATGTAAGTACTTAGTCATCATTTTGCCCTTGGTCTCATATTCTCCCTTGACTTGTTGTACAACCAATATGGAGTCTTAATGTATGTTAAGTTGTTCTACTCCGATGTCCTTGGCAATCTCTAAGTCGGCAATAAGTGGTTCATATTTAGCTTCATTGTAGCTTACTAGGAACCTAAACTTTAGGGCATAGAGAATCTTTGTTTCATGGGAGCCTTATAGCATGATATTAGCCCCACTCTACCCCTTTGGTGGAGGAGCCATCAACATGTAGAATCTAGTGTACTCTGCTATGAAATCTATGGGAACCTCTGCTTTGATTGCTTGTCTCGAGTGAAATTGAACTCCATTAGCACTGAGCTCAAGGGAGTACTTCATCATTTTCCTTGAAGCGTCAAGCCTTTGCAAGGCTGTTTGGAATGGTACACCCGTCAATATGATGATTGGATGTGATTGAAAGTTGGGCTAAAGCTTGTGAGCAGCAATGACTGCCGTGAATGCAAACTTCTCTATCTAAGTATATCGAAGCTTACGTCCTTACAAGATATGGCTAACATGGTGGACTGGGCAATGTTCATTGCTATCAACTTAGACAAGTACATATGATAGTGCTTTGTCACTGACTGCAAGGCATAAGATCAATTCCTCTCTAAGAATGGGTTTAAAGAGTATGTGTAGGGTTGCTAAGAAGTTCTTCAAGTCTTGGAAGGCTTGCTGGCACACTAGGGTCCATTTAAATTCGATGGGGTGTTTCGACAAATGGAAAAATTCTGCACACACCTCCTTTACTTTTATTGATGCTTACATGTCTTAGATTGCCTTAATCTTATCAGGGTTGGCCTTTATCCCTCACTTTGTCACCATGAAACCAAGGAACTTTCCCAAAGCAACCCTGAAGATACACTTTTGAGGGTTAAGTTTTATTTGGAACTGTCGAAGGGTCTAGAAGGTTTCCTAAAGGTCATTGATATGTTCTCTTCTAGTTTTGCTCTTGGTGATTATGTCGTTGACATAAACTTCAAGGCTTCTTCTCATTTGTTGCTTGAAGATATGGGTTACCATGCTTTGGTATGTGGCTCTAACATTTTTTAAGCCGAAGGGCATAACTGTATAGCAACAAGTCCTAAAGTTTGTGATAAAAGATGTGTAGACTTCATCTTTAGGAGCCATCTAGATTTGGTTATATCCAGAGTAGGTGTCTATGAAATTGAAGAGTGCATAACCTGCTTCAAGTCGTTGAGTTGGTCTATGTTTAGTAGGGGAAAGCAATCCTTTGGGTAAGCTTTATTGAGGTCGGTGTAGTTGATGTACATAAGCCATTTCCCATTTGCCTTCTTAACGGGCATCGTGTTGGTGAGCTAAGTGGAATACCTCTCATATTGAATGAAAACTGTACAAAGTAGCTTTTATACTTCCTCTTAAGTTGCAACTTGACATTTGGGTGCGACATGTCGCTTCTTTTGCTTTACAAGTCAGATGGTTGGGTCAACATTGAGGTAGTAGGTTACCTCAGGTATGCGGATGATCTTTAGCATGTCTTCTGGGGTAGATGCAAAGATGTCTGGCAGTTCAGCCCCTATCTTAGTTATCATTCTTGGGGCATCAGAAATTTGGACTTCGATAGCCTTCTCTATTGGCTCTGTATGTAGTGCTAAGGTAGGGGAGTCGATGGGCTCAATGTTCTTGACATTGTTTCTAGATTAAGTTTTCAGATAAAGCATCTTAGATAAAGCTTAGTTGCCTTTAGCCTCGCTAACTCCAGTAGGGGTCATGAACTTTGCCTTGAGGCATTTCTTGCTAATGAGTATGTTGAATATTGTTATGCTTGGTCTGCTAAGGATAGTATTATATGGTGACCAAATGTCGACAACGATGAAGTCGATGGACTGGGTAGCGACATGTTTACTATCGCCTATTTGAACAAGTAAGGTGATGATCCCCTTTGTTGGTATTAGCCTATCACCTCTGAATACAGTAAGGCCATGTTTATATTACTAAAGAGGCTTGTCAATCTATTCTTTCATTTTCTTGAAGGCTTTATAAAAGAGCGTGTCTCTTGAACTCTTGCTATTGATGAATGTTTTGGGAACATTGACATACCCAATTTGAACACTTATGATGAGTGCATTGCTATGGGGTAAGTTGATACACTACTCATCTTTGTAGGTGAAGATTATAGCTATGTTAGTCTTTAGCCTCTTACTTCGGATAATGTATACCTCATGCTTACGAGTAAGGGTGGTGTCGGTTGAAAAGAGGTTGGGTCCACCGAATATGGTGTTGACTTAACCACGTTGTCCCCTTCGGTTCTCTTCGTCTATAGGGGCATTAACTTATTGATGATGAGGCTGTTGATGGTTATCTACTCGACAATCTTGGTGGGCTGTTGGATCTGATTCTTCTCATCTAAAATGAAGTGGTTAATGTGGCCCTTGCGAACAAAGCCTTCAATGGCATTCTTAAGGTGGCAACATTTGTCATTGTTTTGTTCATATGCTTTGTAGTAGTCGCAGTATTTGCTCGAGTTCACTACTTTTGGTGTCTCATGAATGTTCGGTGGTCATAGAAGTTGCCTTCGACCCTCGTACTTGATTTCATTGAGTGGTCAAGTTAAAGGTGTGTACGAGGTGTAGTCTTGGAACTTAAGTCTTTACTTATCGTGCTTTTTCCATGTAGGCGATTAGGGTTTGGGGCCATGAGGTCCCAAATGATCTTTCATTGAGATGTAGGTGTTATTTTCTACCTCAAATCGGGCTTTGATGGCTTCCTCTTGAGCTATGTATTTATTGGCGACTCTCATGAACTCGTCCAAGGAATCAAGCTTATTCAAAGATACAGCATTGAAGAGCTTTCTATTTGGATCTATACTAGTTAAGAGTGCTTGTAGGGTGATCTCCATATCTAGCTTGGAAACTTGTAGCTTCGTTTAGTTGAAGTGCACGAGATACGCTTGTAATCTTTCATTGGGGCGCTGTCTAACATTATAGATGATGGAGCAATCTCGTCATGGGACTTGGGAGTTGAGGAGGTGTTGCTGAAACTTGCTTCCCAGGTCATTGAATGAAGTGATTGATGCCTCGAATAGAGTGTTAAACCAAGGTAAGGTAACTTTACCTATTATATTAGTGAAGGCCTTGCACATGATAGCATCTAAGAAGTTGTGGAGGCTCATCATTGTCTGAAAGTAGACAAGGTGGTTGTTTGGATTGATAATACCATCATAGGGATTAAGATGTGGTAGTCTCACACTGGTGGAGAGCATTTCCTCGAGGATTAAGCATATGAAAAGGCTCTTTATTGGTGAAGAGCATGATACTCATGCGGATGATTCGACCTTTTTTGGATCACGAATGCTAGAAGCGCGGCAGATATGCTCATTGAGCTCATCTATGTTCATATCTTCAGTCTTTTGGCAATGGCCTTGGTGGTAGGCTATTGACTTCTTTACTTGTCGTTGTACGCTCACCCTCCGCAAGTGTTTTACTATAGTTGCGATTGAGTTGCTCTTGAAGGTCTTAGTGTTGCTAGTGATTGTGCTAAATGTGTCTACGTAAGTGCATTGGGCATGCATTACATTGTTTATCATTGTTGCTCAGCTATGAGGAAGGCTCGATTATCACTTCCCGGTTTGGATGCTTTTGAAATGCGTTCTTGAGCAGTGTTTCATCTTTATCTAGAGCTATAGTAGATTCATGGTACTTTCTATTTTCTTCTAGCATTTGCTAGACAAGTAGCTTGAGCTCCTAGACTTTAGTGTTTTCATTTTGAGATGGAAGGGGTTGATTGCCTCTACCTTGTTGGGAAGTATAAGAGTCTTCTACATGGGAAGCTTGTGGGTTATTGTTTTTACATTTGGCTATTGTTGTCGTTGTGGCTTGAAATGGTGGGTGCCAAAATCTTGATCGTATGGAAGATCAACTAAGAAGTAAGGTCGAATCATGTTAAGTTTTGCCTCCTGCTCCTCAATACCTTCAAAAAGCCCCCCATGGGTGAGGCCATGGAGACCTTCCAATGCTTTTGTTAGCAAGGAGGACTAAGAAAGGGGAAGGTGAGCACTAGAGGCCAAGTGGGCTATGCTCGCCCGGTATGTATGTGTGTTGCTTTTGTTATCCTACAAAAGGGAGGAGGGGTCTAAGAATGATAGAGAGAAAGAGACCTGGAAGAACTAGATCTCATTGGCCTCCTTTTCTTGTTGGTGCCTAGCATCTTTTATGTGATTTACTTAGACACATAGCATTAGGGTTCGTTCGTATTGGTCATCGATAGATATTATTCTTCATGGTAAGTGACAGAGCTGCACTACAGGCAACATACCGTGGCCAACCGAACTAATTTGCAGTTCAGTGATTTGGTAGTGATAGAGGTATCTGGGGTGCTAATTGTATTACAAATGTCAGATGCTCATTAATGAGTTGTAGCGAGTTGTAACTACTAAAGACAAAACCTAGGCTGAGGCGCTCATCAAAAGCTAACCGATGCTCGATGGAAGAAGTTGGGCCTTAGGCTTACCCTAGATAGTTAGTGGGCATTTGCTTATCAGTTGAGGACTAATTTGTTTGGTAATTTGTCGTTTGGCTTGCCGAACTCATCATGATGTGGGGAATCAGCTCACCTTAGCCTAGCATTCTTCATTAGCATAGGTCCATGGATTAGAGAGGGAGTTGTAGTGCGACATACAGAACTATTGCCTGCTTGGGTGCTCACTAGCACATGCCAAGCCTTAGATGGGTTTCAGTCGTTAGGCCTTAGGCCAAGCAAGAATCAAGTATCAAAAGTGGGGAATGGATTAAAGTTAAAGACAAGAGAAACATAAGGTAGGGTAGTAGGAAAAAATAAGGAACGGTAGGAAGGAAGACTCGAGCTCATCTAGGAACTTGAAAACCAACAATCCTTTTAATGTTCTCTAAACCGTTTCCGAGAATGAAAAGACGAAACAAATGAATGCAACTTATAAGTAAAAGGGTGTATTATTTTGTATTTTAAGAGACATAAAAGAGGTAGCTTCTCATAAGTGTAAAAAGAAAGAAGAAGGCATTCTAAGGAAAGAAAATATACCCCCTTCAATAGTTCCTATAAAGAGAGAAAATCAAAATTTGAAAAAACTTGTAAGACAACATGGTGCCTGCATAGAAATAGTGTTGCAAATCCAAATTCTTCATCCTTCTTGAGCCTTGCTTCAACATGAGAGTAAGAAGTAAGGAAGAGATTATTTTCATGACAGGCAGTAGTGGAAGTAATGGACATCACGTTACTTTAGGGAAGATGGAAAAGGGCCAGAATTCTAGAAATTATGCTTTACCCGAAGGTCTCTCAAAAGAAATCTACTAACAAGGCCATAGAACCATCATAACCGTATCAAAAGGGAGGCTGATGGTGAAACTATCCATGACAAATGCAGATATGGTAGGGAGAGACATTTTGAATATACTCGAATGGAGCAAACAAACGATAGAGATGGTTTTCCTGCACGAGGAGATACCATTAAAGGCCTAGAAAATTCCATTCTTGATACCCATTAAGGAGGATCAAATACAAGAGTTCCTCATCACGGGATGAGAAGAGCAAATGGTATATATGTGGTTCGTAATGAGGACTTGTAGATGGAAATTGGAAGTTAAGCATTCTAACAGGCATACTCTCAGAATCTTTGGTACAAAAAGAATGTTACCATGTTAAACCTAACCCCATGGATACTCTTTCTTCTAACATGGATCCTAAGCCTTTTAAGGCATGTTTAGTTTATGGAATTAGAATTCCATTCCCTCCTTATTCCGCCATTACCACATTTACTTGGTTTTTTGTTACGGAATCACAATTCCATATAAATCCTTATTACTTGAAATCAAGTAATAGGGGTTCCTCAATTCAATAAAGGTATTACAATTTCTCACTATTACTACCACCACCACTGTCATCGTCGCCATTATTGTTACCATCGCTGACCACTGCCACCGTCACCACCACCAACGTCACCATCGCTACCATTAATGTCGCTGCCACTACCCCTACTATCAACCACCATAGCCACCTCCAACGCCATCGCCACCACCACTGCCACCGCCACCACCATTACCACTGTTGCTAACCACCATTACCACTGTTGCTAACCACCACTACTTATTACTTTAGGATTAATTGAGAAAGAAAATGGACCAAGAATAATTTAGTTATTAAAATTATATTATATGTCTATTCCTAAATTGCTTATAAATTCAACTAAACAAAATAATATATATTATACTTTTATTCCATTCCTTAAGGAATTCCAATTCCATTCCCTCCTCATTCTATTCCATGAACTAAACATGCCGTTAAGTCTTAGTATGGAATGTGAGAGGCACAAATTCAAAAGGTTATAAAAAGGTAGTCAAAGGCCTTCTTTGCATCTATGAACCTTAGATGGTTCTATTAACCATGACGAGAATGAGTAGCAATGCAGTAGAAGTGCTCATGGATTATTTGGGATATAGCAAAGTGATCTGCTCTGATGTAGAAGGTTTTAGTGGTGGAATTGTCGTCCTTTGGAATGGAGAGGAAATTGCCATCCAAGAGCATCACATCTCCAAACAACAAATCCTCATGAAATTTTAGGTACATCATTCTTTACCTTCTTGTTTTACTTTATCAATTTATGCTAGCACTATAGTAGAACATATATTAGCATTATGGGATGAGTTGAGAAACTGGGGACAAATTCTACATGGCTCATAGGCATTGTTAAGAGATTTTAATGAAATTATTTGTAAGGAAGAGAAGTGGGGATGGATAGAGATAAACCAAACTCATGCAACAAAATATCAATCTTGCATGAATGATTGTGGAATGATCGACTTAGGTTTTGTAGGGCCTAAGTATACTTGGTCAAAGCATTCCAAGAATCTAAAGGATCTAGTCCAGACTAGGCTTGACAGAGTGTGGGCCAACTATGCATGGCATCGTCTTTTCCCTAAAGAAAAGGTTTTTTACCATGTTTTACACCAGTTGGATCACCATCCAATCCTTCTAAATACAAACCTTCTTAGTACATCTCAACTACCTCACTCGAGAAATTTTCTGTTCTAGAATATGTGGCTGGACCATCCAAAGTTTAAAGAATTTGTTGCTTCTAAATGGAATTCTGACTAGTTTTCATATCCTAAGGATCTGAGTAAATTTCAAACGGAATTGAGCGTGTGGAACGGAGAAGTTTTCGGACTTATTCATGTCAGAAAGAGAACCTTGAGCGAGAGCATCAATAAGGCTAGACAGAATCTTTTGGCAGAGCCAACCTAAGACCTTATTGATGCGGAAGGTAGACTACAGCAAGAGTTGTAGTAGATAGTGAAACAAGAAGAAAAAATCTAGGTAGCTAAGGCTCACTCCTGATGGATTATAGAAGGGGAGATAAACACACGCTTCTTCCATGCAAGTGTCATGGCTAGGTGATAAAAACGAGAGTATATGGATTGTATGATTAAGTAAGAAACTGGGTGAATGACAGTGGAAAGGTTAAAAAAATGTTCACTCAATTCTTTTGAGGATCTTTTCACTACAGATAGAGCCTTTGTATGGAAACACCTAGCACAGTGGAGTGGAGGGCAAAGAACCTTACGTGATTCAGAGATTAGATTGCAACAGGAACCACGGACTTTTGCAGCAATAAAACGCGTCCTCTGGAGCATCTGGAACAATGAAACCCCAGGCATTGATGGCTTCGTGCAGAATTTTTTAAAAGATGTTGGGATATAGTTGGTAACATAAGTTGTCAAACGATGGAAAGCATTTTACTAGAGGGGAAGGTATCTCTGGAGATAAACAAAACCTTTATTGTTCTCATCCCAAAGGTTCTAGTTGTGAACAAGGTGAAAAGTGTAGGCCTATAAGTCTTTGTACCACTGCGTGCAAAATTGTTAGCAGATGTCTGGTAAATTGCCTCAGACCTATCAACCCTCAGCAGGCTAGCTTCATACCCAAAAGGTTAGCTGGGTATAACATAGTTGTCCTGCTAGAAGTACTACATTCGATTGATAAACGAAATGGGCAGAAGTGTTGGATGGTAATTAAGTTAGATCTCCATAAAGCCTATGACAAAGTAGAGTGGGATTTTGTGTGCACTATTCTCTAAAGCCTCAGATTCCCATACTCTTGGGTGAATCTAATAGGCCCATGTCCTACTACTGTTAATTACCAGATTATTCTTAATGTCTCTTTACAATATGAATTGATTGCATCAAGGGGCATTCGTTAAGGAGACCTGTTGTCTCCTTATCTATTCATTCTCACCATGGAATTTCTCAGGCGAATTATTAATGTGACGGTTATGGAAGGGAAATGGAAACCACTCAGAATAGCAGCCACGGATATTAATCTATCTCACCTCTTCTTTGCGGATGACCTTATCCAGATGGAGGAGGCGACAGAACAACATGCAGAGTTGATTGTTAAAGTGATGAATGGATTTGGTAACCTATCAGGGCAAAAAGTTAACTACAGTAATATAAGTATTTTGTTCTCACAAAATACAAGTACAGCACTGAAACAGAAATTTTCTGATATCTTTGGTATTAAACAAGATGCAAATCTTGGAAAAGTACCTAGGACTGCCTGCAAAGGAAGGGGGACATATAGAGGATAAGGACCTTGAATTCATTCTCGAGAAACTCAGGAAGAAATTAATAGGATGGAAATCAAAGCTCCTCAGCATGGCTATTAGGAAACTTCTGATAAATTCGACCCTTGAGAGTGCAATGAATTACTATTCTCAAGCAATCCCAATACCGCCAATCTTCGCAAGAAAAGTAGAGCATTTGTGCCATGACCTCTTGTGGAGATCAAGCCCAAACCAAAAGAAACTCCACTGGATAAGTCGGGAAAAACTAAAAAGAGGGAAGCAAAGAGGAGGACTTGGAATGTCAGATATTGTAAAGCAGCCTGGAATGTGAGAAGGAAAGATGTCCTCTGGACAAATCTGGTTAGACAAAAACAGTGAGTGGACTTAGCCAAATAAAAGGAAATGGGGATCATCATTTTACAAAGAGTTAAACTGAGTGATGAATTGGTTGGAAGAAAGAGTCTCTTTTTGACTAAAGACTGGCAAGATGTGAATTTTTTTTATAGAAAATTGGGCTAAAGCAGGGAAGAACAGCAGTTGGATATATGAGCCTCTAAATAAATTTGATGAGCTCATAACGGTGCAACAGGCATGGAATGACAACTCTGGCTGGAGGGAAGAAATTATTGGATACCGTCTTGATGATAAAATAAGGGGTACTTTAGGAGTGTCATTTCTCAATGATTTAGAGGAAGAAGAAGACTGTCAAGCTTGGCCATTTGAAATAAATGGAGAAGTGACAGTTAAATCGATCTATAAACAAATAAGTTCTGAGGATCATGAGAAAGAAAATAAAGAGAACTGGGACTGGATCTAGCGAACACCTGCTCCTCCGAGAGTACAATTGCTTCGGCAGTGTATTCTACGTAATGGGCTGGCCACGCTTGCCAAGAGGAAAATTTTTGTTGGCTTAGAATGTCCCGTGTAGGGCTGAAGAGGAAAGTATTTTACATTTATTTACAAAATGCAAATGGTCCCAAGAGATACGGCAGCAACTGAGTATTTCCATACCAATTGGCCTGCAAAGTTTGCAAGACCTCCAAACCTTTGTCATGCAGACATGCCCATGGAAGAATCGAAGCTGGAGAAGAATTGACACACCAAAAGAAGTCCTCACCCCGTTTGCCAAACGGAGAATTCGGCAAAAATAAAAAGAAAAAAGAGAACTTTTCACTCAGAAAAAGCAAATGAGAATGTCCTGGGTAAATTAGGGATGGAAGCGAATGAATGATGGACAACTCCGAGATTTAAAAAAATTCAAGGTAGTAGCGGAAATTTACACTTCAACTGGGAGAGGCCACCGGAAGGATGGGTCAAATTCAAAAGTAGAGCTTTGTGCAATGAAGGAAGCTTTAAAGCTAGCGATGAAACTGGGGAAGAGCCAGTGGATTCTCAGCAGGCAATAGAATGGATTAAAAAACCGCAAGTGGACTTAAAGATTCGTCACCCAATCCTTTGAAACTGTCGAAATATAATGTCTTCGTTCTCTATTGTTCATTTATGTAGGGTCACCCATGGCTGCAACACTATAGCGGATCATCTTGCCAAAGAAGGACTCAACTCCAGATGTGAAGTGTTTTTCAATAATTAGTTGCCTTTGTTTTTATCATCTTTTATGCCTCAAGAACAATGTGTTTCTAGTTCCTGGTTTTGTGGTACTACGGGAAGTTGTTCCTAGGTTGTTTATTACGAGACTTGATGTGGACTTGATATAGTTGATAGACGATATTATCCTTTCATCGAAAAAAAAAATGACAAATGATGCTATTTTTTTTTTTTTCCAATCCAATTGAAAAATACCTTATAGTAGTTTCTGTCCAACACTAAACACATTTCCCCCCACCCAAAAAAAAAAAAAAAAAAATTTGGTTCTTTTTCTTTTCTTTTCTTTTCCGTTTTGAATATAAAAGAAGGGTTGTTTTGTTTAGATAAAATATGTTTTTTTTTTAATAAACCTTCTTTTATTTTTCCAAGCACCCATGTAACATGGATAGTGATGTGGCCAACAAATAGCTAAGTTTGCAAATTGAATTTGAAAAAAGCACGGTCATCATGTTATTGGCTAGGAAAATGGATGCAAACGGAAAAATGACAGGTAGTAACATTAGCAACTAGAGCATCGATTTAGTATCTAATTTGATAAGCTGAACGTTGGGGTGTAAAGTTGCAAAACATGTTAAAATTCAGATAGTTAGCGTAATATCGTCCTTATATAAAACTCGGTTTTGAACTTGGATCTAAGGGTCCCATTTAATGGTCTTGGTTCTTTTGAAAGAGAGCTTGGTTTATAAACTCAGTTTTATAGCATATGGAATGCTTATATCAATTTATCTCGATTAAGTCGCTAAGTGCCGTTCTTTATCTTGGTTGAGCTGCTTAAGGGTTACTCTTTTATCTCAGTTAGAATAGTTAGGATACTAGTTAATACATGTTATGTGCAATGATATAGCATATCATTACATACATAACTAAAATCTTGATGACTAATCCGATATGTTTGCGATATGTCATTCTTGTTGCACTTGTTTCATCATAAGTATTTGATAAATACTTGAAAGCTAAGGGGTTGGTTTCTTTCTAACCTTAAGTCATGAAGGAGAATATGTTGAAGATTGGTTTGGGAATATTTGAGAGCAAAGACCATCTAGGTTTTCTAAATTTTTATGAAAGATTATATTCACAAATAAATTATGGATTTACTTATATCTAAACTTAAGGCAATTGAAGACCTATAGTCATGTAATTTGTAAATGCTTCAGTAATGTTTTTAAATATCTCAACTCTAAGATTGCATAGCACCCATCTCTTCAACACTAGTATGCCAATGAATAGGCTTAGGAGGCGAATCGCTATGTGGTCCAAGATAGTTTGTTGTAACATGGCCATATCAAGTCATAGCTTCATCTTTTGGTTGACATAAAACCGTAAACTCTCTGCCCTTGTTAAACTATGCCTTTGGGGTGTATCAACATAAACTTGCTGCTACTTGTGTGATTTGGATACTTATACACATGATCATCTGCTCTTTGAATGCCTTTTTTGGGCTTATGCTTAGTAGGATGTTAAAACCCCCCATTATTAGGTCTCTTCTTCTTCTTAGTAGGATTCTTCCTCTTCTTAGCAAGATTCTTCCTCTATTCTCTTAGTAACGTCAAAGTCTATTTTTTCCACCTTTTGAAAAGTGGCATTTGCAACGAAGGTTTATTGTACTTAGAGAGTACGAAACTCTATGCAACCAGGGAAACCTATCCTAACACCTGGTTTGTTAGCTATGCATATTTTAGGACTTACCATATCTCTTGTAAATTTCAGTTTCTTTGTAAATTTTAGATTTTGTAGTCTCATTGCCCCATGTGTAGTTGTAATTGCTTTCTTCTATTAATGAACTTTTTTTTTACCCCAAATAAATAAATAAATAAAGATGATGGGGTTAAAGAAGAAATTAGACCGAGCTTTTTATCCTTTCTAAAAACTTCAAGAGCTAGATTAAAAAAAGAAACTACACCTTTAGAGCTTCACAACAACTACTCATTTAAGTGATTTCGCTATGAAATGACCAACTTGTGGCTAAAATAAGTCAAATATGTTAAGAGGATCTAAGCGACAAATTTAGTAATCTATAGGAGATTCTTAGGAACACCATTAGGATACAATTCCTTTCAAAAGCATTAGTGTTCGCTTGCCATCATATCATGCTATTGCTATAGGGGACTATCTTGAGCAAGAAGAATAATGTCTTGAAGATCATTTGGATTAAGCTTAGTAGGCTTAGGTGAGTGATACACAAGGATTTTCATTCTTGTATGTGCTTTAGGGTATAGATATTTAACCTAACCTATTAATTATTTGGCTATACAATGCATGTGAGAATAAGGGTATCCATGTATGTAATCGAATTGCTTGTTTGATTTGCTACACTAGGATTATGACAAATAGAATTGGAAATGCTTGATCACTTGTATGTTACAATTATTATCATTATAGGAGTATTTGTTGTATGTTTTGCCACCTGCAAGAAGAACCTAAGAATGGCTTGGCTAAAAGAATAACCTGCTCATGCATAGCATATTCCCAGCTCTATAAGGAGGCCGTAAAGTGATTCTCTATATGTAACCTTATTGACCTTTGGGAACTATAGCCATACTTTGAGATGCCGCCCTTTAACTGGAGCATAGAAATCACCCATCTAGTTAGCTTTAGAGTTGGAACATTTGTTTGTGTTGTGTAGTTCCATCATGGGAACAAAGATTGTGTTATTACATAGGCGATCAATATTGATGGCTACAATACTCGCCAACAAATTCTTAGAATTCGAAACTTTGAGGCTAATATGTAATAATGGTCTTTCAAGCCCTCATCTTGGAGGGTACACATCCAAACCTTACAAGATATACGAAAGGTCTTGTAAGCCTATTGCATTGCATATGGTTGATGTACTACCGCATTTCATCCCTAACATTTGATAACTTGCTTGATCTTTGCTTGATGGTATGGTTTGAGAGTTGATCTCACTAAACCTTTCTTTTGCTCACTTCTATGTAGTTTCCTTCTACAAGATAATCAAAAGTTGGGTAAGTAGGATCTCAAGCAAAGAGTGAACTCGTTCCTTCTTCAAAAGTCTTACAAGATAGGCATAGACATGATAGTAAGATAGACAAGTTGTAAGTTGAAAAGAAAAATATATTTTACCAAGTGTATTAATATAAGTATTAAAGCATTCAAGTTGGATTCTCAATCCATTAGAGATCAATAGTACTAAATGGTTCCCCAGTCTCATTATTTAATGAGGCATATCGACTCTCTATAGTCCTAAATGGTCGATTATATATTTATATTTATGGGTCATTTATCTATAGGTCTTATAATGATAAGCCAAATAAATTAGTTATAAATTCAATATATTGTAGATTAAATATCGTGCACTTTAGCCATGAGTTGGTTATCATGCAGTATGATAAGAATCAACCTCCCGGTTCCTTCAATCACTCCTAAGTTAAGGGCCCGGTTAACATTGTCAATTGAATCCTTACTCGTTGCCTAACTCTAAGAGTGGCTAACCTATTATGCCGAGTTGATTTAACCCTATGTCTAAGCTATCATGAGTGTAGCTTCCTCTTCAAGCAAGAACACATTTAGATAGAGCTACTTAAGGACCTCTAACCCACCATATCGACCTATTCTAGAGACCTCCTTACTTTTCAAGTGTAGAATTATCATGAAGGTGTTCATGAACTGATCCAAGGAGTACTTTCGGAGATGAGTTGAGAACAAAAAACCACTGACCTTATCTCAACAAGTTAAAGTTCACTACAGACCTACCTCTCCCCTAAAGATAAGTATCCCACAACTTGCAATAGTATTACTTGACAATGAATATTCTCTTTCTAGAATGATTACATAATTGTCCTTTCTCTTTTTATATTATATTTGTATTTAGTACTTGCTCTTTTGAGTAAATTCATATGATGGGGTAACCTTAAACAAGGTTGTGCGGCAAGCAAACCTTCAATCTAGACCCATGAGTCACATTCAGCTAATTGTAGGCTGTATTAAGCTCTTGTAGTGCATCACATCTACTAAGTTGCTCATGGATTTGCTTAACTTACTACCTACATTTCCATCAAAAGCCCATTTACTTTTTTCTTCGATAATTCTTGAAGGACCCACCCATGCTATGGTAAGACCTCATTAGGGGCTTGCTTGTGTGTGTTCGTTTATAATTGTAATGGTTCTTGCATGTGTTATTAGCTTCTACCATATCATAGTGGGCACACGCACTAAATAATCATTTATAAGGATGCCTCTATTTAGGCCCCATTTGGGGGCATTACACCTGCAGGAGTTAATATACCTCTCCAACCTAACCTAGACCTATGAACTTGATGTTGTTGACCCTTTTTTCCTATTATCAAGAACATCTTAGAATTTTGTTGATAAAGCCAGTCATAAAGTGATCTCCTTACCAAAAATGCCTATCATGTTCAACAACTGAATAGTCCACCTATTACTCCTCTTAGACATTGTCTTTTTCAATTAGTTAATCAACTTCACCTTCTACCTTAGTTCCTTTAATTTCTTCCTCATCCATAATCAACATTATAGAGAACCCCAATCATAGAAGCTCAATTCCTTTAGCTTTATCTAAAGCACTTACTAAGCTATCCATTAAGAGTGGTAGGGATCTCTGGAGAACTTAAAAGAGACTACTTGATGGGAATGGGAAATAAAATTAGAAGAACAAGGATGAGATGATAAATATGGGTTCAAAAGGAAAGAAACAAGGCCAAGTTCAAGTGTAAAAGTAGATAGTAGAACTTTTGATATTAAGAAAGTTTGAGGCAAGCTAAAGGGGCATTTTGAAATAATGCTAGTCAAAAGAAAAGGAAACTTCAAAAGTCTTTTGGAGAGTTGCAGAACCAGAAGGAGGCAAGTTTCCATAGAAGAGAAAGATATTGGAAGTTAACTTGATTTAGCTTTTGAATTGCGACATATAGAATTAGAGTAGATTTTGATTTTGGCAATAAGTGAGGAGGAGTTTTAAAATAAGTTTTGACTTAGTCAACAAGTATTTGAAAATTGTACTTGTAGCAGCTAATGAGAAAATATTTATAAGAGAATTAAGCAATATTTCATATTTTTTACTCATGGTAAGAGGGTATGCTAAGATCCGAGTAATTAGAAAATAGTTTAGAGTAGTTATATTATTTCTTTTCCTATAGCTATTTTATTTCCTTTTTCGTGTAACTTCCTTTTAGATGGTTATTTCTTATTATAACTGCTCTAGTATAAATACGTACCTGCCGCGGGAAGAAACACCATTAAACATCCTTGAAGTGAAATCATTGTTGATAGTTTTTCTCTAAATTATTTTGTTGTTATCAATTCTTGATGATTATAGCAAACCTTAGTATTTATCAATCTATTCCCTAGATTATGGCATACTTATGTTTCTATGATTCATGTATCATATCAAATTTCAGTAATTAACTTGTTATTAGGCCTTCAATGAGGCATAGCAAATTATTTTTCAATAATAAATTGATTATTTAACAAATGTAAGTCATATCAATCGTTAATCTAATCAAACCTTAGTTTAATGTGTTATTCATTACAGTAGTAAATTGCCCATATCCTTTCTATCTTTAAATTTTATACATACATAACCCATATAAATACTTCTTTTTCTGATTATTGACCTAAAAAACATTGAAAATTATTCAAGTTGACCCATAGATTATGTATTTTGATTGAATCCTAATTCTTTACAATATTTAGGCATATTATCTTAATATTAGAGTGTAAGTTTTGCATGCAGGATTGGTTAATTTGCATAAACAACTATGTCAAGCGAGAGTGTTAACAACAACACCGCTTCTAAAGTTTGCAGATGCAATCGTAATGAATCTAATTGATGGAGTAATAGTAGTAAGTGGTACCTTGGAGTAGTAGATGCGAGATCTTACAGAGTTTTTTCAATATCTAGTTGCTCAAGGGTAGGTTTGAGAAGCTTATGGCTCCTAGGGTGGTATTATAAGGTGAGTTGGGAAGGGAGCAAATTGATGAAGAAAAACGTAAAGGGAATAGTTTTGATGTTGGTAGATGGGGAAGGAATACCAATGGTTAGGATCTTTATATGATTAAGGTGAAAATTCCATCCTTTTCAAGTAGTGTTTTCCCAAAAGAGAATTTAGAATGGGAATAAAAGATAGAAAAAGTTATCTACTTGCGATGACTGTGACAATCACACTAAGGTAAAGTTGGCTTTGTTGGAGTTTACAGGGTATGTAGGTTTGTGGTCGAAGATCTCGAAGGCATAAAGGTTAAGGGAAGGAGAAGAGGACGTGAGAACATAGTAATTAATGAAGAGGCTCATGCAGAAATTGTTGATACCCAATCTCTTTAAGTAAGAGATGTTCATTAGGCTATAGACTCTGAAGTAAGAAAGCATGAGTATGGAGATACATTAAAGAATTTGAGATGCTGCATATGAAATGTGAAATGTTAGAACCAAAGGAAAGCACCATTACTCGATTGTGGGCCTGAGATCTAATATTGCTGATGTGATGGAGTTGTAATTGAGTGAAAGTCTAGAGGATCTTATCGCATTGGCCACTAAAGTTGAGAAATAGAAATAGAAGAATATGATTTAATCATCTAGAGTTCGACCTAAAGTAACAAAAAGAGCGAAGCAGAAGAATAGTGATAGCTATTGGGTTAATGACATAAGGCAAAGTCTTGGGTATTTGGATAGAGGAAAGGGTAAAGGCTATAGAATTCTACAAATGCAAAAGTCACAAGAGTATGATCAAAAGCAGAGCAAAAAGAGGGCTAGTGTCATTAAATGTTTTAAGTGTTTGGGATATAAACACATAGTTTCTAAATGTCCTAATAAGAGGATAATGATAGCTACTAGTAAGATTCCCACTATTAAAGTTGATAGTGAGGAAGACAATGAACAAATCGAGGAACCAATAGCTTCTTATGATGTCGCATTGAAACATGAAGGAGGTTCTTTGATGAGTTTGGTCTTGAGGAGGACTTTATAAATACAAAGTCGAACAAAAGAAGATGATAATTAAAGGGAAATTTTGTTTCACACTAGATGCAAGGTGTAAAGTAAAGTCTTCTTTTCAATTATTGATAGAGGAAGTTAGACAAACATAACATCTAGTGAATGTGTACAGAAGATGGGTTTGAAATTCACTCCTCATTTATCACTATAGAGCTTACAATGGTTAAATGTTTAAAGTTCTTTGTTAGCCAATAAGTAAGCACGAGTTCCATTTTTCATTAATCAATATTCAGATTCTATTATTTTTTATGTGTTTCTAATAGAGGTAATACTTCTAAGGTGACCATGAGAATTTAATAGAGAGACTTTGTATGATGGACATAAGAACTCTTATATATTTCATAAAGATGGTAGAGGATTGAAATGTAAATGGTGCCTTTAGAAGAACTTCAAAAAGGTTACAGGTATCTTTGGACATGTGAAAAAAAGAAGAAACGTACTTGCTCATAAGTTGAAAGAATAACTAGAATTAAGGTAATGCTTATATGAAGCCTAAGGTGAAGTTGAAACAAGATTTGAGGATGAATCTTTTTAAATGCCAAGAAGATAATGGGAAATGAAGATGGAATAAAAAGCAAAGACAAGATGTTAGAAGACTAAAGACAAATGAGGGTTCAAAAGGAAAGAATCAATGCTAAGTTCAAGGGTAAAAGCGAATAAGCAAGACTTTAATATTAAGAACGCAAGTTAAAAGCAAGCTAAATGGACCTTTTAGAATAATGTTAGTTAGAAGAAAAGGAAATTTCAAAAGTCATTCAAAGAGTTGCAGAATCAAAAGGAGACAGGTCTCTATGAAAGAGAAAGATCTCAAAAGTTGACTTAGCTTATGAATCTCCAAATGTAGAATTAGCATAGTTTTTTTTTTTTTTTTTGGCAATAAATCAAGAGGAGTTTTGGAATCAACTTTGACTTGGTGTACAAGCATTTGAAGATTCTATTTTTGGTCGTTAACAAAGGAAATCTTTATAAGAGAATTAAGCAATATCTCATATATTCAACATATGGCAAGACAGTATTTTAGGATACAAATAATTAAGGAACAGTTTATAGTAGTTATATTATTTCTCTTCTTCTAATTATTTTATTTCCTTTTTCATGTAACTTCTTTTTAGATAGTCATTCCTATTATACTACTTTAGTATGGATATGTAATTTCCAAATGGAGGAGACACAATTAGACATCCTTGAATTGAAACTATTGTTGATTAAGTTTTTCTCTCAATTATTTTGTCCTCATCAATCATAGGTGATTGTGACAAACCATAATACTTATCAATCTATTCCATAGATTGTAGCATACATTCGTTTATGTGATTTCTTTACCATATCAAGTCTTAGCAACTAACTTGTTATTAAGTCTTCTGTGAGCTATATTAAATTATTCTAGAATAACCTAATTAATCAACAATTGTGAATCATGTCATGTCAATTGCTAATCTAATCAAATCCCAATCCTATTTTCTATTTATTAGGGTAGTAATTTGGCTATATCCTTTCTATCTTTAGTTTTTATATACATAACCCATAAAAATACTTCTTTTCTATTTATCAACCTAGAAGACATAAAAAATTATTCGAGTTAACTCACTGACTGTATACTTTGTTTGAGTCCCTGTACTTTCCATGATTTAGGTACATCATTGCTGTAATTATGAAAAGAGGTAAATCTATTGATGGCTCTATGCAAGATGTAGTTTCAACTCAAAACACCTTATAGTGTAATTAAAGAAAAAGAGCACATATCAAGAGAACGAAGGTTATTAGAGGAGTTTGAATGTGGAAGTCAACGTAGAAGAGTTGCAAACCTAGTTATTAATGGCCCTAGTGGCTAACCCAAAGCCACCTGGTTTCTATGTTAGACATTTGTTGAAATTTTTAGTGTTTGAGTCAACCCTTGATAGTGCCTTATCATAAGATTTAGACTTACAATAGTCTTCTTAATGGAGACTTAAAGTAAGCCTACTACAATTGAAGGTTTAAGAAAACAATTGGTTTTTCAACATTCATATTATGCTGATCCCATGGGTCTTTTAAAGGGTTTAGCATTACGGTGGAGAGAAGGATTGAACGTAAACATCCTGGAATCAAATTCTAACATAATTGATTATTGGATTATAGATGAGAATGCAATTGTAGGATGCAAAATCTCTTGGGATTATGCGAAGCTAAAATTTATAATAGACCACAATTCTAGGACAAATTTAGAGAAATTGCATTGACTATGAATGATTCATGGTTGCTTTTGTGTGATTTCAATGAGGTTCTACCAAGAGAAGAAAAAAGAAGAGGAAGAGAAAAACCTATGAGACAATTTATGCCTTTCCAAGATTTGTGGTATGATTGCTAGATAGTAGACTTAGGTTTTCAAGGGCAAATCTATACATGATCGAATGAAGGGAAAATGATTTAATGAAAGAAAGATTAGATTAAGCTTTAGGGAATGCACATTGGCTGCAATCATTTCTTGCTACTTAAATCACAAACTTAGAAGGAAAAAGTTTAAATCATTCCCTTATAGTAATCAAGACTTCTACAAAAGTGTTAAAGGGTCCAAGGAGCTTCAAATTAGGCAGAGTTCAATCTTTTGGTCCCTATAGAAACAAAAAAGAATTTCACGTGAAGGGTGAAATCATTGTCTCTCTTTTCTTTGAATTGAGCTATTATAGAGGTTTTTACTATTCCAGAAGTTAAGTTTTCCTGGCTATAAAGGAATTGTTGAGAGTGCTTGGTATAGGAGCCACTAAGTTGTTGATATTTAGAGCCTATTGCATCAGCTGATAGATAGTAGGCAAGCTATATTAAAGTGGAAGAGATCAAATGTTAGGAATAATATATTAATAATTGAGGAACTTCACGAAAGACTATAGAAGGAACAATGTAAAGATGCTAACAAGTCAAACTTAGTTGAAGAAATGTGTATTAAATTAGAATTGGCCCAAACTTTAAATAGAGATGAAATGTATTGGCATCATAAATCTCAAATTAATTGGTTGCAACATAGGGATATGAATACAAGATTCTTTCACCAAACAACATTAAAAAGAAGAGCTAGAAATAAGGTATATGGGATAAAAAAAAAGTAGGAAGAATGGGTTAAGGATGAGCTAAAAGTGGTAAGTGCCTTTACTATCTTTTATGAAAGGCTCTTTTAGACAGAAGAATCCAATATAGTAGAAGAGGTGCTAAGTGCAATAGAATAAATTATTAGTGAGTGTACGAGTATAGAAAAATGTGTTGCATTGCACACAAAGAAGAGAGTAGTACAAATGTGTATTTATAAAATGAGATAGCTCCAAAACCCTAGTACAAAGTAAAAGTACTAATCTACCTTTACACAATTTATATACAATAATATGCCCCCTTAATATCATGATGTGATAGTCAATGTGAGATTGGTAAGTGTGTAAAGAATGATGTCATGGAGAAATTCTTGGTGAGTATATCAACTCATTGGAATCATGTAGGGAGGTATCGTATAAGGACTTATCCGAAGGCTACTATCTCTTGCACAAAATGGTAATCAATATCTGCATGCTTAATGCAATCATGCTAAACGGGGTTGCAAGAGAGATACACAGCCTTAGGATTGTCATAGTGGAGTATGAGAGGTCTCTAACATGGAAGCCTACTTTACGGGCTAAGTGGTATATCCAAGTAGACTTAGCAACTATATATGCTAAGGCTTTGTATTCAACCTCTACAGAGCTGAGAGAGATAGTAGGTTGTTTCTTTAACTGCCAATAGATGAGATTACGACCAAGAAGGATTGCATACCTAGTGGTAGAGCGGTGAGTGTTAAGACCAGCTTAGTCAGCATTAACAAATGTAGTCAATGTTGGGCTGACAATTTAGGACCTGGACACAATATACTCAAACATGACACAATCAATTTAAATGGCTTAGTGTATGGAAAAAATTTACATGAGACCCAAACGAATCAAACCCATTTAGATACGGTTAAATTCGTGTCTAGGTTCATGTTTAGGTCCTAGACTCGTTTACAAACTCATTTAAATAAATAGGTGTAGACACTTGATTTTTGCCCCCTAGTAGTTATAGTTTTAATTTCTTAAAATAGGGTCCTAACTTAAAAATAAGAAAAAATAAATAAACAAATAAAATGAAAAAATTTGAAAAATAATGAAAATACAAAAAAAAATGTGAAAAGAAAAATTATTATAAAAAAGTTGTTTTAGATTTTTAGAAAGTAAATTATTTTAAGATCAATTAGTTTTAGTTTTAGTTTTAGTTCGATTTAAATAAGTTTATTTTAGAGAGTTACGTGGTTTAAATACAATTTAATTATATTAAAAATCATGGTACGACTCAATAATCTAATGGATAAGTATTAGAGTATTAATATAAAGTTAGCTTAGAGTCATAAGTTCGAATCTCATTAAGCACTTGTGTACGTTTTATTTTTTACAAAAGCAAGTTAAGTATGCAGGATCACATCTAATTAAATCTTTTTGTTCAAATTTGAATCATCATAAAAGATTTGAATCTAGTTTGATTTTTATCAAATTGGGTTTGAATTAATATAAATAATTCGAATCTAATTTAATTTTTATCAAAATCAGATTGAAATCACTATAATAGATTTGATTTTATGATTTGGTTCGGGCTTTATAAAATTAGTTTTCATCTTCAACCAATTCCCCTGGCCAATGTCAAGCAAGTGACTGAAACAAACACAATCACACACTCACTCCAATGACTATCCATGCACAACTTCACCAACAACAGGCGATGGTGCAACAAACTCCATCCTTCCTTGCGTCTACACATCCACAACACATCACTTACTGCACTGCTACACATGGCCATACTTTACTACACTTCATATCCAAGGCCTGTGCACTTTGCCTACTGATCAACACCCATGTTGAGCCATTGTCAACATTTGGAGATCACACATAAGCCACAGTTGTACTTAGTTTTAAGTCCATGCTGCTGCACTTGCTGACTGAACACAAGCACCAAACAGCAGCAATGACAACGCCTCTACATGACACGGCCTAAAGTCCATGCAGCAACGTCCTTTCTGATCAGCTACTAAACCGTGAAGCAGTCCATTGCACAAGCACACAACCATCACAGATTACACTCTGCTGCGTCACGACAACAACTCTAAGCACCCAACCGTATACCCTAAGATGACTCACTACTATACACTAGTGCAATAGATTTTCGCACGATGCCGACAGTAGTGACTAGACCAAACACGAAAACTCCAAGCCAATGCTCCAGAACCAAACACCACTTTCGCCAGTGACAAAGTCCACAACACGGCCGCTACAGCCACGAATACACATGCACGTTGAACTGACCATAATCATCACTGCACGCGTGACCTTGAAGCCCCTAGATACACATACTGCGGAATCCCCTATCCTGTTGCACGTCGCTAGTTACGCAACTTGCACAACTAGCTGCCGCCCATCTTCATGCAAACCGCTACTCATCAGCAACTGCAGCGATGTCATTCTCTCCAATAATCCAAATGTGCATCTAAGTAAGTTAAGTCATAGTTTTATTTTCGATTTCTTCTGTTTATTGACTTTGTGATTTCTTTTGTTTAGTTATTTATTTTGCTATTGATAATTTGTTTGGAAGCCAATTTTAAAGTATATAAAGTGAATAACAGTTTAGCTTAGGGAATCTCGTCCTTTCCAAATTTTTTATTATTCATATATATATCTAATTATTTATGTAGACTTGTTTAATAGTGAAATATAAAAATATGTATGTCTTAATTGAGGATTTTTTTTTTTGTATTAGTCTTATAGGATTTCTCATTTAGAAAAAAATATTTCTTTTAGAAATAAGAAAATTAATAACAAACCTTTAAAAACTAGGACGTTTTAAGTATTTTATCTACAAATAAAAATACTCAAGTTAAGGCCCTTTTAGATTTTTGAATAAATTAAATTAATTAAACAACGTAAATCTGGTCAGTTTTCAAAATTAAAATAAATCGACTTACTAAAGTTTTCAAAGAGAACTACGATTATCTGATCCCAATACGTAAATACGTAAATACCTTCAAGACGATGATAAAATCTGTAAAAACATAAGTTCTTTTTCTTTTTCTTTTGGTTTTTATTTTTTTCCTTAAAAATATTATAATTTGAAGAATAAACCTAATTTCGGTAAATAAATAATGGTTTCCATTAGAGTTTAATAGATTAGCCCTCGGACTCGGATTTTCTTTAGTTTATATGAAACTGAAATCAAAGATCGGTAGCCAAATCATGATCAATCTATCTAATTGATCACAATTTTTATTTTTTCCGACTTCGGTTGAGTGGCGACTCCAAAAATTTTTCTAAATAAAAAACCAGAATTTCCTAATTTATTTAGTTGGGATTAATATTAAATGGGTTTGGGTTTAATATTAATCAAAAAGTAGGAAATCAAATTAAATAAGAAAGCCAAAAAATCAAGCTCGACAATAGGTCCCATAAATAAATCCAGGTTTAACCTAGAACCCGTTTAACACTATATTTGTGTTTTTATTCTCTAGTTGTTTGTTTCCATTTTCCCCGCTGATATGTGTTTTTAAACATCAAGTCACAGCTACAGTTCATTCCTTCTTCCTCTTTATCTCACTTTCATATCTAGGCAACTACACTCATACCACATCTTCGTTCTAAGAAATTTGTGACTTTTGTAATTTAGAAGGAATTTCTAAACCAACTTCGATTAGGCCTCTAATCTGTTGTTGATTTTATTTAAGACCTCTCGTATTGGAAATCTTGTTTTTCCTTGCAAATTGTTTTATAACACTTAATTAATAAATTAAATTAAGCTAAATGGAACCAGATGAAGCTTACATAAATTTAATATGTACCTAAATTAGAATTAGTATTTAGAGGATTTATATTGTGAAGCTTGCCGTCATGAACTTTTTGGGACAAGGTTCTTTAAGAGTAGTATAATTATTATGAACCAATAATTAGCATACCAGTTAAAAATTAGTCTTATCTTTCTAGTTATTTAGATCCTTGGAAAGTTGATAAGTAATAATTAATTGTTGCTTGCCAAAAAAAACAAAAAAAGCAATAATCAGTTTGATCAATTATTTGTGCACATTATATTCTAATACTAACGATATATGTGGTACCTTAAATAAGGAAAGCACTTAATTAAATAGGGCATCATAAAAGAATTTTATAAAAATATTTTATCAATAAGCAACCAACATGAAATTGTCAACTTAAAAGGCAACTTTAAATAAATTAATATATAATTAGGAGAGGTGATAAACAGGTCGAACCTAGACACAAGACATGGTAAGTCATAGGTTGAGATATTTATAAAAGATCATTTGAATTAATGGATAGAGTTCTATGATGTGATGCAATTAATTATAGGGAAAGAAAAAGTAATAAGCTTCTATTCAAAAATTTGAATGATTCCTTTTAATATATGAGTCGTATCATGGTTTGAGGTTTTTTGAACACTAACCTATTTGGACACGAAAACAAGACATAATATGATAATACGAATTACCAACCATAGGTTAATAAGAGACTAGATGTCTGAGTGATAGGTAGGCCTACATTCATAATACTATGAAGGTATCTAAGAATGTGCTTCATGGCTTGCATGTGATTGGTGTTCGGTTAGTGCATAAATTGACTCAATTTGTTGATTGTAAAATTGATGTTCAAGTGGGTGATTGTAAGATATTGTAGTGTACCTAGATCTCACGATATGCAAAGGGATTAGTAAGAGGGGATCCATGGACAGTAAGGTGACTCCGAGGTAATAAAGGTGTTTGAACTGGTTTATAAAGATGAATGTTGTAATGCTTGAGTAGATCAACAATGAATTAGGATTGACCCAATTAAATACCTTAAAGGGTGCAATTAATATGAACCTTAAGAAGGAAATGAAGGTCACCAAGATCTTTCATGGAAAATTGGTTTGGTAATGTGGAAATGAATTGATTGAGTAGTTAGGGTTTGTTTCCATTGAAGATGATGTCATCAACATAAAGCAAAGGACAAGTGTATTAAAGCCACAGGAATAAACAAACATGGAGTTATTAACCTTACTTTCTTTGAACCTAATTTGTATAAGGAAATCGCTAAAGCAAGATTACTAAGCATGAGGTGTCTGTTTAAGACCATAGAGAGATTTTTTAAGCTTGCAAACATGATGGGGATATTGTAGATGAACAAATCTCGAGGGCTATTTTATGAAGACATATAAATACCCCATTTTTGCCCTTTGCATTTTTAGTTCTTATCTCAAATTTTTGGTGTCGTTAGAACACATCCAAATAGGCTTTTCTTATATTTAATTACTTATTTATTTATTTATTTCATTATTTTACTTTATTTTTATCTTTAATTTAGGTTTTTTTTTAAATATTTTTAATGCATATGTGATTTATACAATTCGAGTTAGGCCTAGATGTGGTGTTATTTTATTTGATTTTATTTTATTTGTAAAAAGAGCATATTGAATTAGACTAGGTTCAAGACTTGGTCTACGTGTTTCAAATAGGGCCAAAGCCTTCATGTTGGTTTAGAGCATGCAAGCACATTTAGCGCTTGCAATCTTTTTTCCTTCCTACATGTATAGTACAAGCGCAAGTGGGGGTGTACGACACGTACCTAACATGTGTGTGTACACCCTAATCTTCTCCTTTCTTTGCATTTCGCCGAAGCACGAATTGGTTTCCAGAATTATAAAGGGTTGTTTCTTATTCAAAACTACCACTTTTAACCCATGTTCCAAATCTGTATCTTGCAAAATTCATCCAAATTTTGTGTTTTTGGAAACTATACATAGAATGCTACAAATTGGGACAAAAACACATTCTAATTTTCCTAAATCATAGATTAATTCAGACTTGAAAAAGGAAAAAATATATATATTAACACACTTAAATGAAATTTGCAAAACTCCATTCTTTGGGCAATTTCCACCAAATAAAAAATGTAGCTATTGATTATTGGTGTGTTCTTATCCATTTCCATCACTCAAACTAACACTTTCCTCAAAATTTGAAACTGGATTAGGCAAGAACAATTAGGCCACCATACTCATGATCTTCCATTTTTACACTTTCCTGAATTAAATCTAGATTCCACTAGTATAAACAAGGTGTCATGCTTCACTTTATGCATATATTACGATTTGAAACTCACTTAAACACACTCAAATCAAACTTTCTCTATAGCGTAAATTTTCTCTCTCCAAAGATAGCACCACATTATTGGAAGCCACCCAAAAATTCACTAAACCGACCACTAGTTTGTTACTACGCAAGGTAAGCTCCTAGAATACTTGCTTATTCTTATATTCTTTATGTATTTGTGTATTAAATAATTGAGAAATCATGTTTTTAGGGATATAAAACACTTTTTTATGCAATTTTTGTAATATAGTTAATAGGATTTGTTGTTTCTAGAATATAATGATTATGTAGTGTTCATAGTTCTTGATTGTTTAAATTAAGTATTTTGATTTAATCACTTGTAGAAAGTTTATCATGAATCATGTTTGAATATATGATTATGTGATTATTCTTAATTATTTTAATTAAACTAGACATTTTGATTAATTAACCATGGAGTATTTGCCATGAATTATGTTTGTGCAATATAGAATAGATGTCTAAATGTGTAAATTATATAATAAATGCTTCAACAAGTAAATTATAGAATAGATGTTTCAACAAATAATTTATAGAGTAGATGTTCCAACATGTAAACTATAGAATAGATGTTTGAATATGTGAATTATAGAACAGGCATCCAAACATGTAAATTATAAAATAAATGTCTAAAATATAAATTATTGAATAGATGTCTAACATATAATTATGAAATTAGTTATTTTGATTAATCATATTGATGTAATATAGAATGGATTTCTTAATTCAAAATTTCATCACAAACAAAACTTTTGTATATAAATAACGAGCATGCCATATTTGTGATTGTAGACATCCAATTTTTATCTCATTTTATTTTTTCAATAAAGTAAAAGGTCTTAAATTAGGAAAAATGCAAAAAAAAATTTAAAAATAAGAAAAACCCCCAAAAATAAGAAATTTAGTTTAGAAAAATATAAAAAAATATAAGGTTTAGAAAATAATAAATCTTTTAGATAGTTTAGTAAAATATAATTTTTAATTTAGATAAAATAAAGAAAGAGTCATTGGGCTTAGGCTTAGGCTTAGGCTTGGATCTCAATCTGGCCCAGGTTGACCTAATCCATTTGTGCAATTTGTACATATAAATAAAGAAAAACCGACAGCCCAATCAGATAAGCACTTGAACTTGATATTGTATATGACTTAGAGATCTTGGGTTCAATCCATGGAAGGTGTAAAATACATCTTTTAGTTTGTTTTCTCACTTTATCGCCATGTCATCACCACGTCACTAGCTACATAATTTCCCAACTCACTTTTAAGTATGGTAAGCACACTTCTATGCGCATGGGACACACTCCAACACACTTCTACATGCACAGCTTTGTATTTAGCATCAGATATTGTTCAAGTTCGCTTCACCCAAACATGGAATAAAATCATTTTGCACTTAATATTTTCCATCCTTAACTCAATCATAATACCTATAAATAAGGGATTTTATTTCATTACAAACCATCAACTCATCACTCATAATTACTTAAATCCATTCACAACGCTACTCTCTTTCTCTACATGACCCCTCTTTCTAAGATTTGTGCAAACTCTAACTTGGTCTAGCTCTGTTTTGCTTTTAATTTGTGTTTTGTTCTCCGTATTTTGTTTTCTTTGTTTTTATTTATTTTTGTAATATTGTACTTTTTCTTTTTCTTTTTGTTGTTGTTGTTGTTATAATTGTATTATATTTGCAATTGTAAAAAGAAAAAAAAAGAGAAGAAAAAGAAAAGAAGGAAAAAGAAAAAAGAAAAGAAAAGGCCTAGTTTGTTTAGTTTACTTATTTTTATATTTTAGTCAGAAATATACAATAAAAAATAAAAATAAAAATAAGTAAAAAATTAAAGATGTCTTCTCACTTAGAAAAATCCTTTTTCCAATAAAATGAATAAACTTTTTAGACATGTTTTTCATAATTCAAACATTTTTTCTATAATTTAGGCTTCTTTTCTACATTTAAGCATCTTTTCTATGGTTTAAGCTTCTTCATTTTCATGATTAGGTATGTTAGCCATAGGAAATTTTTTAATTTTCCTAAACATAAAATCACCAAATTATGACCATTTTCTTGTAGGTGTTTTTCTTAAATAAAATGAAATGGCTAAGAGACATAAACTTGGCCACTTTTCAAATTTAAAATTAACTAACCCACTAATATTTTCAAAACGAACTACCAAATTCTGATCCTAAATAACAGGTACGTAGATACTCGTACATGCAGGATGACTTAAAAAATGGACAAATTTATTTTCCTTCTTTAATAGTCAATTCTTTAAATCCTTATTTTTTGTAAATAGGCATAATTTCAATTATTGCTTGTAAATAAACGTCATTATAAGAGTAAAGGTAAATTTAAATTCAGAAAGATTAAAAGTGGTACTCGTTTATGGTTTAAAAGTTTAGCCCCCAGACCTAGATCTTTGGTTTCCAAAAAATTGTTTTAATAAAAATCGGTTTTATCAAAAGATCAATAGCTAAGTTATAATCAATCTATCCAATTGGTTATAACTTAACTCTTTTTCCCGACTCTGGTTAGATGGCAACTCCAAAATGTTTTCAAAGTTAAAAAAAAATCGGTTTTCTTTAAACTCTAATTAAGAATCAATATTAATAATATTAAATGGGTATGATTCAATATTGATTGGTTTAAAGAAAACTTATAAAAACCAAGCTCGATAGCTCAATGACTCTACTAAGGACGTCAAGAGGGCTAATCACTTAAAATACTTTTCAAAATTAAAACTACCTTTCAAAATACCCCTGTTATTTATCTATTCATTCGTTTGTTTATTTATTTATTTATCAATGTGTATACTTTGCCTTGATTGCCATAGTTATTTTGCATACAATGTACATTGGGTATGGAAGGTTATTTGTTGTATCAAAAATGCAAGATAGATGCAGTCAAACCTAAACCATCTTAGGACCTTAGGAGGGAAGCCATTATGTAGGCTCTAGGCGTAGAGGTGTAACTACCATTCAAGGTTGATTAGGCCACCCTACTTAAGCTCATTATGACCAATAAAAGTGTTTTCTAAAAATAAGTGAGGTCATAAAGCTTAAGGACCTTTTAAAACCCACCCTAATTGTATATACTCTCCTTCAAACTTAAGTTAATATACTACTCTTAAGAATTGCAACCCTACTAATTGTTCAAGAGTTTTAATGCAATCAAGTTTTTGAAAATAACAGTAGGGTTGCAACCCTACATGTTTTGACTTTTGAAAGTTTATAAGGGAATTTGGAATGCTTATTTTTTTTATCTCACACTTACATTTGTTTATTTTCCATAATTTTTTTGTAATTTCGAGCTAAAACTGCTATTTTGATAAAAATAGATAATAGCTACTTTAGTGTAATTAATGGTCAATGATTAAACTAGATGTTTTTATGAGTTCACAGTATTTTTCATAGAATTAATTGAGCTCGTATGCTATTTATTATGTATTTTCCTAGTATAAAGTTATATATTAGTCTAATATATGATATAGTAATTAATACTAGTAAGACATTTGTTAAATTTGTAAAAGATTAGTATTTTTTGGTACATAATGGATGCTAACCAGCTTAGAGAATATGGAATTTTAGGATTTTTAGTTTAGAACTAAAGTTTATTTGGGTTAATTATGAAATTACGATAATGTATGATTGAGTTAGTAGCTAGAAAGGGTATTTTGAAGCTTGTAACCATATTGACCAATCTTGTTTATTAAGATATATTAATAGAACTAAAAATAATAGTCGTAAAAATGTAAAGTTTACTGAAATTGGATAAAAAATAAGTAAGATACAGTCAAATGAAATTTAAAATCACAGTAGTAAAAGCTTAAAAGAGTTTGGGTTCAACCAGTAATTGACTTAAAGATTGTATTTATATTTTCTTAGATACGATAAGTAAGGAAGGACCACATCATGAAGTTTAGGACTTTACATTATTATTAAGGCCAGGTAAGTGAATCTAACCCATGCTTCGAGTAGATGTATTGTTACTTATAACACTGTGTACTGTTTGATACTGTATTAATTAAATATGGCTACATCTTAGGGAAACTAACATGCTTCCATGGTTAATGCTGATGTGGTGATTTTGAATTATGGTAATTATATCTTAGTTAAACTATTATGCTACTATGTTCGGTGTTGATGTGGTGTTACGAACAATTGTACTAACTAAGGAATTTAAGTAATTGCTAACCCAATCTTCTAGGTATTTACCAAGTGAACCTTAAGTAAGATATTAGATCTCCACTAGGGAGAGATTAAAAATTAGACTCAAATAACTAGGTTGAATAAAACTTGAAGACTGATTGTGCTAAATGATATACTTGAATTGTTATTACATAGCATAGTAGGGCATCGCATAGAAAAGGACCTACAAGTCAAAATTTTCAAAATAAAGCTTTCAAGTGATCAAGTAAAAAAAAAAATAATCACAGCTTTATAAACTTAGTTTTTAGAAGCATACAAATTCTCATTACCCAAACAACTTAACTATTTTGATAGTTTGATTTGGTAGGCTACAATATGTAGTCTAATTTGGTAAAACAAAGTTGGGAGTCCTACTCCCAAGAAACTTCTTGTTGCCTCTAGGTTTCTAGACATTATATCTAGATGTTTGGGTATGTTGACTAATCAATGAGTATATTAGAAGGGCAAAGGATATCAATATCGATGCATGCCATGTGCATTAACATAGCATGCTGCATTACTAGCAATAAATGCCAGTTAGGCTAATGAACGCATGTAGTTAAATCTACTAGTTATGATTGAAATATTTTAGTTATGATATTGCTTATATCACTCGACTTCAATAGCCGAGGGAATAAAATGTTTTATCCTCAAGTTAACAACATTATGAAGGGCTCAACACCAGGGAGGATATAAACTGAGAGCGTTAGTTGGAGTTAGTGACTTTTAGATGAAACCTGCACTAAGTCAGGAGTCCTACTATTTTGAAGATGACAAAAAAAAAAAAAGATGGTTCATGTTTTGAGTAAATATTAGACTATATATATAAGTTGTAACTAAATGTCCAGCTAAACTCCGATGTAACAACCCATTATCATATAAATAAAGTTTTCTTTTGATGAGTGAGCATGTTGAGATAGTTTTTAACAAGTACTCTTGTATGATGGTACGTTCCATGCTAAGCCGAGATGTGATACCCTAAAACGCTATGATTAAGTTTTGATGAAACTAAGCATGAATCTATAATATTTAAGTTCATGGAATATAGATTGATTGAAGAATAAGTAATGATTATGCCATAATTTGAGTTTAAGGAATTCATGATTTATGAATCAAATAATTGAAGATGTATGACACTTACGGTTGTAATTTGAACCGAGTCATAAAAAACGTAGAAAGGATGAAAACCAAGTCATTTTAAGACCTAAAGGGCAACCTAGATGAGGCACAATTGAATGCACAAATCAAATGACCCTTTAAGAAAAAAAAGAAGTTGATCACTCTTATACCCCAAGTTAACTACTCAACTCATGTATCCCCTAATTGACCATTTGTATCCTTAGGTCTTCCGAGCAATTATTTTAGAGGCCTTTTGCAAACTAATAGGTTACAGTCATATGTATAAATGAGAAAATTAATTTTTACTTTGAGGATTTCTACTTCTTAAATATATTTAAGCATTAGTCTATGTTATATGTTAGGTTTAGGTGTTGATTGTTCTTTTCAGTTATCAAGCTTTGAGTGAATTCCAAGTAAGGAATGTTATTACGTAATGTGTATACATATAAGAGAGTTGAAACTAGATTGATTAAATATCGTACCCTAATAATGTGTGCATTATTTATGAATAGCTATTTAAACCTATGAGTAGTAGATATGATGAGCAAATGGTAGAATTATACCTCTCAATTGATGTCTTTAGATTAAGCATAAGGTCATTACAATAACTTAGTAGTTTGTTGATTTGAGGTAATTGTGTTTGACATGGGTCAGTTGAGTAGGAATAAAGTTGTAACAAGATGAATCAATAGTATGAAATGTCAATTTAAGTTGTCAAAATACTAATGGTAAACTCAATATGAGATGATTACTAGTAAAAAACAAGAAACAACATCGTTCCTTACAAATATATTGGTCATACAATGAGTCTTTGGGTCTTGTCTCATTGTTTGTTGCAAGTGATGTGTTGCAAACCGTAGCTAAGAACAAATAAGGCCGGTCGGTGAATGGGTTGGAGCTTGCAAAAAGCTCAAAAAGAGTCAATGGGGAAAGGTACGAAAGGGTGAAAGCAAAGGATGAAAATAGTAAGTAAAACTCATGAACAGCTCCAGAGGATATGATGCACCAATGGAACTTTCGAGGACTTATGGCACAATTTAATGTGACGTACGAATTGGTCCAATGAAGTTACTCACCACCTAACCTTGCTTAAGGGAAAGGATAAGAGTGATGCCGAGAGTAAACAATAATGTTTACGCAGGGAAGAAGGTACTTAAAAGTGTATTGAAGATTATCTGATATCTAACAACTACAAGTATAGGGTATTTATATCTACAAACTAGGGCAACTTGCCCAAAAGGGAAAAGACAAAAAGGACATTTCCTAATAAGGGCAATATATATGTTATAAAGGGGCAAAAATGAATATACAAGGAAAATAATCATTGATATTACAAATTCTACATGTGATACTGTACACGTAGTGATGCAGCATTGGTAAGGTTGTTAGGAGATGTGGACAAAAAAAAGTATAAACAAATAAGCTTATCTAAGTAAAGATGGCTTAATCAATCCGGATTCTCTCCCTCGGCTTCTTAGCAAAAATGATGCCAAGTGATTGTATGGCTCAGCACTGGAGAGTACTCATTTACTTGGC
The DNA here is from genome assembly GCA_024138015.1 of Lumnitzera littorea. Lineage (NCBI taxonomy): Eukaryota > Viridiplantae > Streptophyta > Magnoliopsida > Myrtales > Combretaceae > Lumnitzera > Lumnitzera littorea. Next base: position 68,299,637 of record JAMXBB010000010.1, read on the forward strand.
AAACCACAAAATAATAGGCTTTCATATGGCACGCATTAAAGGTGATTCGGCAAGGAAGTACTCAACTTCGGTAGGGGTTGGTTGGAACATAAGGATTTGGCATACCAGCTCCTCTAGTCCTCGGGCTCGATTGTGAGTTAAGAGTTTCGTAGCTTGATTCCCATCATGATGTGTCTATAAGCTCTATCATATCCAAAAATGGAACTTAGATTTATTCTTAACCTTGGTTGTAAGGGTTATATTGTTGTGAATCTGTAGAGGGCCAAATTTAATGTTGAGTTTCAAGCCCATTAATCAAATGGATTTGACTCCTCAGGCTATGGTGATAAGGCTCGAGGAGCCAAGCCCATAAATTATCGGGATGATCAAGGGAGATTTGGCATAATAGGCTTAAAGTAGGGCCCATTGGATCGGTTCGTTCGATCCAACTTTTCTTGATTTAGCTCACACTAATGAAATATAAAACCCTTTATTTGGGCCTAAACCCATGAAAAAAAAAGCTCATTTCATACTCATACATAAAAGGCTTCAATCCTAACCATTGATCAACGTTATGATCCAACGTATCAAATTCACCTACCATATCCTATAAATACCCTATTCATTTCCTTATTTAAACAAGAAAAAAATCCCCATTAACGCCGTTACTCTGCCGAAACTTTGCTTCAAGGATCAAATACTTAAACACTTCAAGAACACCATCTCGTTCTTCATTTAATCTTGGAGTTTGATGCTATCGTACTCTTCCACCTGTCACCATACGTGGTAAAGCCTTACTAAGATCACCTACTCCTCCTCCCTACACTTTTCTCCTGACCATCCTATACAAGTCACTTAAATCATTTCCCTAGTCACGTGTAGCGTGATTTCACGTACAGCATGCACGTGACACTTACATCTGTACCTAACACCCCCACATTTTTCTAGCGACTCCACTGGGGAGGGAAGACTTAATACTCACATCATGGTACCTCCAAGGCGAACACAACCTAACCCTACTGAAGGAACTAATCAAGAGTAAAATGTTAATACTATGACCAATGATCAAAATCCACCTCCAATTAGAGACATTAATCAAGGTGACAAAATACAATAAGGTGTCCTTGATAATGTGCAATTAACGTGCGAGCTACGAGAGACTAATCAGAACCTAAGTGAACTTATGGCAATGTTTTCTCAATATACGCCTGCTTTAGCTGCCTTTACTACTACGCAACAAGAAGCAACTTCCTTGAATCCGTCTAATGTGGTGCAACAATATACCCCACCCAACCCTCTAGTTGTCAATGAGCATGTTGCTCCTAACGTTAGAGAACAACTTCTTACTGTAGAACCTACAACCACGCAAGATTCATTTCCTGAAGTAAGGAATCAAGGAGTTTAGATTAAAGGCTCGTCATCCTCACGTGTTATGCCACGTGTCACAATTATTGACTCTGTTCAACCAACACCAATGAATCCCATGTTTGCAAGATCTACACCTATGAATCTAGCACCCGTGCATCCTGCTCTTGCGATGTTGCTAAGGCTCGAAGCATCTACTCAGAGAGGTTCATTTGTAACTAAAGAAGATTTAGATATATATATTTAAAGGAGATACAAGTGAAATCTACGGTTGGGATACCAGAACTGAAGCTTCCGTATCACCAATGTATTGCCGCGAAGTCATACCCTAAGGATTATGTCAGTCCGATGTTCATGCTATTTAACGGCAAGAAGGGAAGTGCTAAAGAACATTTGCTGAAATTCATTGAGATGCTAGAAATATATGATCTAAATGACAATTTGAAACTGAAAGAATTCTCTAAGTCACTCACTGAGAAGGTATACACCTAGTATGTTAATCTCCCTCCAAAATCAGTAGATTCATGGGGTAGTATGTGTAAAATATTTTTGGAAAAGTTCTTCTCCACAGAAGAGAGAGTTATCCTTACTGACATGGGAAGGATTCCACAAAAGTCCAAAGAAGATCTGATGGATTATATCGAGCGCTTTAGAGAGCGTTCACTAGATATACAAGACATTTGTGATGAGAGAGAGTTGGTCAAGATCTGTATCGAAGGGATGTTTCTTGACCAAAATCAGTAGATTCATGGGGTAGTACGTATAAAATATTTTTGGAGAAGTTCTTCTCCACAGAAGAGAGAGTTACCCTTACTGACATGGGAAGGATTCGACAAAAGTCCAAAGAAGATTTGATGGATTATATCGAGCGCTTTAGAGAGCATTCACTAGATATACAAGACATTTGTAATGAGAGAGAGTTGGTCAAGATCTGTATCGAAGGGATGTTTCTTGAGTATACAGTCTACCTTGAAAACCTTTCGTTAGCTTCCTTTGCTATGCTAGTTGAGAACGTGCAAAGGACCAACAACTCAATGGCACGACAAAGAAGTGAAGTTGAGAGATTCAACAAGTGCACTTCGTCTGTAAGTGCAACTCAGGGTGAATCACCAAGGGGAGCAAAGAAACAAAGAGATGATAGGCCTACTAACACCAAGCCATCTTTGACATATCCTTGTCTCATGGCCAAAGTGCATCAAATGCTTGACTAGTGGCTCTATGATGGAAACATCAAGCTTCCAAGGGTTGAGTACCTCCCTACAAATGAAGAAAAGAATGATCGCAAGTATTGTAAATTTCATCGGATTATTGGTTACCCAACTAAAGATTGTTTCACTTTGAAGAAAATATTCAATGATTGAATTGTACGTGTTGAGTTGATCATTGATAACAATAATGTTAGAAACGATTTACTTTCCGCCTACAACAACCAAAGGGGTGCTGTCAATGCCATTAGCCATGATCCCATCACCACTGAAATAATTGATGCCCAAACTACTGGAAATGATGAAGATAAAGGAAAGTCAATTAAAGCTTAGGATGATGAACACCCACCTATTGTTACGGCATTATTGAAGGCAGCAAACTTTAGGAATTTCTTTGATCTCTTGGGATTCAATGAGAAAGCTAGGCTTGCGACAGCAACTGCACTTACACAGATCTCTAAGAGTCAATATGTGGAGTGCAGTTCAGCGCAGCCTGTGAAGAGGATGGCCACAGCACATGAAAATGCGATTTTATTTACTAATGCAAACATGTGTGTGAAGAATTCCAATTACAATCGCCCTTTATATGTAGAAGGTATGCTTAACCGGTCCCCGGTCAAGAGAACATTCATTGATAATGGTTTTTCGTTAAATATCATGCGAATGAGTACTTTTAAGGCTGCTGGAATTGATATCTAACGATTGGTTAAATAGCCTATATCAATAAATGGATTTAGCTATGCCCCTACATATTCTATTGGGTATGTTAATGTTGATCTCGAGGTTAACCCTATCCATGGTACTATTACCTTTCATGTGATTGATGCACTGGTCCAATACCATCTACTCATCGGTAGGAAATGGCTGCACAATCACAACTTGGTCCCATCCACACTACATCAATGTATTAAGGGCCATTAGAAAGGGAAGGATGTATTTATTCAAGCTACCAAGAATCCTTTCGAGCAACACGAATCATATTTCACTGAGTCAGCCTACTTTGATGAATTTGCTGAAGAAGGCGAAAGCACAATAGCTAAGCCGATTGGTATCCCTTTACCTACATGGGAAGAAATTCAAGATGGTCAGCAGAAGAAAAGAAAGATATGTGGGTGTCATGGGGGAAAGAAGAAGAATAAGCAACCTAAAGGAATTAAAAGCTTCGTTCGAGAAGATGGAAGAAGGGTATACTGCTTATAACAATCTCAGGGGTTTGAGGAGGTATATTTTTCCTCTTCAGATCCTATACCAATGTAAGAGGTCCAACCCACCCTGCAACAACTATAAGACCAAATGAAGCCACAGGCTGAGGAAATAGAAGAATTGGATCTGACGCGACCAACAGTGTTACAGCGACCAATCTTCATAAGCAAGAGCCTCCTACAAGAAATAAAAGTTCATATTGTTAAGTTGCTAAGAGAATATAGAGACGTATTTGCATGGACTTACGAAAAGATGCCAGGATTAAACCTTAATCTCATAGTACACAGATTAAGCATTACCTCGAGAGTTACGCCTGTAAAGCAAGGACAAAGGGTTTTCCACCTTGAGATTGAAGTTCAAATTAAGCAAGAAGTCAAGAAGTTATTACGAGCTGGATTTATAAGGCCCATCTAACATCCTACTTGGCTTGCCAATATTGTTCCTGTATGAAAGAAGAATGGACAGATAAGAATATGTATGGACTTCTGAGATCTAAACAAGGCTTATCCTATTGACAAATTTCCTCTACTAAACATCGATACTCTGATAGACACAACTACGGGACATGATTTATTCTCATTTATGGATGGATTCAGTGGTTATAATCAGATTAAGATGGCAATTGGGGACATGGAGTATACCGCCTTTCAAACAACTGTTGGAAATTTTTATTATACTGTCGTGCCATTTGGACTTAAAAATGCAGACACCACTTATCAAAGGGCAATGACTGCTATATTCTATGACATGATGCATGACTTTATGGAGGATTATATCAATGATATGGTCATAAAGTCTAAAAGGGCACATGATCACGTAGTTCATCTACAAAAGGTTTTTGAACAATGTTGGCTATACAAGCTTCACATGAATCCTCTCAAATGTGTTTTTGGAGTGTCCTCAGGGAAGTTTTTGGGGTTTGTCGTCCATCGGAAAAGAATTGATGTTGATCCTGCGAAAGCACAAGCTATAAGAGCAATGCCATCTCCTGCTACTTTAAAGGAACTAAAAACTTTCATAGGAAAAGTCTCTTATATCTAAAGGTTTATACCAGCACTTACTAAGATTTCATACCCATTGTACCAACTTTTGAGGAAAGGAATTTCGTTTGAATGGGAATAGGTTCACGAGGAGGCAATTCAAAAGATCAAGATGATCTTGACTTCTCCTTAAACCATGACCATACCTGTCAAAGAATTGCCATTGATTTTATATCTTATGTCTACCAACAAGTCTGTTGGAGCCTTACTTGCGCAAGAAGTTGATGGTCGAGAGTAACCTGTATACTATCTGAGCCAAACCCTTTAAGGCAGTAAGGTCAAGTACCTAGCTTGTGAGAAACACTGTCTCGCGCTAGTATTTGCCATGCAAAAGTTATGGCATTACTTTCTTGCGCATAAGATTAATTTGGTAACTCATTCGGATCCGATCAAGTATTTATTGTCATGATCGACTTTATCAAGACGAGTTGCTAAGTGGTTACTCCTTCTTGGGGAATTTGATATCTCAGTGAAATCCCCTAAGACCATCAAGTCACAAGCCTTGATTGATTTATTAGCACACTTCCCAAATGCCCAAGAAGGCTTGATTAAAGGCGTAATACTAACTAAATTTCGTGAAGATACTTTGATGGTCGAGGTAGATGGTGAATGGACACTTCAATTTGATGGTTCTACGGGAAATCAAGGTTGGGGAGTAGGAATCGTATTAACATCACCTGAGGGTCAAGAGATACCCTTAGTTATTAAACTTGATTTTCAATGCACCAATAATGAAGCCGAGTACGAGGCAGTATTACTTGGTTTTTTGTCTACACGAGGAGTTGGAACGCATAATTTGTGTATTCGAGGTGATTCAAATTTAATCATTAGACAGGCCACAAGTAAGTTTGGATTGAAGGAACCTATACTTACGCCTTATAGGACTGCAATGCAAGTTATGGTCAAAAAATTTAATTCTATACAGTACGAGCACACGAGTCGATTGGCGAATAGGTATGCGGATGCATTGCCCACACTAACATCTAAAATGCTGATTTAAGATGCTAGTGGTAATGTGAAAATCCAAGTAGTCAAGAAATCTATCCCATGTATGGCTTTAAATTTTGTTAGTGAGGATGAAGACATGCAAGACGATTGGCGCGGTCCATTCATGGAACAATTAGCGCACCCTCATGCAACTTTTGTTTTGGCTTTGAAGAATTTCGTTAAAATCAACGGAATGTTATATTATAAGGGTCTAGAAGGTGTTCTTTCTCGATGTATTGGTTCTAAGGAAGCTTGTCTTAAGTTAGACAAGTATCACCAAATCTAGTGTGGGGAGGAAGGGCCACCACTATATCATCGTATTCAGCGTACAGGGTATTATTAGCCATTGATGGCTAAAGACACAGTTCTTGCCTTAAATGTTTTGAGCTTCCTGACCAAAGTGAGTGTAATTTTGTATCTAATGCTGAAGACTGGAAGCGCTTATACATTGATTACTTAAGGAACAATGTGTTATCGACGAATAATACGGATGCTAAGCTTGTAAAGTGAAAGGCCANGGGGGGGGGGGTTGTTTGCAAAGAGAACAAAAGTAATACTATCAATACTCAATATTAGATACTATAGTAGAATCAAGATTTGTGCCTGCTAGACACTCCTCTCTCTTAAGTTATACCTTTGCAAGTTCGGCTTTAAGTAGCTCAGATCTTTCCTCAACGTCTCGACTACCCAACACCTTTTAAGCTTCAGCTGCAATGGTTTCCATCTTGTTGAGCTTGAACTTGAAGGCACATGCTGTAGTGACACTACTAATCAAAAGTTCGAGATTTTCTGTAGATAACAAGCGCCAAGCCACATCAAACAGCCCTACAGCTTACCTAAGTAGACCTAAGATATGAGTAGTCACATTGGAACCCAAACAAATCGATCCTACCCAAAAATCCCCCTCCATCCTATGTAAGTGCTCTAATGGTGCTAAGAGGTCAGAAGGTATCGTGAAGCTATAAAAGGAGGAAGTATCTTCCGAGCTCACTATCATCTTGGTTGTTAATCCTTTATCTCCATATTGCATTGTTCTAATCCCTAGGGGAAGTGATGATGTGGGATCCCTTGAAACAGGCGAAGTCACGTCACTACAAAAGGTAGGAACGTTGCTAACTATAGTAGCATCCATGGAAGCATTGGGAGCAGCATGTATCTCTTCATTACAAAATCTTGTACCCATCAAAGCATCAATAAACACTTGGATCACACTTTCCTCTAAGAGTAAAAATTTGCTATCTTCACAATCATCAATGATATTGAACACCTCAGGGATTCTAATATTACCATAGGTATCTTCATCAACTTGTTTTGTGGAGTCTGTTCTATCATTGAATTGTCCCTCTTGGTCATCATCAATGTCTATTACTGAATTTTCTCTATCGTCATCTGCGTGTTCAAGAGAATCCCCATAATCAACCAACTCAACATCATCTTCTCCTTTGTTCACAATCTTGGTAACAGCCGGTGGATCTTTAGCTTGAAGTACCTTTCCCATAACATAGTGACTTGGAAAAGGATGGGTGATAGGAGGGATACTTTGACTTGAAGAAGTTCCTTTAGGGACGCTACCATTCACTCCATTAAGATGATGCTTCATCACTTTCTATTTAGTAGAAGTGAAATCCTTCTCCTTTCCCTTTTGCTCCTGTAACATACACAAAATTGAGAAAACTAAGAAGAGTAAGTTTCAAGAAGATATTAGTGTATAAAAAAGGAGGAAGGAAAGAGTAATGATAATGCTATCTCATGAATGCAACTACGCTTAGGTTGTCTAATGATCAATGGAGGAGAGGGTGAGCGTTCGCTTTGTGATTTACCCCGAGCATCATCAGATGACTTCGCATTATTAGATGATTTTGGGTCTTCCTTAAGTTGAAAGAGAAATCCATATCTCCGAATGACTATTTCAAGCAAATCCCCTTTAGCCATCTCCAAGACATACTTCTTAAACCCATCTAAGCAATTCTTCCAATATATGAGCCAGCCACTCAAAGCAACCCTAGAATGACTCATAGAAGGAAAGAATAATTGCCTAATCCTCCCATGAATGTTCTTCCGGCTCTTAAGTCTGAACATCTTGCAATACTCACCAAAACTTTGGCTAATGACCAAATCATGAGGTACTCCTTGATTAAACCCCAGTTGTCGAGCAACCCGATTAGGTGAATATTTCATAACACTACACTCAAACAAGTAATTAGAAGCATCGGCCCAATCATGAAGTGATGGAAGACCCCCAGATGTACTCCATAAGATAAACTCTACCTCAACATCAGAAAGCTCATCATGAATCTTTATCAAGTTTACCAAGTCCTTTGAACCGGAATGATGGATTTCTAAGTACCATTCATATTCAGGAAATTCCTTTGTATATGGACGAAAGCTGAACTCATGACAAGTATCAATGACATTCTTCAAAGTACTTGGGAGTTTCCTATTGACCCATCCCCAAGCTCGGGACCTGACGGCATCAGAATATGTAAGCAGGAGACCAAAATATCTCCTATAACGCTTACAGAAGAACATATGAAGAAACACCAAGTCTATGTACGACACCACAACATATCTCCCTTGCGAGCGTATCGAAGCTTCATGAAAGAAGTCCAAACGCCTGTACAAGGAACCTAAGTAGAAAGGCCCTGAAGCAAAACATTCCCCTCGCACGATACGAATAGCCTAGTGGAAGAGTTAAGGACTAACGCCTTTTTTGAGGCCCCTTAGGAACACAAATGATGACAACTAACAAGCAATGAAAGTTTCCAACTCGTCCCTGAAATATAAGATAAGACATATTAGATTAGGTTTATAAAGTAAACATCAACAGGAAAAAGGGTAAACAATGACTATACCACATCAAAATGTAGGAACTTACTTGCACTCATATCGAGGCCCCATCTTATCACCCTTGTCTGGCCTAAAGAAATGCTTGATCCACGTACTAAGCATACCATGCCTGCGAGTATCTAGAGCTTCTCTTTTGTCCACTTCTAATAGTTCAATCAGTGCTCGATCGTCTTCCGAGATTGAAGTTGTAGTGATGTCGATCAGTCCAAGATTAAGAAGGCTCAGAAGGACTGCAACATCCTCTAGTGTTGGAGTGATCTCACCCTACGCTGTCACAAAGGTATGTAAGAAAGTGCTCCAACTAGACATGATAGCTCGCCAAGTTTCTATTTCTTACGAGCGATGCATAGTTAAATGAGAAGACACCCATATGGGATAATACACCCCTGCTTCTTCCAAAACGGATGTGTATACGGGATTCTTGAAAATGTGCATTACCTAAGACAACTAACCGTTCACTATGTGCTTTGGGCCATCAAAACTACTATCTGAGAGAGGGATTTCTTTCTTCTCATTTCTAAAATGTAGTACAGAATCTGCTTCTATCTCAACCCTCTTATGTATTGGAGGTTCTTGTCTTATGAAACGCAGCTTACCATCCTTAATTGGATGTAGATGTGTATCCCGCCTCTTTATATCTCGCCAGAAGAAGTCACCTTCAATAATTGGGTCTACCCACTTATCTCGAGATAAGGGGGCTGCCGAGATGTGATCCTCAAAATATGCTAAAATTTCATTGTTCTTATTAGTATTGTTGCTACGAGAACGGCTCTTACCAGATTTTTTACCCATGTCAATGATCCTTAAAAGCAGTAGTGACGTCTATATGAAAGAAAGTGAGCAGCTGTAAATGAAGGGGAGCAAGGGAGTTAGTAGAAGTAAGGTGTATTCAAAAAGTATGACATCAATTACGAAAACTAGAGATGACACATATACACAAGGATTCTTGCAATACATGATGACAATACACAATTCACACATGAGATTAGTGATACTACACCCAGCTCACATGCTTATGATGATGTTTAAATGATGTTTTCCAGCACATGTTCATATTAGAAGACTAACGTTCAACGCCTCGTGTTCAACTCGTGTAATGGGGCCTTACATCGCGTTTAATGCTCACATTGTGTCCAATGTTGTGTTCGAGAGTTATGTAGTTTTCATGACTCATGTGATACTCAAACTTCGCGTCATGTTCAAAACTCATGTTGTGTTCAAGCCTCACGTCACGTATAAGCCTCATGTGATATCATGTTCAACACATGGGACATGTTTAAGATTCATTCCATATTCAAAGATCATGTTACATTCATAGATTGTGCCGTATTAAAGATTCACTTTGAGTTCAAGACTCATAACTATGGCTCATACTCACTTACGTTCGACCTTAATGTTCAAGATTCATATTCACTATCATGTTCAAGGTTCAGATGCGACCCTTACATTCACTCATGATCAAGGATCATGTATTAAGGCTTATGTTCGACGCATATGATGAGACTCATGTTCAGCTTAAATACCAAAAGTGTTGTACTCAAGTTGCATACTCAACTCACACGTACTCATATAGAAAGTTTAAAAGTACTCATGATGGAAGCATACATATGCTTAGGCTAAAGAGACTACACTGAATTGAAGTGTTCAATCCTCATGTGTTCAAGCGCAAGATTTATGTCACACTGAGCGGGTTAACCTGTGCTCTAGTCTTATGCGCTTATGTTCAAGGTTTATGTTCAAATTCACATTTTATGCTACCAAGTGTTATACCTCTTTGCTACCACCCATTGATGAAGATCGGTATTTAAGTTACGATCACAAACCCTTGACCCTTAGTTGGCAAATAGTTACGGTCTAGGCGGTAAAGAGTCTACTCTCTTTAAACCGTATCGATTTTCTGACTATTGCTAGTTTAAGATGTGGTCCTCAAGTTGCGATCGCAAACTTTTGGCCCTTAATTGGAGGCAACTACAGTCTAGGTGGCGAAGGGATCCCCTTTCAACCAAATTGTCAATTGATTATGCTACTTGCAAAGTATAGACAATGAAGAAATGTCAGTTTCAAAATTTAAAGAGAAGGAAAGAGGGGAAGAGAAGTAGAAACAATATCAATCCAAATTCGAGATAAAAGCTCAAAAGGATATTATGAATTTTAAGATTTAGCACATACATAAGGCTAGTTCAGTACAATGCACAATAAAAGGATAAGCAAATCACATTGGAATCATGAAGAAGGGACCCAAAGCATATTTGTAGCTTTCGATTCTTGGCAGAGATAGGAAAAAATAGAAGGGGTAATCGTCAATTAGAAATACGATCAAGAGAAGGCATGCGCATAGAACATGAACATGGTTTTCATCTCCAAAAAAAAAAAAAAAAAAAAAAAAAAACCTTTCTTTTCTTACTTTAAAGCTTTTCCTTCTCCTCTCTAAAGGAGAAGAAACAAGAAGAAGCTACCATAGAACCATTAAGGTGTTGAGTGTTGTATGCTTTTAAATGGATAAATTTTCTAAAAGAAGGGTTCTTGATAAGCTTGTCACTACTAAATGATCTGGTCTTCTTATGAGGGATGTTGTAAGTAGTAGAGCCAGGAAAGGTCAACTTTATGACAAACTAGGATGCAACAATATGCCAAACTCAATAAGAAGTGAGCAAAATGACAATACTACTTATAGATATTTGAGGCCTCACCTCCACTCATGCACTAGTGGGAAGAAGAAGGTTGGGAGTTCCTTTAGAAATAACCCTTCATTAAGCAGCTCAAAAGGTTCCATGCTTAACCCTTAGATCGAACAGATTTCTCAAGAAGATAATGATTCATCCAAAGCAAGTAGCTGTTGGGATGAAATGGAAAATTCTGAAGTAAGTCCATCACTAGGTGGGATCTCAGGGATACTTCATATTGGTTCTAGAAGCAACAAGCTTAAAATGGCAAATACAAGATCATAGAATAACAAGTATTGTAAGTATGATTCGAATGGCTAATATAGCCTAAAAGATTCCTCTATTTCTATGGCATCAATAACATCAGCCAGGCAACACGAACTACAAATCGGTATGGTCTGAGAAATCTGAATTATAATTCAGTTTTTTGTGCTGGCCCATCAAGTAAGCCTTCTTCAAATTCAAACCTCACTAGGAGACATTTTAATGGGAACGTTCATACTAAAGGAGAATCTAGTTCTTCAACTAAGGGAAAGAAAATTTCTGGGCAAACACTACCAAGCCGTAACGCGAGTTCTCAGTAAGGCACAATTGCTTTTCAATCAAGAAGCACCCGTAGTAGGTTTCTAAGTAGAGTTAACAATTTTGCATCAGTAAAGACTAAAAGGTCAAGTAGTCAAATTATAGGCGCACATATTAAGGTATACAACCGATTACTTTGACTATCTTAAAACTTTCTTCAAATCAATTCTTGGTTTGAAACTTTAGGTTTCAAGGGGGGCACTTTTAAGGTCTGGTGTGATTTCTTGGGTTAGATTCGATGTGTTAGGGTTAGCTTCCACAAATTTCTATACTCGATGATCATGACAATATGTTGGTTGCAATTAAGAGAGATGCAAAGGGTTCATGCTGGAAACTACACTAGTGCAGTAAGTAATAACGGCATTGGTAGGGCATCAGCAAGGGATACAACCCATGCTAAATCACCGACATTATTTGCAAGCTATCTCAATTCTAGACGGTCATCTCAGCTAACGCCCTACAAGTTGAAGTGTGAAAAAGAACCTTTAAACTCCTGGCTTGGTCCTCCTCATTTCCATCTGTAGACTCCAGATTGCCCTAAAGAGACTTTTACTAGGGAATAGGTTCAAGATGGATACAAGGAGACAATTGAAGGACTTGAGGGAGTGAGAGAAATCTCATTGACTCAAGTTCAGGCTTTTCCAAGAGCTACTATTCTGAAGTGCAAGGAGGCTATACAAAAGCGACTTAGGGCCATCAATGAGTCCTATATACAGAAGCACAAGGTAGGGCAAGTTTATGGTGTACCTCTTTTTGGTTCATTATTAAACTAAGCTAGAGCTCTTCCTGAACAAAGGCCTTCTGGTGATGATTTCCAGAGAAGATGGATTAAGGGTTTGTTGCAACCTCACTTAATAAATTGCAAGCTAAACTACCACCTCCTTATATACAATGGAAAGAATGAACTGCCAAATAGTTTCATAGAAATTTAAATTAAAAAGAAAAAGGGAGAGGTGTAGACCTAATGTGAGTCGGTTTAGTAGTAAGTCTTTCAAGCTTAGTCTTCATCTTTAATGTACAGCTTCTAGCTATAACTGCAACTTTTGACTCCAAGCTTCTTCGGATACACAAATGACGACAACAACAACTGTAGTTAAGCCAAATTCGCTTTAATACTCTAACCTTCAGGCTCCAAGTTTCTTCAAGAATGGCATCGAGTCCACAAACAAGCCACTTCCTTCAGGTCTCTAAGTGCTCACCACTAGCCTACGCAATAGAATGCGAAACAAGAAAGGCAAAATAAAAGCTACAGCTTCTAATGCTAAGAAGGAACCAAAAGCCAAATAGAAAAGAAAAGAAATGCACCTTAGTAGAGTGAAGAACAAGCTATTGGTTCACAGAAAATGCCCAGGCATACTGCTACCTATATTAGTTTAAAGGAGAAATATATCAAGCTCAACAAGAAGTCTTCCATGGTTGAGAAATAGAAAGATAAGCTCATGCCATTGGTCTAACTTCAAAAAGCACCATGAAGATAAAAGAAAAGAAAAGGGAGATCATTGTATTTAGTTTCAAATCCTTTCTTGTAGAAAAGAAAAAGAAAAAGTAATGGGGCAACTGTCGAAATCCTAAGGGGTGAAAGACTTTTTTTTTTTAAAGGAAAAAAAATGAGAAATTCCTACCTTTTACTAAAGTACATGCATAAGGGGTATGCTGATTTTTATCATTAAAATGCTAAAAAGAAAAAATGAATATAGGCTCACAATATGGGATTAGGTCATACTTCAAATTAAGAGTATGCTGCGAATAGAAATTGCAACGTAAAAAGCCCTATGCTACGATCAAGCATCTCTTATAAAAAAATAGAGAGAAAAAGATGAAGAAAAGATTGAAAATAATTGGAGCTTAATCATCGATGGATGAAAAATGGAAGGTCAGTTGTTGATAAGGATGCCTTTTTGAAATATTTTCAAAGAATTTCTCTAAATAGAGATTTGAAATTTCGTTAAGCTTCCAAGGCGCTACCCCTAATACCCCGCAAGAGATGCTATCCCCTTAACCCTTACCTACTAACTAGCTAACGAGACCACAATACTTACCAATGGTAGCGCAGCAAACAAAATTTGGTTTACACAAAGCTTTTACATAATATGTGAAGACCTTACAAGAAGAATGCCCTTATATAAGGAGAAGATCAAGACAATATTTGATATATGGAGTCGGCCCAATGAGATCGCTAATGTGAACTCAACCTATAAATTCAACTCAAGAAGAGACAACTTAAAAGAGATTCATTTCACGGTGATGCCTTAAGGGCAACATATAATATAACCCAGTTGAGGCTTGACATACGGTCAAAAGGTGCTGTGGATTCACGTACTAAGACAATTTTCGAATCAATTTGGCAGTGACGCAACTGTTTAAAAGTGCATATACGCCTGAGTCATCTAAAAGGCTCATTCGGTGCCTAAACCTCTTCGACTTCATCTAAAGGACTTTAGTCAAGGGGCAAAATGTAGAAGACCAAATTTAATATTAAGTTTCAAGCCCATTAATCAAATGGATTTGACTCCTCAGGTTATGGTGATAGGACCTGAGAAGCCAAGCCCATAAATTATTAGGATGATCAAAGGAGATTTGGCATAGTGGGTTTGGAGTAGGGCTCGTTGGATTGGTTCGTTCGATCTAACCTTTTTTGATTTGGCTCACACTAATGAAATAAAAAACCCTTTATTTGGGCCTAAACCCATGAAAAAAAAAAACCCATTTCATACTCATACATAAAAGGCTTTAATCCTAGCCATTGATCAACGTTACGATCCAACGTATTGAATTCACCTACCATATCCTATAAATACTTTATTCATTTCCTCATTTGGACAAAAGAAAAACCCTCATTAATGCCGTTACTCTGCCAAAACTTTGCCTCAAGGATCAAACACTTAAATACTTCAAGAACATTACCTTGTTCTTCATTTAATCTTAGAGTTTAATGTCATCGTGCTCTTCTACCTGTCACCATACGTGGTAGAGCCTTACTAAGATCGTCTACTCATCCTTCCTATGTTTTTCTCTTAACCGTCTCGTATGAGTCACTGAAGTTATTTCCCTAGTCACATGTAATACAACTTCACACATGGCACGCACGTGACACTTGTATCTGTACCTAACACTCCCACATAATCAAATCACTAATAACATAATTTAATAAATCTAGTTATTTTATTTATTAATTATAGGCATATATGTGTGGCATATGATTATGTGTATAAATAGTTAAGTATTGGGTTTCAAAACACAACCACTAGGCATTTTACAGTTCTAATGCCTTGTTCACTTGAGGGGAATCGGAATTCAATTCCTTCTTTATTCCTTATTACAGTGTTCACTTAGTTTTTTATTTTTGAATTGCAATTTCTTAGGAATCCCTATTACGTAAAATCAAATAATAGGAATTCTCATGTAATAGGGATTCTCATGTAATAGGGATTCCTTGATTCAATTAAAAAATCACAATTCCTCACAAAATTTTATATTTTTTTTTAAAAATAATCTCATATCAATTTAACGATAACCACCACTACCATCGCTATCGCCATTGCCGCTATCGCCATCGCCGCTATCGCCATCACCGCTACCACCACCTCCACCACTGCCACTGCCACCAACCACCATTACCATAGTCACCATTGTAACCCCTACTACCACTACTACCATTGTCACTACTATTAACTACTGACCACTATCACCTACGGTCACCACCACTGTCACCACCATTGCCACCTTGCTACCACCATCATCGCCTACTTGTTACCACCATCGTCGCCGCTGCTACTGCTACTGCTACTGCTACCACTACCATTTCTATCGTCGTTATTATCACCACCACTGCCACTATCATTGCCACCATCACCAACCACCATTAGCACCACTGCTACTGTAATGCACACCACCATTGCTACCATCACCACTATTACTAACCACCACTACCTACTATCACCACCAACACCATTACCATCACGTTGTTGCCGCCACCGCCACCGCCGTCGCCGCTACCGCCACCTACCACCGTCACCATTATCATCGCCACCGCTGTCGCCGCCGCTAACCACTATCATCATCACCGTCACAATTACCCCTACCCCCCTTCTAAGTGACTACCTCAACTACTGCCACCATCGCTATCGCTACCGCCACCACCACCGTTACCGTTACCGCTACCGCCACTCCCATCGACCATCACCATCACCATCACCACTACTCGTAACTACCGATGACCATTACCATCACTTTCGCTCCTGTAGTCAATTTTCACTACTACCACCTATTACTTTAGAATTATTTAAAAAATAAAATGAATTAAAGTAATTTAGTCATTAAAGTTTTATTATATATCTATTCTTAAGTTGTTTATTAATCCAATTAAATAAAGTAATAAGTATTACACTCTTATTATATTTTTTACGAATTTCAATTGCATTTCTTACTTATTCCATTCAGTGAAGTAAACAAACTATAAGTATCGATAATTTCTTAGATCCTTATGATGTCTAGGTTATAACGTATGTACTAGGAATGGGATCACTAGTTGTTGTGGCTATGACTATAACCATAATGATTAGTAGATAAACTACATTGAAACGTCTAGAGTGTTCTTTTTATACTATAGGTGGTCATTGTCCACCTCTTACCCTTAGTGTAGTTGGAATAGCTTTTTAAAAAACTTGTGCAGCTTTTTTTATTATTATTTTACTTATTTTTAGATATTTTATTCACTAATTTATTTAATATTAATACATGGAAGAATAGGACTATGCCATGTGTTTTTCTCTATCACAAAAACTAACGCTGTTAACAAAAGTCCTTTTTTAGCATACTTTTACAAACAATCGAGGAGTAGATTACAGAAAATAAAAGAGTTAAAAAGGTGAGACATGTTATTAAGCTATTGCAAGGAGATGACCTAAGTTTTTGTTTTTGACAAATATATTACTCGAGTTTTTTAATTTTATGTTAATTATATATAAGAACATATGGTGTTTGTTCATTAGCTAATGTAATTATTAAATAATAAAAATATATAAAGGCCCACTCTGGACTCACTCGATTTAATGTCTCAATTCACTGGCCTTACTAAGGACCTCGATGCCAGAACTTGTGAGATCGTGAAATCCAGTTCCAAACCCATGATGGCATATGATTTAACTAAAGTTATTAAATGAATTACTGTGCCCAAAAGTTGCCAATGTTCTCTAACTAACGGATAACGATAAACACA
Organism: Lumnitzera littorea; assembly: GCA_024138015.1. Taxonomy (NCBI): domain Eukaryota; kingdom Viridiplantae; phylum Streptophyta; class Magnoliopsida; order Myrtales; family Combretaceae; genus Lumnitzera; species Lumnitzera littorea. The sequence continues at coordinate 68,316,726 of JAMXBB010000010.1, forward strand.
AATATGTACTTACTTTAATTATATATATATATATAACAGAAGACATAAATTTGTAAAAGTACTGAAGCACGTAAAGTTCTAATAACTTAGCCATACACTGAATTCTTTCTTATTAAAAACTCTATCCAGCTGTAATGAAAACATTAGGAGATTCACTAGAAGAAATACAGGATTGTTTTTAGTTATGGCATTTATTGAGTCAAATCAAGAGTCTAAGAAGAAATGTTTTAATATTAATCTCATCGATATTATCCATCTTAAATATTTTACCATGTATGAACCTCATATATTTCTATAAATGAAAAACACATGGCAGAACAGTCACACCCGGTATTTGGACATTGGACATAACAATTAGAAACCTTAATCATTTATCTATAAACTTACTAGCACTAACAGGACATAACAATCAAAAAATTTAATTATTTGTATATATACTTCTTTAGTCAAACTTGTATTTTAATAAATACCCGTACATTAAACTACTAACTAGTCGAATTTTAAAATCCTGATAGATGCAATCTCATCATGGACCAGAATGCCAAAGAGAGGAAAATAAAGTACAGAACCTGCCTTCTAAAGATGCTTCAATTGGCAACATGATTATGGACATCTGTCAAAATCTAATAGATCATGCTTTCACTAAATTTACAGGAGAGAGATGCATTTGAGCTCTGAAAATTGAGCCATGGGACGTACTCTACTGCGGGGCCATAACACACCAGTAACTCCCTCCCGCTTAAAAGGTCTGCCATAATGAATTATTGATTTGGTGGCCAAAGGAGAAGGGAAAACAAATAAAGGAAAAAGAATTCCTGATTCAATGTAATTTTCTGTGCAATTTAGTAGGAACTCTGTAAGCAAAGGGCACCTCAGAAGAACTGGGAAAAAACGTGGGTCTTCCGTCATTCTCTCTCTATATAATTTCGGTCCGCCTAGAGGGCTTTCTTTACTTGAAAGAAATTAGAACGCTCAGAATTGGCAGCTTCAACATCATCTGGAGATGCTACCGCTACTGCAACCCCCTTATCCTTAATCGCTTCAATAGCACTGGCAAATTCCTTAAAATCCTTTACACTGTTGAAGTAAAGAACAGTAGATCAGATATCATTGTAGGGACAAAAATCTTTCAAATCCAGTAATAAATCTTCCTGAAGTAAAGAACAGTAGATCAGATATCATTGTAGGGACAAAAATCTTTTTAATCCAGTAATAAATCTTCCTGCAAGAAATATATGTTCCCCCTTCCAGTCAATATAGAAACAGTAACAAGGTTTCATTCCACGTTGGCTCCAAACAACAGCACCAATTTGTCCACTAATAATCAATAGTATGACTAGTGGATAATTCATAATTATTATAGTATTATCGTGATCTTTCTTATTTCTTTCATTTTTTTCAAAGTGCTCCATTTCTAAGTACGTAGTAGTATGCACAAATTAAAATTTCTTCTGAATCGAGGTGCTCCAAGAACGGAAGAAAAATTTCTTCCTGAACTAGTTCAGGAAACGAGAGGGGGGAAAGAAGAAAGGCCTAACAAAAAAGAAAAAAGGAAGAATTTACAGTGCTTATTTGAAATTTGCATAAGAACGTCATTGCTATATGATTTGTGTAACCATGTACTCGAACATTTTGCAAATGATAATTTGAGCCACTAAAAACACAAGGGCAAACTGCAGATTGTCCCTTTATGATGTGCTATTCCTCTTCTTTCTTTCAAAACATACACTGCGCTCCTAAACTTCTGACAATGTGCACTTAGAACCTTCATTGACCATTTCACCCTTCGACTAAAACAATAATATATAAAAATAAAAGTTTGGAAAAACAAATCACAAACCATATGACTTGTATCATTTCATTTGCATTTTTTCTCTTTATTTTTAGTATTTGAGAACAGTTTTCAATCAGTTAATTATTCTACAGGACACAAATGTCAAACAAAGATATAAATAAGTGCACATTTTCAAAAGTTAAAGAGGTCAGATGCACATTTTTGGAGAAATCGTGACAATACGCAAATTGACTAAGCGTAAGAATGTCCAATTTCCCCCCCAAAAAAAAGCAATGGAAAAGAAAATCTTGCAAGATAAGAAGATATTTTTTTTTTTTAATCTGTATGATTATTTCCTCACAAGTTCAGGAAAAATTCATTATATGTTTTACATGCATGAGATACAAGAGACTTTTGAGGATAATGCAGTAAATAATTTTTCCTGATTTAGAGTTCAAGAAAATTTTAATTTCTATTGCAATTAGAGAAAAGTTGAAAGTATAACATGCTGCAGCCACTCTCTTTAGAACATCATTACCTCGTGGATAATATTTCCTCACGCCTCCTTAGCCTTTCTTCTTCTGTGACTCCCAAAAGATATCGTAACAAGCTGAAAGCAGAAAACTTAAGCATCAGAATAAGCTCCAGAAGAGAGAGAATATAAACCAACAGTAACAATGCCATCAAAGCGAGTGCGAAAACTTTATTCTTGCATGCATGTATATTTATGCATGGTTGCAGCAATAATATAAATTCTCGTGGTTAAAGTGAGGAAAGCATCTTTTCAAAAAAAATAAAATCAGAAAAAAAAAAAAAAGGAAAAAACCACAAACATTAAGTGGCAGATCAAGGAAAATGCATCTCCTCTCCTGTATAACGGTGATAGATGATGATTAGATCCAAATAATCAATTTTTAGAGACACAAGCAAATTCTCCTGAATCAAACAGAGACAAGACAACTGAGAACCACACCAGATGAATCTTTTCTACTACTTCACATCGAAAAAGAAAACGAGTCAAACCAAAAATCTGCCAGCGCATATACCTGCTATAACCTTTAGCATCAGGCAATTGGTACGAATCTACATCTCCAATCGTCCCAATAATTGCCTTTGTTAGAGTATCTTCATCCATTTCAAGCTCTCTTAGGTAATCCCATGTAGCATCATAAATTTCTAGTGTCTTCAACAAGTTTGGATCTCTATAGGATAAGAAGGAGAATACACCTGCAGAAGAGAGAGATTTTTTTTCGATAAGTGAAGAGAGAGAAAATTACTAGGATACAATCTAGAAAAAAAACATATGTCCTAGAACGTAATAGTTCAATCTACCCGAATGGGTATCAAAGTCGCAAAAGCCTCCATAAGCCCCACCACTGACTCGCACACGGTCCCACAGCCATGTATTGCTAATGTATTTTGAGATTACATAAGCACTCCCATCAAGTTGATATCCAGTTTCATATACATTGGCTGCTTTTCCTACGTAATTTACCTATAAACGAAAGTAAATTAGGATACACAGTCAACTGAGTTTCCTGAGCCAACGGTGAAACCAATTTTTGAGAGGATAAGCTTAAACCTGTGTAGGAATCACGATAGCTTCATTCTCCAAAGAATGGCGTGCATTCCAGGTAGCTGCTCCAACTGGTAAATCGAGGGGAAGCTGATCGAGAAAGCTCTCAACAAACTTCTCTGAACTTCTCAAGTTTTTCCCATCAGAAGTCATATTAATTAGACAATTTTTCTGGGCAAGTAGTGACTTCCTGATTTCCTCCAAGGATGAAGATATCCCTTCCCAGTCTTTATCTACTCTCTCTTCAAGATTGCGGAGAAATTCCAGATAGCTACAAGACAGATGACAAGTCAAACTTTCCCTGAATTGATAATCCTTTTGATGGATTGTTCATGGGTAGCCTAAACCAGAAGAATTACTCAAAACCTATAAACAGCAAATTACAGCAGCAAATATAAACAGCAATTCACAGCACCATGTATGTCAACCAAGCTCATGTTCCAATGTACTACACCTTGCATCATACACAAGCAAAAGGGTTTTCAGATTTTGAAATTTCATCGTTGAATGGAGCCTGAGATTTGCAAGTCATTAGCTTATCATCTTACCTTTCATCAGGCAGACAAGCCATCCATATCATCTAATGCAACACAAGTCCTTTTCCCAAATCCTTTCTATTCTCTTCATTCTTATTTTTTTATTTTTTTCCCCTTCTATTTGCTAAAGAATGTAGTATACTTATACACCAAATATTTCTAGGAGTAGACTTCCAAATTGTTAGGAATCCCTCATTTGGTAATAAAAATGAGCTAGGAATCCAATGCCATGAGTAATCCTATTTCTTGAAATTTATGGAATGTCATTGCTTTCTTACTCTATTATTAGGATTGTAATTCTTAAATAGTCCTTCCCTCATAATAATATTATCACTCCACTCTCTCTCCATCACCCAACCTAGACGTATCCATTTGCGTGTGCAATTTCTCTCCTACTCATAATACTACTGTTTACATCAAGACAATCAAATAAACAAACGTAGTAATGGCAATACCATCTCCAGTCTTTATAAATTATCAAATAAATTGTTAATCATATTCTGAAATAATGAATTATCCAAATGTGACACCAAGATTGGAAATGGAAAATGGCCTGAAGGATCATGATCAAGAACATGACTGGCTGTTCAAACATTATCCATATCCATTTCTCGTGTAAAAAGTTTGTTCCCTCCATCTACTTAGGTGTCTTCCATTTTTTGTAATTATTTCAGATTCTATGAAGAGATGTGTATTAGCAGTTCAAGTACCTTTCTTTTTTATTTTTTGGTTGCTTGGATAAGTATTGAGTATTCAAGCATGAAAGCATTAAATTATTCAAAGGTTTCTTCTCTCTCATCTGTAAGATACTTAATTTTCCAGACCACTACATAAGATGCAGATGCAGTATATTATACTTTACTTATTTTTCTATTCTGATATCATTATATTGACAGTAAATGGTACTAAATAAATATTTAAAAAGAGAAAAGGAAAAAGGAGTGCAGAACCTAACCTTAAACCTCCCATTTGCTCTGAAATCCAACCTGCAACATTTAGTTTTGCATCCATCCTTGCAGCAGCGATTCCATGACCACTACCTCTCAGCCGATTCTGATTACAATAACAGAAGTTAGAAGGATTAGTAATAAAATCAAATCAAAAGTCAACTATAGAGAATTAGGAAGAAAAGAATAATACATACTTCAGCTAGGTTTGAACATCAAGCCCAAAAATAAAAAAATGTTATACCTCCATTCTTGCTTTGCTCTGGGAGACAAATTGCTTAAAACGCTGCTTATCTGTGAACTGAACTTCTTGAAGAATGCAGTTAACCTAAATTAACAGAGAACGTGTGAAAAATCATAGTCGTGGACTGATATGAATTACTCATAGAACATTTTAGTTTGGCAAAATCCTCAAGTGTTGCAAGGACAGTTCAATGTTTGAATTTTAGTGCATAGACATGGAGACACAAAGAACCCAGCAAACATGTATTGCACATTGAAATAGTAAATAAGCCAGGAAATAAGCAGTTCTTCACATGTAACGCAGAGGTAACATACTTACAGAAATCAATACACCCACAGAAGAATATGACCAAGAATAATAAACTCTTAGTTCTTCTATTGGCTTAGCGTGAATCCAAGAGAAATGCTAGAATTAGGTTTCTTCTATTTTTGGTAAGGTTCAATAAAATGCCACAAATACAAGGGATGGATATTCACACACTCTAAGTTGGAAATATTATATAAAGAGATAATGACAATAAATTGGATGTAAATTTACCTTCATATAGAAATAAAGAACATATGTTCTAAGCAATACAAATTGAGCATAATGTTACATTATGTAGTATAAACTAAGAAGGCATATTTCCTCCTAAGGTCAAATAGAGAATAAACACCATGTTGGCAACAAAGGCTGTACATTTCTTTTATTGCAAGTGGTCTGGCTAGCTTCTCTCTCCACATCAAACTGTCCCTGCAAAAGGGCGCTGGCTTTAAGGCAGATGTAATGTCCTGTTAGATCAAACCCCATAGAGAACATTTAGGCCAACACCAATCCAAGCCTAGAATGAAGGAGCAAAGTCTTGTTTCTTTAGGCCATCAAAACTCATATGTCTCACACTCACTAATCCAATTTGAAGGAGGACCTTTTGGGTGACAATCATCATATCAAAAGGAAACAGAGTTTCCATCTCCAGCTTTCCATTTTAGCAACCACAAGGCTTTTCACCTCAAATGTAGGATTTTCCTCGAGTTCCAAGAGGTGTTTGATGGTGCTCTAATCCTCCCCAAAATTATCTTTTAGTAGTTCACTTTTCATCCAACTTGGCCGATGAGAATCCACATTTTCTCCACAAAGATACCACATGTGTTTCAGGTGGGTGGTCATGTTCCACATTACTACACCAATAATACCCAGCCCCCCTTCACATTTAGACTTTTGTTTTGCACAAGGGAGGAATCCCTCGACATAAGTTTATTATCTGGTTCATAGTACAACAGAAGCTCCATACACTGGGTGCTCAGGAGGTGGTGAATAGCAAAACATGCTACATGTGTCAATCTACTGATAAAACTCATGATCACATTTTTTAAGTGCGATTTTGCAAAGAAAGTTTCGAAAGAAGTAAGCACAAGACAGGAGTGGTTGGCTCCCATCTTTGACAGAACCAAGGATTTACAATCCTTCTTTTGACACACTTTTGCTGGCATAAGTGCTCTGGGTGGGAAAGATTGAGCCTACCATAAGAATCAGAGGGAGTTATTAGGAAACTTTTTAACTCTACTAGGCCTTTAGATTTAAGCTTTTGTAATTGCTCCCACAGTGGGTTAGCCTTCTGTTAGTTTTAGAGCTGTTAGGCCTTCTCTTGGTTGTATAGGGTGCTTAATGTGCACTGTCTATCGCTTGAGCTTATCTAGCAAATGAAAATGTAGTTATGACAGAGCTAAAACAATTATACAGGAGTTAACAACATCCTCGATATGCACCACATATTATAAGTATAATTTTTTACCAGTTTGCACCACTCAAATACATATATCCTTTATTTTCACTTGAAAGCAAATATGCATGCTCTCCATTGTAATTGTCCCCCTTAGATAAAACCATAAAGATAGAATGAGAGTAAGAGCACATGTATTTTCATTAGTTCAATATCCTTAGATCGTAGGCATGTAAGTTATTTCAAATGAAATGGAAAAAAAATGTATGTTCCAAGGTAAAGCAATTCGAGGGTAATATTTAGTTTGACATAATCAAATTATTCCCGAGCTTTATCAATGTGCAGAATATAAAGCACAAATGGAGCCAGTACAATGAAATCTTATATAAACTCAAATATACAGGTATCCTAATTAACAAAAAATGAAATGCTGCAGATGGAGGCAGAATGAAATACTAATGCGTTTGACCAGAAGATTATTTGTGAATAATTAGAACTATGGGCATCATAGTAATGGTGCTTGCTATGTCCCTTCTTGAGCTAAGTGCTATTTAATCAAGAGAACAACAAGTGATACCAGTATAGAAAAGGTATGTGTGAGGCTATGAAATCCTCATTAGAACAAAATGATACAGGAACTCATACTTGGATCAACTAAAATGAATCCCATAGATGTACACGGAATGAAGCATAAACCAGTTTTACAAGAGAATTGTTTGGAATTCCGGAACTTAGGTTAGGCACAAGAATAGTAGCAATTCGTTCTAATGATTTATGTATTTAACCAAGCAAAAGGAAATTTGTAAGAGCAGCAGACACTAAGAGATCTGCAAGGAAGGAACTGAGTTCATGGAAATGCTGCTGAATAGAGATGGGAACAGAGTCCAATGACATAAACTGATTCTTTAGAACAGGAAAAATCAAAAGTGAAAATGTTACAAATAATTGGGTTGCTGGGAGATGGAGGTGATTGACTAATAGGTTTTTAGTTATTAAGAAATAAAATATGGATGGAATTAACGAAAAAAATACCTCAGCTTTTAATCCTTTCTAAAAGACTTCAAGAGCTAGATTAAAATCTCTGCACAAGGACATCACAATGCAAGACCAAGCTGCTTGACCATTATTTTTCCATGACCAAAAGAAATAAGAAAACAATTATGTAGAAGAAAAATATATTTCATGCTTGTATGTCTATCTCACACTAATTATCTGCAATCAGTTCTCTTTTCTCCTACTCACTAGTCCATACTAACATTTGGCCTATAAAATCAGAAATATTGAAGGTAGAAAGGTAACTCTACTAAGAATACGATAAGCAGCTAATGTAATAAAGCCATGGAGCACAAAGAAAATGGAAAATTAGTAGAGATATTGCTACAAAAATACTTTTCAGAAGTCAGAATATAATACCAGATTGAAAAGATCCTCAGTACGTCCAGCCATGGCCTTGCCCCGAACTATAATATGACTACAGGGATCCTCTTTCCCTCGCACTGATGATGTGAATGGATAAATGGATATACCTCCAGTTTTCCGACCAATTAGTTGATTTAATTGAACAAAACTTAAATCTTTTGTACCCATCTCCAGCAATGACTGACTGTCAGGATTGAAAGATACATAAAATGAGAACCTTCACATAGCATGCAATGTTGCAAGTGCTGTCACTTCTACGAGCAAATTAATATAGGCCTATAATTGTTAAAATTTTGCTACAGAAGTTGGTCTGAAGTCATCATTAGTACCAGAAAAGGGGAATTAATGGAAGTAGTTCTTGCTTGAGAGAACACATATTGAAGACAATCTCAGTGTAAAGAACATCATTTGTGAAGAGATCATGTTGTAGAACTTTTACCCCATTGATATCTCCAATCTGCATACAACATGAGCATTAGACTAGAAATACAATTGGAAAGGTTGCTACAAGAACAACGCCTGCCAACCGTTACCTCTGTTGGCACACGGATAGGCTCTTTTGGAATGTCACTTAGTGATAGGCTAGGCACAGTTTTCAAAGCTTCTGGAGGATCAGGAGTCTCCTGCTTCAGACGTAAATCCTGTGTAGCACACGCTAACTCAACTAAATCTTCTTCTGTCATACTTGCTTTAACTTTCCCTAGAATCTCCCTTTCGGCTGCCTCATCACAAGAAGCTTTCTCTGGATCAGGCTGGCCAGACAGTTTGCAAAATTAAGTTATGTACCAAGCAATTATTACATGATATGAAAAAATATATATATTATATATCCTTTGACTAACCTGCATCTCCACCGTAACACGATGTGGATTGTTCAAAATAAACTTCTCTAACAGGGGAGAAAAAACAGCTTTGGAACCTTCCTTGGCTATTCTAGCTTTCAATGCCTTCAGCGGTTCCTCATATTTAAGAGGCTCAAAAGGATTCATATCATATATCCATTTACCCTAAATTTGAGAAAAATCGGGCAGTCAAGTCAAACACTAGTATATTACATTGTCAATTAGCCCCACTTTTAAAGAAAAGCTAAAGAAAATATATTACAATTGATCGTAGCATTAAAGACAAGCCTCGCGGAAATGATCCAGTATTGTTTTCCCGCAAAGAGAACTCAATGGTATTCATTGATGCTTCCACTGCTTCAGCATCAAAACCCTCATCTGCTAACATTTTTAGGGTATTCATGACCAACTCTTCAACTTTTAGAATATCTTCTTTGGACACACCCTTCAGTCCGATGCTGAACTGAGGCTGAAGTAGCTCATCCTCCATTCCTCCACCAACAATGGCTTCCCCCAGGCCACTTTCTAATAAAATTTTCCTTAGTGGTGAAGCAGGAAACCCCAACATAAGATGATCGAGAAATCCAAGAGCAAGTTCTGTCTCCAAGTCTAAGGGGTTATCTGAGAGCAACCAATTAAGACAGACCATGTGCTTCTTCTTCAACTCACCATCTTCACCAACAGGATATTTTTCAACAACCCTCACTGGCTCAGAAAATAGTTTTTGAGATTGCACCTTGGACTCATTAGCAGCTGAATTTGCATCAAACATGTCCAAATATTCTGTAAACCAGAATAAGGACATCAGGTGGAGACTTTAGATTAATGGTCTATTGAGCATCAACAAGACATAAAAATCAAGAGAAAAAGTAAATTCTCACAACTCAAAACAATAGCCTTACTCTTAGTTTCACTTGATCAATAATATCCATTCATACATCTATAACCTTATATGCAGATTTCTCTCAAGTGTTTTGAGTAAAACCTTCTCGTTTCCTTTTTTTTTTTTTCACTTATTACATATGACCACCCCACAGGATAAGGAGGAAACTACAGATGACCTTATAGGAGTGAAGGCATCTGCATATAACAAATAGAAGTAGAAATTTCATACCACTGAGAATACGGAGACGCTCATTTGGATCATCATCCCCATAAAACCATATCCTAGCATTGCTTGGGTGGTAATATTTCCGGTGGAACTCCTGTATTTTTGCAGAAAAGATCACTTTGTCATTAAAATGGATCATTCAGTTAATTTCTAACATACTCAGGCTGTCATTTTAGAACATTATTAAGCCCTTGTATAAGGAAATTTCTAAAAGTTCATCTCAAAATACTTACAGGAATAACACAAAGATCCACGAACAAACGAAAAAAAGAAAAACATGTGATAGAGTTAACAAAAAGATTGCTCAAAATTTTCATTAATCTTTATCAAGAAGTTAAGGGATACAAAAAGCTCTTACAAGCTCAATCCACAAGAAACAGGGTTCTAACAAATAAAACACTAGGAAAATAATCTTTTTGCAAGGATAACAGCTTGCACAAAAGCAAACATATATGGTCAATAGAAATCATGAAAATAATCTTTTTGTAATAGGAATATGTGATTTGAAAGAGGAAGAAAACGTAGAATAGGCTACAAAATTGTATGATCTTTAGACACTCTGTTTCAAAAGGCAAATAATATCTTCTAAGATAAAGAGAGAAGAAACAAACAAATAACCACATTGCACTACTAATATAAAGAATTGGTATCGAACACCCACCTTGAACTCCCCAAATGTCAATTGAGGAATAACCCGGGGGTCACCTCCACTATCCACACCATAGGTGTTATCAGGAAAAATGGCCTGCCAAGTGAGTCAATATGAAGTTTATCACATGAACTGGAGGTGGTAACAATGGATCTAAACAGACCGCTTCAGTGCCAAACAAATGATTAATGTTTTATGATTTTACAGAAGCCAGCTTTTATATAACATGTCAATACACATGAAACACCAGTTGTGGTAGTTTGGAGGGGGTTGTTAAGAGGGATTTGATACTAGCAATCAATATTATAGATTATTGCAAGAATATTTTCTCCAAATGGATCAAGATCCAAAGCAAGATCAGCTTCTTCATGCACTAAGCTGAGGTACTAGCACTAGGCTCCAATCATACAGCTAACGATAGACATCCCACAAGCCCAATGGTAACATCTGTCTAAGATGCATGTTTCTGTTACTGGAGTAAGAAGATCAGACTCGATAGTATGTGTCAAATGTGATTAGAACATCCGTTTGCACACATTGATAACCATATACATACATACATACACACACACACATATGTGTGTGTGCACATATATGTGTGTGTGTGTGTGTGTGTGTATTATGTAAAACAAAGGGTTATAGGCTTCATATTAGAACTCAGAAAATATTCTATATATATAGATACATACATACATATATATACATACAGCTAATTGTACATTAAACTTGCCTGTTGTGAAGCACGTCCCAATATGCTATCAGGCTGGGAGTAGACACCCTTCATCTCATTGAATACAACACCTGAGTTTTTTACACTTGGATAAGCTAGATTTCGCAAGAAAAGGTTATTTGCAGAAGGGAGAGAAAAAAAAAAAACAAACTAGAAGAAGTCCATAATAGAAAATAAAATATAAGTTTGTGATATTAGCAATGATGGAATTTCATGTTTTGCAAAATTAATAACCTTTATAAGAAATATCTTCCTCCATGTCATTTAGCTCATAGTGCCAACCCTCCTGTTGAAATGTTCGTATGTCGTCAACACATTTAGGGAAGAAGACAGCGTCCAGGTATACATCTACTAAGTTATAGAAATCCTGTTTAAATGAATGAAATCACATCAGAATCCCAACTAAAATGTGAGACTAATATTAGCTGAACCCAATGTATCCTTTTTCTAAAGATTTTCACCTTTGTATTTGTGGATGCAACAGGGTAACATGTTCTATCAGGATAGGTGAATGCATTCAGGAAAGTATGCAGGCTTCCTTTCAATAACTCCACAAATGGCTCTTTTAAAGGATACTTTCTTGAGCCACATAGTACACTGTGTTCAAGAATGTGTGGAATCCCAGTGGAATCTTTTCTGACCCATTGAAACCAGCAAAATATGCATGTCAGATACATTTCTTAGAACCTAAGAATTTGATTAACAGCTAAAGAAATAAAACCAGATTACCAAAAGAGTTTAAAATACTGAAAAAGAAGGAATGAAAAAATAGACTGATTAAGAGTGATATGTGTCTGCACCTAAACATCAAACAGTTGCTATAGAAGGCAATGAATAAAACAATGCCAGCAAACACTAATAGGGTAAGGAAGAAGAACAATGTCATAGTAGCAGGATGCGTACACTGAAAAATCTTAATCATTTGAAAAATAAACATCTCCAATGAATCCACCCCTGACCCACAGAACAAGTTATGTCTGTCTTGTACAAGGACTTTTACCAACCATTCCCATTTGCCACAATTCAATAACTAGGAGATAAGATGAAACACCACAAAACATAACAATCAATGCCCAAGAAAACAATATTCTATTAAGTCAACAACAAAAAGACAAATCAACAAATACAACAAACAAGCCACAAGCAAGGGCAAATACCCCATAAAAGAAATTATTAGCCCATCTGCATCTAGAGGATGCTTACCAAGAAACAGGAATTTAAAACTAAAGTCCAAGGGGATTTTCAGCCATTTTCCTCCTCTTCTCAAATTATGCTTATGCATGTTAGCATATGTCCTGATATGGCCACAAGCGCCCTTTGAAGCTCAGGCTTAAGGTCCACAAACAAAAGATTTCTTCCTAGTTATCCAAAAACAATGGCCTAAATTCAGATAATTAAATAAAAAATGAGCAGTGATAAACATTGGCAAATGTGTCTTCCAAATGACAAAATTGCACCACAGACCACATTATCCCTTAAGCACATATTAACCACATCACAATTAGTGGGCTAATTGGAGATCATCCTTTACATTCTTTCATCCACAGATATAAGCCTTTTAGATGTGAGCATCTAGAAGGAGCACGCTTTGGAAAGTTATGACTGGTTTTTAACAATGTGTATACCAAGAAACTTACCTTTTCAATTATTAAAGAAGAAACTTACCCTTTTAGGTTTAAATCCAAGAAAAGTAGGATTCAGATTCACCATGAAAAGTCCTACTCCAATATTAAACAAGAAGAGGGCAAATAAAAATCATTAGGTAAGTGCACCTAATGGATGCTTTCTAACCAAATAAATTACCTAAGTGTCCGAACTTAATGACACAAACTATCACTTTACTCAAACATGTTCATTCTCAACACAAACAGAGACAACAAAGGCACACTATTTGATGTCTACAGGAAGTCAAATGAAAAGAAAACTGCAGCATCAGCGACTCCAAGCCTTGACACAACAAAAATTCACAGAAAACCATTGGTCCAAGGAATCCCTGCACCACGTAGCTTTAAATAAAAGTACATAAAGATGAATGTAGGATTACACGCAAAGCAGTAATCCAAAGTAGCCAAGTCCAAGAAAGATATATTTCAAAGATGAAGAAGTAAGCACTTACGGTGGGGTACGGAAGACAATGCCAAAAACTTTATTCTCATCATCATTTGACACAGACATGACTTCAGCACCAGTCTTCTTATGTCTAAAAAGAGTAGCTTTTGATTTGCACTCTTTGATAAATTCCTCTGACACTTTCTCAAATCCATATTTCCATGCAACTTCATCTGAAACTCCAGCAACATCTGCATATGCAATATTAATCAATGAAAAGCAAATAATAAACTGTACTTTCAGCATGCTCAGAATCTTTTATCTGCCTTAGTTTTGCCTATCCTTCAAACAAACACAATGACCTAAGTGATCACAAACCACAAAGAAAATAAAGAAAGAAACAGGAAATAGCACATTCATCTCTTCAGAAGATAGCTGCACACTTTAATTTGCATATGACAAAATGCATACACCAAATATAGGTATATAGCCAATAAAATACAACTTACAGATGAATAATCAACAGAGAGAAATCCATCGCTAAGATGAGGCAATCAATTGTATAATCTCTTTTTTATTCATCATTGGGACTCGCACACCAGGACAATATCTGTGCTAAATCGAAGTAATGTAGGACCACTTGGCAAGTCTTTTTTGTATTCTTTGTTACAACATTAAGGTTTATATTTTACATGTTTCAAAATTTTAAATTATGTCAAGGGAAACTTACAAGGTATTTAGCCCTAAAGCAATCTAGTGAATGGAATCTCTTACCTCATCTGTTATAAAAGCAACGCAACTTCTGTATCTCAGCAAACAAACCAGGTAAACTGGGTTTTGGTTTTGGCTAGATACAAAAGGACAAACAACTGTACTATGCATTTGAGAGGACCGAAGCAAGGGATTAGGCATCGAAAGCAATCCAATCTGTATGCACATCCTAGGCATACAACATTTTTGAGAGATCTCTAAAAAGAAAAGAAACTCATTTTGCATTGCTAATGATATTAACTGCTATGCAAAAAGGGTTACACTTGATGAATAGAAATAATAGGAAAATAAATCTTGCAATAGGGAATTAGTAGGTATGAAATTAACGGTTTCCTTTCATTGGTACATTACAGCTGATTACATTCTTTTCTTCCACATCAGTGATTACACATGTTGAAAATTCATTACTGCAAATATCTCCTAATAGCAATTCAATATGGTACCAAAGCTGTTAATAAAGAGAGATCACAAGATCAAAAGGTTACAATGCTATGGCAGTTGGAATCAGAGATGGCTTCAAAATGAGATTTCATGTTTGATATCTCCTCTTATACAGAAACTTCCAGGAGGAAAGGCTACCATTTCTTGCACAGAACATGTTTGCAAGCAATAAAGCTTGCATAGACGTGAATATTTAGTTCAATGGAAATTTTTCCATGCCAATAAACCCCACCTGTGGGAATAATGCTCAAAAGTTGTTGGAAAAGGTTCCAGGACATGTAGCCATTAGTAAAGTACATGTGATGGAGAAATTTACAAGGCTCAATCTGGGACCATTCATGTGTAAATCTGGAATTAGATGTAGCACTAATACCCAGCTAGAGCAATTAGAATCCTTACAGCACTAAGCTCTCATTCCAATGAAAAGGTAATAACTTGTCGTCTATTGATGGTGGTAAAATAATTCAAACACCAAAATGTACTGGGATTCGCAAGGAATTAAAATGTTATTCTTTTTTTTTTTGGGCCTAAAAATGGCCATTCAACTATACTTTTTTAAGAAAAGGGGGAAAAATAAAAAAAGAGTGATATTACCTGCAGTATAACTAAAATTACCTAATGAATTAATCTAATCTAATGGAAAAAATAAATACAAGCAATGCATTTTTCTATAGAATGAAGCAAGACAGTAATCAAAAGCCAGCCTGGCGAAGCTTGCAGTTGAAGGAACACATCCCAGCACTTTATTCGGCTCACAATGAGCTATAACGAGCATTATTGTGACAAAGGACAGAAAATTATTTATCTTTGGAAGACAAAGGTCAGAACATTGCGATAAATAGAAAATTGACGGATCTCCAGCAGAAATAGTCAACTATCAATGTGACCCTAGAGATCATAAACACAACAATTACCAATACAGAAAAACAAAGGCATGTGCATATTTTAGACAGAATATCCTAACTCCGCTAAATTGAGGTCCGATTAACAATATTTGTGTGAAATTTCAACCTCAAGCAATACAAATAGTCCGACAGCTTTACCCCAAACTTAAGTTATTTGCTATGCATTAGGCTCAAAGCAAACTCATAACAAAGAACTAAGAAAAACCAACACTGTGTCTATTCAGATTTAACTACAAATATAAAGCATGATTACGCTCGAACATACAATTGAATCCGAGTAAATAAGCATTTTATTTCAGTCACTCTCCCTGTTCAACAGCATCACATAAGCTCGATTACATCCAAATCGACATAACTATACAAGCAGTACTTTCAGATTGCCTTATTCAAAGCAATGATGCACATTCCAAGTTTAAAAAACACTTGAATTCCTCAACATACCGAGGGGAAGAAAAGAACCGAACACGGATAAAAAGTATAAATTAAAACTATATATATATATATATATAAAGAATCCGCCAAGATATAACAATCATTTATTTTCTGATACTCCATACAGTGGCAATACTTGTTTTGTTTAAATTTTTCATTCGAAAAATATATCCACCATAAATTAAGCATTATCTAATTCTTTCAATAACAAAGCAATGCAAAATACACCTATATAGCACGAGATGAGTACCTGGAGAAGGCTGAGTTGGAGTCGCGACAGCGCGAGTAGAGAGAGCGGAGAAGTTCCGATGGAAGTGGAGAGAAGAAGAAGATGGAGTAGAAGAAATAGGTGAGTATGAAGCGGGGAGGCATCGCCAGTGGCGGAGGTGTAGACGACGTCTTGTGAAGTTATTAATGGGACGGTTGAGACTACAAGTGAAGGAGTGAGAAGAACGAAAGAAGAAACGGTTACAGGAGGCAAGAGAAGAGCAGGAGAGAGAGCGTAAGAGAGCTGTTCTCTCCATTTTCCTTCACAATAACCTAAGGTGACCTGCTGAGATAAAATGAGAAGAAGCAGGAGACAAGGAGGGAAAATTAAAAAATAAAAAAAAAAAGGAAAATATCTAGAATTGCCGTCTAATCATGTTGTGGTTAGCGAAGAAGCTAGCTGTATTTCTTCTTGCCAGAAGAAAAATGTGGCGATAAATTTTAAAATGTGTAATTTTTTTTTTTTAGGCGTAATATTTTTTTTTCTCCAACAATTATCACAATTCAATTTTGAGCTACGAAAGGGAAGATGAACGATTCTGCTGGGAGCCAGTTATAGTACTTCTGAAATGGAATAAAAAAACTATAACGGTCAAACTAATTCGATTTTTAGAGGAAATAAAAGTTAATTATTTTTCTGAAGAGGAAACAGGATAGGTATCGAGAAAAAAAGTTATCTATTCCAAATCTAAGTAAATAAATAATAAAAATTAAGATGAATAGTTATTCCATCCTCTTTTTATTTCTTATAATTAACAGGTTTTGGTAATAAAAATAATTAGTTCTAGTAGTCTTGAATATAAGAACAAATTTAATACTTTTTTTACTGATTTCAACCTATACCTATAAATTTGTACTTTTTAATATATAAAAATGTGGAGAGAAAGTTTAGAAAATGTCTTAATATTTTTCATATGTTTTCAACATATAATTAGGGGTTAATAATTATATTCTTTTTTCCTCCAAGATAGACAGGACACTGGCTTCTTTTTAGCCATCTTTTCTTGGAGAGCAGGCAAGAGCCAAGGGGAGGAGAACTAGCACGGTCGTAAAACACATGCAGGGGGCTGTCCTCGTGCGTCTGGGAAGTTCCAACCACTAGAAGCGACGAGTCTTTATTCCAAATTTTCAAAATCTTTAAGTTTGTTATTACCGGAAAATTTTTTTTTATTTTTTAAGAAGTGATTCCACCTTAATATATGAACGTGGTTCTCCACACACACACACAAAAGAGAAAAATTCAAAATAGATCTATAGCATAAAAAGATTATTATTTATACCACTAGACTACGATAAAACAATAATCTTAACATGTCTTATTAATATAAATTAGATTCAGATATCTCATCTTAAAGTGATAAGATGTGACATGGTGGTAAATTTGAAAGGAGAAAAAAAAAACATTTTCTTTGGTCTATTAGGTAAATGCATGTTTATATATAAATATGGGCATCGAACCGAACCAGTCCTAAACTGTCGGTTCATGGGTCGAGATCACAGTAAACTGTGATCAGCCTATGAGCTAGCGGTTCAAGACCGATTTAATGAGCCGTTATTCAAAGATTGATTCGAGACTCTTGAATCATTTTTTTTTTCTTTTCTCTATTTTTTCTTTTTTTTTCCCTTTCTTTACATAATTTTTTTCCCTCTTTTCTTATCGATCCAGCAACCCTTTTTTTTTTTCTTTCATCCTTCCATAAATCATACATTAAAAACAAAAAAAAAATTAAAATATAAAAAAGTCTCTTACAAAATAAATAACTAATCTAATCAAGTAGAGTAAAGGAATCAGAGGAAAAATATTTTTTATTATATTTTACGATTGCCTGGAAAGTGCTTATGTATCTCCTAATTAGAATCAAATTGCTATAGTTCGATTTGGATTTTTAAAAAACTTTTATTTTATTGGTCAATTTTATATTTTACGAAAAAAATCCAAGTATGCTTGTTTATCCAATTTAAATTTTTTAAATAAAAATAATTTTACTTAGTCATAATTTGGAAAAACCTAATACTAGATCACCACTTTTTGGAAAACCATGCCATTTATTTATTTATTTATTTTTGAATAATTGAGAAAAAATATTTTTCTATATAATAAAATTTTTTCAAAAAAGATAAAAAGAAAACTTACTATGGAGGTAACTATTCACATTCGTAACTAGGAATGGAACCTGCAACTAAGCTTGGGCTTCCATCAGATTGGTTCCAATCACTAAAGTAATTATCCTCCTTGCTTGATATATCGCATAATTCTTGTCGTCTGCAAGCCGCCTTACACCAATTTTCTGTATAAGTATTTGCCTTAACGTTGACAACAAAGATGAAGGATTGCCACTCGTCAATGATCAGGCCAGTTGTACTAAACGCTTGTTCAATGGCCATGGTTGAAGTTAGGGCAGCGAGTACTTTACGGGTGATGTGAGATAAGAGTAGGTAGTCCTTTCTATGCCTTTACCACCACTCTAAAATATTGAAATCCTTAATGGAGATATTCTCAAAAAACTTGAAATTCGTGTTAGTGTAATACTGCATCTAAAATATTAGACCACCAAATTGTTGCCTCTTCAATTTTTACATCAATAACTGCTCACCCATAAACGAGTGATGCCATTCCTTGGTGAATGGTGAAAGAGAGATTGATGACTGGCTACTGTACTAACTTTGGTAGTGGTTGAGCATCTCATCTATGTCAACCGTTACTGCTGTTACTACTGACACTTCTTGTTACGTTTCCAAGTTATACACGTCTTGGAAATTTGTTAGATCTTAAATATAACCATAATAAGTTTTCAAATACATTAGTAATTATTCCGCTTTACAACGAGAATCTAAAATAGTTGCTACAAGATAAATACGATGAATGTTTTTATAATAAGTTAACAACTTCAACGTCATATCGTATACGCATACGTGTAGGTTTGGGTCTTCACAGGCTTGAAGTAACACGCCAAGTATATTGACGGTTAACATAACAAACAAGTAAACATTGAGCCTATAAACTTGTGAGAAAGTTTTAGTAGTATTATGAAAAACTTTCAAAACTTTTAGTAAGTGGATACAAATATCCCAATTACTGGGGAAAATGTCAATTCTCTATATGTTGTATATTGCGAAGTCACACAACAATTCACTATAAGAAACTGTGCTATACAACAACTCATAAGTTGAGTTTCAATGATGTTATACATCCATCTTAAACTTCTAAGGCTTCTTCCCACGCTCCATGCAGGAGTTCCTCTACTTTTTGTGAAGGGACGACCTTTTTGTTATTATCTTGATAATGTTCTTGATTGAAGCTATACTGTCATGCAAAGCTGCAATACCATCCTTAACACATAAGTTAAGAATATGATATGCACAACGTATATGGAAACCCCCCCTCCCCCCCAAACACTAGTTGACAATAATTTTACAAATTAGATATTGATTCAGTATTGGCACTTGTATTATTGAAATCAATAGAAAAAATTTTGCTCACTAATCCGTACTTATTTAGGATTTCTCTAATAATTTTATAAATGTTTTGTGATGTGTGTTGCTCATTAAATACCCTTAAAGCTAATAATTATTTATTAAGTTACCAATTATCAATTATCCAGTGGACAGTAACACCTATATAAAAATTATTACGAAAAGAATATGTCCATATGTTTGTATATATGGATACAAGCATATCGAGGGAAGCAAACTTATCTACGAGCTCCTTCTTACCTTTATGGTAGAGCTATTGTGTAACTCGAGTTAACATTCTACGACTAAGCTGTCACGAGCTATGGTTGAACGTCTCCTGTTCGTATCGTTTCTACAATTCTGATGCACCCATGTTGAATGATAAGTGTATGTTCACCAAGTACTATGCTAAGTTATATTTATGCCTCTCTTCATCATACCTTAATAGCAGTTGATTGGATGAACTACCATAATGTGTCTAAAAGCTCAATTAATATTAGGACTTACCGTAGCAGATTTGAATCAATGAGTCCTTAAAAACATCAAAGAAAGTAAAGTGAGTAGGTCTACGAACTAATTAAAGTAGCTGATGTGAAGCTGCTTAAAGGATATGAGACAACAACAAACATAACACAACTTGACACTTTACTTAATATGACGCACAAGTTGATGTCAAGGTCTACCCGCCATTAATCTTGAACTACTCAACAAGATTAGATAAAAATGTATGGAAAATGGACATAGAGAGGATTATCTCACAAGAATAACATATTCGATATATATTTGTAAGGTAAGATGATTCCAGTTATATGAAGAAGAGACTATTTATAGTAAGTCTCTAGAGCAACATTACAAATAAAGAAATAAGAAAAAGACATACAAAAGAGAGATTCCTATTACATATGAAAAAAGGTAAAAAAGACAAAAGACAAAAATGGAAAAATAGTACAATGTCAGATGAAAATGATAGATAATAGTGTAACATTGGCTCTATACTAAGATGCTCTGAGTACAATAGGCAAGAGGAATTAAGATATTGCAACAATAAGGAAGCCAAGATGGGAAGGGATGCCATGAGAATTGGAAGGATGCAGAGAGAGGAGTACTTGACATTGGTGCAAGTAGCTTACATTACTCAATAAGGATTCTTGACGAAAGAGAGGGCAGATCACTCGGCACAGTCTTCGGCTAAGGAATAGTTGGCATCGGCACTAGAAAGGGAATAAAACTAGGTGTAATCTTCTAGCACTGTTAAGGAGTTTAGCCATTTTCCTCATGCATAGAGTTTCTCATCATTAGCAAGTTGATGAGAAAGAATTCTTTAGGTAAGGGACTAAAAGCCTCAGAGTCATGTGCGAGTAAGAGGATTGGTGGTCAACAACTCATCATAAGGGAGCCGAGCACTGGTTTAAGGCCGGGCCGATTTACGATTCGAAACCAACCTTTATCGGGTCTATTTATACGTCTAAAATGAAGTATAATAACATGTCCATGATGCATGCATCTAAAGATATTTTTTTCAAAGAAGATAAATATATTGATACAAAATCTATCTACCATTTCATATATTTTTAATACAATAATCCTTCTTCTATTTGTTTAAATTTTAATATTTGTACCAGTAACAACAAAGATGAAAAAGAAATAGTAAATTAGTTTCTAACAATCATTTTATTGAATGAAAAAACTCGAGTAAGAATGACTAATAAGTGAAAAAAATGAATAAATAACTAAATTAATAAGCAGGCTTATTTTAATCAATTTTCTTAAAAATTGCAATCTTATATTGGCAAGATATCCATCTTTGTTGATAGGTCATTCTAGGCCTAAGCTCAAGTGTCTCTACATGCTTAAGTACCCTCAAGTATTACTTTGAGCTGAAGAGCTCAGCTCCCTTCAATAGTTCAACTTACTCAACCCCTATGCGGGTTTGATCTAATCCAATTCAAGTGGCCTTCGAGCATACCCCTTTAAACCCTACCTGTTGGAGCACCCTGTCCAATTTACCTATGAGTAAGCATAGCCTGATCGAGCCTATTTGAAACACTATTCTACCTCAACCTCCTTAGGATAGTCAAAGACTTTATCTGATGCCTTTTGTAAGCACCTACTAAGTACTTAAGGCATGGCTTGAAGCCTTTAATGCCTCCCTCTCTCTTTCTCTATCTCTTCATTACATGCTCCCTAATGTTTGTGGTACAACTTAGGAAGAGTAGTTGTCATGTTTGAAGTATGGGCAAATGTTACATCGAGGGTGACTAAGTATAGAAGTTGTACCATAAACATTGGGGAGCATGTAATGAAGAGAGAGAGAGAGAGGCATTGAAGGCTTCAAGCCATGCCTTAAGCACCTAGCAGGTGCTTACAGAAGGTGTTGGATAGAGTCTTTGACATTAGGTACCCATATATTGATCCACTAGTCATCAATGTAGAGATAGGATACTTCAATGTCCTTAAGATGTTCGTTAACAATGGCAACTTGGTAAACATTATCTTCTACCATGCTTATATTCAAATGAAGGAGCAGTTTAAGAAGCTCCTACAACCTTATAGGCATAACTAAATAAGCTTTACCAGTAGACATGTGCTAGCCAAGGGCCTGATCACTTTCCCTATTCAGCTAGGTGATAATGAATACATTGTCTCATAGTTGTTTGACTTTGTTATCATCAATAGTGGGTCCATATTTATTGTTAAAGTCAATTGTTATCCTGATTAACCACATCATATTTGATTTAATGGTTCAAGGGTCTTTCTTTTTCCATTGCTTTGTAGTATTTACATGAAGTTCATTATTTCCAACCCTTAATACTTTTTTACTATTTCTCAAATCGATTATAGCCCGTACAATGGTTAAGAATGGAAACCCTAAAATGATACAAATTTCTAGATTTTCTTTTATATCCAAAACTACAAAGTTTATAGGGAATATAAGTTTATCCACTTTTAGAAGTACATTCTCAATCACTTATTTTGGTTTTCTAAAGGACCTATTAGCTAATTGGATTGTCATTTCAGTTCTTTCAATTGTATCCCTTAATCCTAGTTTCTTTACTACAAAGAAAGAAATCGCATTTATATTTGCACCTAAATCAGAAAATGCATTATTAAGATTTTCATCTCTTATGGTGCAATTTATAGTAAATTTCCTTGGATCATTTAATTTAGGGGGAAGAGTATCCTTCAATGCATGCTTAAGATAACATAACTATTTTTTGCCTATTTATTTTTCTTTCTTAACCATTATCTCCTTCAAATAACATTTTTAGCAAGGTGTTTACTCTAATAAATCCATAAAGAGAATATTAATTTTCAGCTTCTTAAACATTTCCAAAAACGACTCATAATTCTTGTCAATTTTTCATTTAAATAAATGTTTTAGAAAGGATATAAGATGCGTACCTAGTTTAGTAATAAGCTTATATTCCTTAGGATTATGTCCTTATTATATCTCTTCTTCCTTTGATTTTGATGTAGAAGCTAATGATTCTTGAGATTCAACTTTCTTGCCTAACCTTAGTTGTATTGCAAAGGTATGCTTTGTCCGTGTGAAAGTCTTCACAATATTTTCAAAATATTTTCAAATTCCCTCTCCAATCTTTCAACCCCTATATGGTCACATTGGCAAGTTTCTCAACTGCTGCTTCCCGAGTTGGGTTTTCATTTATTTTTACCACTTCTCTTGCTATTTGACTATTGTAATCAACTTGTGATTCTCTAGACATCAGCCATTCTAGTTTTTTTCTCGTCCTTAATAAACTCAAAAGGAACTTCCTTTACACCCATTATTATGGTGGTCAAAATCTCTACTACTTGTGCTAATTAGGTTATAAATTTTGGATAATTGAACCTTATCTTGCAAATCTTTATTCCCACTTTTGCTCCAGATTTCTCAATAATTTTTCAATACTCTTTTCTTTTTCTGGACTTGGGATTACAAGATTAGCAAAGAGAGGCCATTTATCATACTCAAAACATAGTGCTTCATTAATTATTTTAACTGCTTCCATCATTAATATGTTTATCGGTGGTCTTCCAATCGTAGCTTCTATCCTGAATTTATCTTAATATAAAAACCCATCATAAAATATCAGAATATCAGCAATCGATTCTACGTAGAAGTATCAAGCTATGGAAATCCATTCATTAAATTGCAAAATCACAACAATGCCTCATATAGCAATTCACCTATATGCTGCTTGACAAAAAGGATTTGAAGTCAAAAGCTCTGCAGTGCAATACAACCGAAATTGACGCAGATCATTCCCTAGCAATAGCGCCAAAAACTTGATATGCTTAACTTCACTTTACTTTTTATAATACTACATTTTATAATAAAAGCATATTTTACTACTAAGTGTATTAGGTCACTTATGTAATAATAATACTAGTGAGAACTAGGTCAAATCCATAAGGAATTATGTCTAATTTTTATTAGTATTAGTCCTATCTAAATTTAAGTAATTAAAATAAACAGTTTATGAAATAATTAAATTTTAAAAAAATAAATTAACAAAATACTAAATCAAGATATTCAAAATCTTTAAAGATTCAATTGCAAACCAGATAATTAGAATACCAATTATGATAATAAAGATATCTTTAATAGGTTTAGTTTTAAGGCAATTAAGCATTAGGTATTCCTTCTCATGAAGCCAACACGTAGGATTAACTAGTTTATCTTTTTTAGATAAACTAAATTAATCATCTCTTGCTCCTAAACCTTAATTGAATCAAAGAAGATATGTTATGTCTCCTTAATCCAAATCATCCAAGTCACAGTAAATAATTAGAAAAAGGTTTCACAACTCAGTCTTGATTAACACGTATTCTAACATTAGGAAATTAAAGGCTTTAAATAATAGGCTGAATTTATTAACTGATAATCTAAAAATCCAATAAATAATATTAAATAAAGCATAATGGGCAAATAATACGAATGAAAATATCAAAATCAAGATTTATGAAAAAAAAAAAAAGAAACAACCCGTCCAATCTCTGATTCAATATCAAATATCACTCTTATTATTTCCTAATATTGAAATCCTTGAAAAGAAAATAAAACTCTTTTCTAAAACCTTAGAATAGTGAATCTAAGAAAAATAATAATTGTTTTTTTCTACAATGTACTCATTACTTACTCCATCACAAGGCCTCCTATTTATATTACAAGGAATCCTATATAACAATAGGCCCTTAAAATACAATGATATATCTTAAATGAATGGCTTCGATTTTTTTTAAAAATAATATAGAATGACCACACCCTAAAACCATGGCCATGGTCTTTACATGTGATCTTTTTGTACTTCAGTTCTTTCATAGAATAAAAGATATACAGCTTGGCAATTGATGGATACACAGCGTATTGGATAAGTTATTACAAGTATACAGTCTATATTAACAACACCACGACTATGGTGTATACCTATGGAGCTTGCATAATTAATTTCTTTTCCTTATAATTTCACCTGCTTCCACCATAACATATATATTTTCCAACTTCGTGCATTTTTCTAATAAAAAATATAAACATATACAAATTAGTGTAATAAAGTGCTAAAATAAAATATTAACAAATAAAGTACTGATTTACACTAAAACTATACCAAAAAGCCTATAAAAAGCAATATAAAATCTACCTATAAATTAGACACATTTAAGCTTTATCAAACACCACCGTCTTTGCCTCATCCCCTAAAGACATGCTAAGAATCATTAAAATCCCTAAGGCAATGAACCATCTCCAGGGTAAACCTTAATATGCGGCCTGTCAAGCAAAAGAGAAGGCACTCTGCACCTGTGTAGAAGCTATTTTGAGTTGGGTTTGTAAGGGAGGAGTGTTAACCAACCTAGTTAGCCAATACAATGCTAGTCAAGAAGTTAAACGTGAAGTGACATACGTATATTGACTATACAAACCTCAATAAGGCTTACCTAAAGGACTACTTTCCTCTCCCTAGGATTGACCAGCTCATCAACTCAACGCTGGGCCATGTAATGCTCAATTTCATGGATGCCTATTCGGGCTACAACCAAATATGCATGGCTCCCGAATATGAAGTTCACACTTCTTTTGTCACTAACTTCAACACGTACTGCTATAGAGTTATGCCCTTTAGCCTCAAGAATGCTAGGGAAACAAATCAGCAGTTGGTGACAACAATCTTTAAGCACAATTGGGATAAAAATGTTAAGGTCTACATTGATGACATGATTGATAAGAGCAAAGACAAGGCTGATCACATCTAAGACTTGTACTAGACGTTCAACACATTATATAGATACTAGATGAAGCCAAATCCCTAAAACGCGTCTTTAAGGTAGCTTTAAGCTAGTTCTTCGATTTCATGGTCACAAAGCACAACATTAAGGCTAACCCAAACAAGATCAAAGCCATTTATGACGTAAAACACCCTAAGACCATTAAGCAAGTGTAACGACTCATTAGTAGGATTGCCACCTTAATTGCTTTATGTCCAAGTGTGCAGAAGTGCTTCGAGTTCTTCAAGCTACTAAGGAACCCAACAAAGTTTACTTGGACCAAAAAGTGTTAAGCTTCCCTTAACAAGCTCAAGTAGCTCTTAGCCTACCCACTTGTGCTTTCTAAACCAGTCTCGAGGGAAGAGCTCTACTTGTAACTAGCAGTCGGTAACCAAGCATTATCCTCTATACTTGTCAAGTAGATAGAAGAGAGGACAAGTTGGTCTACTATGGTTACCATATAATGAAGGGCTCAAAGATTAGGTACACATGGGTAAATAAATTTTCCCTTTCTATAATAATTGCTACAAGGAAATTGAGGCCATACTTCTAAGCTCATCTTCTTGTCATCCTCATCAACTAGCTACTACAAACCATTATGCAAAAGCTTGACACCTTTAGCCACATGGTCAAGTACCCATTAGAGCTCAGCACTAATGGAGTCCAATTTTAACCTAAGTAGGCTATCAAGACACGAGTCCATGTAAACTTTGTTGTTACATATACTAGAGAGGAGGAAGCACCTCGAGAGATTGACATATCAGTGTGGACTCTCCATGTCAATGAATCTTCTACTCATGAGTATGTTGTGCTTAAGTTCAGATTCCTAATAAGCAATAATGAGGCTGAGTATGAAGCAATCATTAGCGACCCGAAAATTGCTAAAGACATTAAGGTTGAGAAGTTGGAGATCTACTTAAACTCAATGCTTGTGGTATAACAGGTGAAAGGGGAATACAACGTGAAGGGAGAAAACCATGACGAAGTATCTTCGAGTAGTGCAAAATCTTGCCTCAAGGTTTACCTCGTTGAACATAAACAAGACTACCTAAGTGAAGAACTTTGAAGCAAACAGACTGTCAAAGCTCATGCCCTTAGCTATCCAACCGCCCTATAGGAATGACAAGCATATCTTCTTATAGTATGGCCTTAAGCACATAGTCAAAGAGCAACAATAAGAAGTGCTTCTGATCCAACCTCCCCCTACCAAGCCTTGTTGGATGAATCTAATCATTGATTATCTCAAGATTAGGGCACTGCCTAAGAATAGAGGTAAAGCCAAGAGGTTAGCCTACAACGCTGTAAACATTACAATTGACAACATCCTTTATCGCAATAGGCATAATGTCTTACACTTTGGTGCCTTAATCCCAAGGAGGGCATCTATGCCCTTAAAGATTTACATGCCAATGTCTACAACAATTACGTCCAAGCTTAGGTGCTTTATATTCAAGCCTTCTACTTTGGCTAATAATGGCTAAAGATGAAAGCAGATGTAAAGGTTATGGTGTAGAAATGTCACATGTACTAGAAATGTGTGCCCATCAACCACTTTTCGAGTACCAAACTCCACCCTATGATGAGTCCATAGCCATTTGCCTAGTAGGGACTCAACATTCTCGGACCCTTCACCAAAACGTGTAAGGGTTCTTAGTTTATCTTGGTGGCAATTGACTACTTAACCAAGTGGGCCAAAGTTTGAGTGATCGCTAACATTATAGCCAAGGTGGTAGAAGGCTTTGTCTTCACCTACATCATCACTAGGTTCATAGTACCTTACGTTATAATCACGAACAAGAATAAGCAATTCGATAACACTAAGTTTAAGGAATTATGTGATAAACATCACATAAGGCTCTACTTCACTTCGTTAGCCCAATCTCAGTCCAACAGCCAAGTCAAAGTATTTAATATGATTGTCCTTAGGAGCTTGAAGAAGAGAGTTGAATGTGTAGCGAGGAAGTGGACTGATAAGTTCCCTAACATCCTTTGGGGGTACATAACCACTTAAAGAACTCCCACCCATTGAGTTGGAGCTCTTGACGAGCATGGTTCAGAACTTTAATGTTGACACCAATTGTATGGCAATGCAAGCGAGCCTTAATAGCATCGATGACATATATAACGTTGTTAGAGCCTATCATCAGCGAGTAGCTTGGTACTATAAGAAGAAGGTCAAGTATAAGGTCTTTTATCCTAGAGACCTAATATGCTACAAGCTAGAGGCTACGAGCTTTCACCCAAGGATAAGGAAAGCTTACATAGAATTGAGAAGACCCTGTACAAGTGAAGGAAGATGTAGGCAATGAAGCCTACAGTTTGGAGACCCTCGACAAACAGCTTATCCTAAAGACATGGAATGTTAACAACTTAAGGCCCTAATTTGTTTGAAGTATTGTAATGAGATTGGTGTACATGTAACTATTCATGAATCAATGAAAGATGAGTTCCTATACACTTGTCTATTTTTCTTTTTGTCGATCTACACTAAACACTCACATCTTTGAGTTGATCTACATCTTTGAAACCAACCCCTTGTTGTTATTGACACTGAGGGAAGAAAGGCACCCGGAATGATTGAATCAATGCACATCTTCAACGTCTAGGTACTCTTGCCAATTCATATACCCAAGAGCCCTAAGCCTCAAGCATAACAGTCGATTTACATCCCTAACCTCAAGCACCTTAGCAGTAATCACACCCGAAGGGTTCGTGCTCCGCACTAAGTACACTAATCCAGTTAGTACACTGGTCTACAACTCCTCAACAACCCATCAAGACTTAGTGCATCGAATTAATCATGACTTGGTCATGAAGCCTACAAGCCTATCAATAGCACTCCCCAACAGAATGACTATCTCAAGGACACTCAAACACTTGCAAACAAAACATCAATCAAAATACATAAGGTTGGGCAACATGAGGAGCTAGGAACAATTGAGTCGAGTTACTACTACACCAAACACTAGACATGACTTAAACTCCTAAGCGCTTAAGTGACAGACTTAAGCTCACCTAAACCCTTATGATTCCATGAGCACTTGGACACTCGAACCTACGCTGACACTTGGAAAAGTAAACAACAAGGGGAATATACATAAAATAAGCTATGTAATATAAGGAGAGAACATAAGTTAGGACAAGTGTTTTCATTAATAAACGATAAAAGTACAAGGCTTCTAGAGCTGACATCCCAACCCAAGTATAAGAAAACAAAGAAGGGAAAAAAAGGAAAATATATAAAAGAGGAGACAAAAAAGAAAGCAAAGCAACTAAGGAGAGCCATTACTGAGCCTCGGCCGAATCTTTATGGTCACCTTCAACTATAGACTCCCTTTGAAACCCTCTACAAACTCTAAAGCATCATTGTCCAACCAGTACAAAGAGTTGAGGTCAAAACCTAAGTACTTTTGAAGAACTTTAACTCATACTACTCTCCCTCCCTTCATGCTAGCTTTAACAATTGTCTTTTGGAACTAGGGCTTAGCGGAGATCTCTGTAAAGATTTGTTGGATGGCCTTTAAGGTTAGATTACAACGATCTCTCAACTTAGCCTCTTGAGCCTAGAACCTAGTTTAAGCCTCCTTGAACTCCTTTGACTCCTCTCTACCTCCCCTTCACCTTAGTCAATTAGTACTGACGAGCATCCACTAAAGCCACAAGCTTCTCAATCCCCTTCTTTGTAGCCTCTACTTTAGCCCTCTCTTGAGTTACCTCATCGGCAAGCCTCTTATGCTACTTTTGTTACTTCAAGTTATTGTAGGTCAAGACTAGATTTTCGTTCTTCTTCTTCTCAACATTGACCTTCTTTTGGAGCTTAGAGACTTGGTCCTCTAAGCGAGTAGTCCTCCTATTAACCACTTGCAACATAAACATTTTCATAATGATGAAGTAAAGCAGCGAAGTCCTAACTACCCCCCTTGGCTAGGGCCATGTCTAATACTTGTCTCCTTGTCATACAACAACTTCCCTTGGACATAGTTGGCAACCATAATGCTGATGTTGAACTGACCCTTAAGGCAGAATGCATGATGGGGGATTTCTTCGCTTATATCATCATCCTCGATACCCATATAGTCTACTAACCTACTAATGGGGAAAGGTAAGTCTCCATTTGACCTCACTTAAATGAACTTATCCTTCTAACCCTTCACCTTGGACTTTAGCCCTTAAGATATCCTTATATGCTCATTTTAGGCCAAGCTTTAGATCCAACAATCAGGGCTTAACTTCAAAATAAAAAAGTTTTTAAAGAGCTAAGTTGTGGGCCTCTACAAGTGGTTTATAAAAATCGCCTCAAACCCAAGCAATTGCTATTATGCATTCAAGTGCAAAGAGCTTAGAGAAACTCTAAAGTACTTGAACACTTCAACTTAGAACTTCGTGAAGGGCAGCCAAAGCTTAAGCTTAAAAGGCTTCACATACAAACAAAACAACCTCTTGCCTTTAAGGTCACATACCCTCTCCTCTTTTATGGACCTCTCCATAACCTAACCATAAGCTCTATCCCATACAACTATACATATCATGTTAAACACCTCAATGTCAGGCTTGTATGATACACAATCCACCTCATTTGCAATTTCTCTTTTTGAGTACAATAGCACCACCCACTCTTTGTCTTCCTTATCATCCGCGTA
Organism: Lumnitzera littorea; assembly: GCA_024138015.1. Taxonomy (NCBI): domain Eukaryota; kingdom Viridiplantae; phylum Streptophyta; class Magnoliopsida; order Myrtales; family Combretaceae; genus Lumnitzera; species Lumnitzera littorea. Next base: position 68,347,475 of record JAMXBB010000010.1, read on the forward strand.
CCTCTCTCAAGGCCTCTCCACTATAATCTTCCTCCTCAACTCCTAGGGCTACAAATCACTACCATTGCTTACTAAAGTCGCCACTTTTTGGTGAGGTATGTGGGATTGGTCATTGCCCTATGGGTTTCTTCGATTAATGGTAGAGAAACTTCACTAAAAGTTGAAAGACTACCTTAGAACCTTAAATCGCTCTAGTTAGCCATCGTAGTCTCACTTCATGAGTAAGTTGGAGAACTTTGGGCATGTTTGGTTGTGAAAGAAGGTTGATAAATCTCTATAGAGAAATTTAGGTAGAGTTTTTATAAGAAGAAGTTGAAGGTAAAGAAATGAACCACCCCCCACCCAAAAGCCTTTATATAGGCTAAGAGGGGGCATACAGTTCGTCCTTTCCTGCCTAAACAAGAATTTCAATATCAACCATTCATATGTCTTTGCCTAACAACCAACGGCTCAGATCTATGTAGCATGTGAATTGCCAACATAGTCCCTACATGCATTCCCAATGCAATGCATACTGACTTAAGAATCATCATTAAGCCTCAAGCAACCCAAAGGTCGCTTGGTCAAATCAACCATCACATCAACTCAGAGGTCACGCGGTCAAGTAAACCATCACATTATACACATAAGTGCTCGATAGTACTCGGTCCTCGATTGATGAGCCTAAGTTCACCACTTATCTCCTTGGAATCACTCCATTATAGTTCAGGCTTCATCCTTTAAAGCTTGAGATGGTTCATTTTCCTTGTTGTCCCAATGCCAATGAGAGTGGGGGGGTAAGTGTTGATAAGCCATTGTAGGCCTAATCTCCAAATGCCAAGGCCCAATTATCTCTGCCTACTCGAATACCCCTGAACACTACTTCAAGTTAAAGAGCTCGGCTCCCTTCAATAGTTTGACTTGCTTAACCTCCTCATAGGCTCTCTTTTACTTAAGTCAAGTAGCTTACTTGGGTCCCTCCGAGCATACCCCCTCAGACTCTACCTGATGGAGTGTCTTGTCAAGTTTACTTATGAGCAAGAATAACCTGCTCGAGCCTAACTCGAGCACCCGTCCACCTTAACCTCCTCGAGACCCTTAACGACTCTATCTAGTGCCTTCTATGAGCTCAACTCCTTGGCCTTCGCTCTAATCCAAGCTCACCATATAGCGCCAACCTTTAACCCTTAAATACATGCCAGGTGCTTGAGGCATGGCTTAGAGCCTTTGGTGCCTTTATCACTCTCTTTCTCTCCTCATTAAATGCTCCCTAACATCCACGATACGGCTTCCATACTTATTTACCCTATATGTGACATCTGCTTACACTTTAAATGAGACAACCACTCTTTTCAAGGTTCGCTAATTGGCAAAGCAACCCTATCCACTCTCATACCACATATGTATATCTTGCATCAACCATGTATGAGTCAATCCTATCCAGCTATGTATCTTCGACAGGTAAGCTCCATGTCTTATAAATAGGTCATGGAGCCAAAGTACAAAGGATCACACTCACATATCTCTCATCTTGCTCTTTTAAATGCATATTCTCCTCCCTTTTTCCTTCTTTTGCTAACTTAAGTATCGAAGGGCCCTCATTGGCTTAACCAACAAGTGCTTTCTTGTTGGTTTATCATCGTACATGACTGTCAAACTACTAGACTATCCCCTCCTCATGATCAAACTATCACCTATTGCCAAAGCCTTATAAACCAGTATCAATCCCTCCCATAATTCATGTGAGACTTCATTTTACCATGAGGTATCATAATCTCCATCCTTTAAACATATGACGTCCTTGTTGTGAGACCTTACAATTTGGCTTGATTCTTCTCTCTTTTCAAATTCAGGTAACCTACTACCTATAAGTCATCCTATAAATATGCTAGGAGCCATCAACCTAATGACACTTTTCTCCTTCCTTAGGGATTAGATAACACTAATTATGAATATTAAGTGATGAATAAATGAATGATGGTTACTAAAGTGTGCATGATGTGTCAAGGCTCTCAAATTGGACTCTTTAATACATAACATAACACTAGCTAATGCATAATTGCAATGTGTGTGAAAAAAATAAATAAAGCAGTTCAATTGAATTTATAAGATACTAATAATTAAATCAAAAGCACTTGAGGAAAATTTCGATGGAATATGTTATTGCTTCATTAAAGAAGTCCTTGTTTGACTACAAAATAATAATCATGAAATTCTTTGTGCATCAATTCAAGAATGAATTTTTTTAATCCTAAAAAGCTACACATAAAAATGAAATTTTAAATATGTTAAATAATTTTTATAGTAATATGAAGTTCCAAAAGAAACTTTTATTTTGCACAACCTTGATAAGGTGAAAGTTGATGGAAGTGTAAGCCTTGAATCTACAATAAAAATTAAAAATATTGTTTCAAGAACACATCATAAAACAATTGAAGAAATAGTATTTGAGATGTTTTTTGTACTGTAATAGCAATTGAGCTTACGATCATCATTGGATTCAGTCTCCTTCTAAGATTCAACATCTTAGATGGATTCTAAGTGGTCTAACAAAAAATCACAATTAAAATCAAGAATCAAATGCATTTTAAGAAAAAATATAAGATCAAAGAAGATAACTTTGTTTTAATGTTAATAGGACATTCTTATGAGTTCAAATATTTTTAATCTCTTTTCTAAGAAAAAAGATTCAATAAGTATTATACGCCACTGTTTATATGTACACATTGTGTGTAAATACCAATAAGATGTTTATATAAATTATAATGGAAGAAATAATTGCCAAATTAATTCCCATATGTGATTTGCATGCATTATACAAGTTAACATCTTATTAGTATTTACATATCATATGTACATAATATATAGCGTATATTACTTATTGAATCTTTTCTCTTTTTCTAATCATCTTAATGAAAGGCCATTTATCAAAATTAATAGAACATCCTTAACCAAAGTTGTAAATTCTTAGATAATTTCATTATGGATGGAAATAAATATATTATTTATTGAAATAAATATACTTTTATGCCAAGAAGATTCTTGAAAATATTAAGTAGAAAAAGTTACTGTAGGAGGAGATTGCTGTAGACAAATTATGGAAGTCTCCAAATTGTATAACTAAGCATTAGTAAGGCTTATAGTTGTATAAAATTCCTAAATTGAAAACATAGATGTTAAATATTAAATATATAATTAATTTAAAATATCTTTATTAGAGCAATATTGTATGTACAACTATAGAAACTATGAAATTTCCCTATACTTTATATACACCCAAAGCACGTTCACTTGGAGGGAATTGGAATTACATTCCGTCTTTATTCTTTATTATGATGCTCACTTAGTTTTTGGTTACGAAATTGTAATTCCGTAGGAATCCCTATTCTTGAAATCAAGTAATAAGAATTTTTTAATTCAACAAAAGAATCATGATTCCTTACTACTACTACTACCATTACCATCATCGCCACCACCGCTACTGCTATAGCCACCGTTGTTATCACCACTGCTACAGTCACTATCGCCATCGCCACCACCGTAGCTACCATTGCTACCATTACTGCTACCGACTACCGTAGCTACCACTACTGCTACCACTATCACTATCACTATCATCACCACTATCGCTGCTACTGCCTCCTTTACTGCCATTGTAGCTACCGTTACCGTTACCGTTACCATTACCACCATCAACACCACTACTACTACGGTCGCTGCTACCGCTACCACCATCGTTAACTACCATTACCATCACTAACCACCATCACCACTGTTTATTACTTTAGAATTTGTTGAAAAAGAAAATGGATTGAAGATAATTTAGTCATTAAAATTATATTACATGTCTATTCTTAAATTGCTTGTAAATTCAACTAAATAAAGTAATATATATTATACCCTCATTCAATTCCTTACGGAATTCCAATTTCATTTCCTCTCATTATACTCCATAAAGTGAACAGGACATTATTATAGAAACATGGTAACGGTAGAGGAAACTATAATAAATTTACTATAAAGGTCTCTATTATTATAGGATTTTACTTTTAACTATTTTTAGTACAAGAAAAATAATGTTAATTTAAAGAGAAATTAAAGCAATATAGGTGGAAAGTAATGTAGGTAGTAAAACTTTAAGCAAGGTTGTATGTACAATTAAAAAATAGCTTGGAAAATTAATCCATTTTAAAAGCATAGTAATGTATCCAAATGAAATACCTTTTGTTCTGAATGATCAAATTCTTATTGCTTAGCTTTATGCTCCATATATTTGGAAAATCATGAAATCGCATATGAGACCATTTGTGAAAACTCAAATAATAATAGAAGAATATTGTGGGAGATAAGCAAAAAGATTACACCTTTTTTAAAGACCATACTATCCAAAAACCTTGAATACAATTACACCATCAATTTATCAAAAAAAAAAAAAATTTATACAACTTGTATCAAAGTCACAACAAAATTAAAAGGGTTCCATAAATAACCATAGAGGTCGTATTTCATAAAATAAACAAAAAATTCAACGAATTTAGTTAGTTAGCTTTAGGCTTAGTTATAGAGAGAGTTAGATTTATCATCAACACAATCTCAATAACTTCATTGGATTGCATGCACCGTCACAATTGATTTTTATAACATCATCATGTAGTGGCTTCCATTTATCATTCCTTCTCTATCTTTTGTTGGTATTTCAAGCAAATGGCATATTTTCATTTAGATCCTTCTACTACAGTTGTATTGCTAGCCTATTCTCATAATAAACATGATGGAATTCTTGCACCTATTTAAAAACTCTCAATATCACTAAAAGTATAAAAATTCCTATGTTTCCAAATGTTTCACATTATATGATCATCGAATACAATTGCTAACATAAATGAGGGAAAAAAGAAACCTTCTTGAAACCACACACATTCAAACCATTTATCTATTCTAATTATCTCGAGCTCTTTAATATGTATTTGCACTCAAACATAACACACAAACTTAACCTAATTGCAATGGAAAAGGATATGTTGTACTGTCACTTCTTGATCACAAAATGAATAGAGAGGATTTGTTGTCAATATTCTACAATGTAAATTCTAGTTTGAGGGTACCACATTCATATACATCCTCTAAGCAAAATGCTTTATGTTAAATGGACAAATTGCTACTCTAAACATGCTTTCAAAGTAGTTCATTTGTAGATATGAATGAAGAAGCTTCATTTGTATTATTGTTCATAAATTTATTTAATAAGTTATGATAATTTAATTTCACAATATTATTTCTATGCTAATATTTTGGCCAAACAAGGAGATCTTTACCTATTTAAAAAAATTGAAATACTTTTGATAGCATTAACCTCTTCTTTAGACAAAAAATGAATAATTGGCCTCAAGTTCTAGCTAAGATTATCCTATCAATTGGCTTAACAACTTTTATATTCCTCAAGTGCTTACCAAGTACTTTACCAGCTAACTTATAATTTTCTAAAGAAGGAATCCATATATTTGACCAAACTTCAATTCATCTACATGTTCACTTGCCAAACTAACTTGTTCTTGATGGTTTCTTTCCCTAATCGAATATTTTGCTAAGCCTACAATCTTTTACCACCTTTTTAAGATCCTAAAACATCTCCTTTAGGAAAATATTCTTAAAACATTTAACCCAAAATGCATTTAGATTATTAGTGGTTCACCAAGCAAGTTCCCTAAAAGGGATTTATTAAAACATTAAAGGTCTCTAAAGTCTAAACCCCCAACAAGATTAGATTTGGTGAAAAATTTTTAACTCTTTTAATGACCAAAAAGTTGGTAATCATACTAAATACTTCCTTATATCATCTTTTTAGAAATACAAATACACTCATAGCGCGTGCCAAGAAGAGCTAATTAAAAAACAACGACAACTTTTGGTGATTAAGTTTTTAACCATATGCATCACAATAGAAATAAGAATCTTTTTAAGTTTCAATACATTAGGTCTGGTTACTTTTAAAAAAGAATAAATAGTTGTTTATAAAAGATAAGTGGATTAACTTTGAACTTCGAACTTCTATTCTTCACTTTAACCGCCTCGAGCATTTTATTGGTTTCATCATTCCTTACCATATTAGAGAGAACATGTGCAACTAGTAAGAAAAGGTAAGGAGACAAGGGATTTCCCTATCTTATCCCCTTAATAAGATTAAAATGCCGTACTCTCTTTCTATTAATGATGAGATTGAAAGATACCGATGTAATGCATGTAGTGATTCACCTTATCCGTTCCTATGAAAATTCCATTTTAACCATAACTACTTTTAAGAAGCTCCATTTTACCCCATCATATACTTTAGCCTTATCTATCTTTAAAGCATAAAACTCATTTTTCCCTTTTTTAATAAATTTTCAAATAACCTTAGATAAACACATTCTCAAAGTGAAAGATGATCAAATCTAAAAGAGGTTGTAATATATTAGCTAAAACTTTAGAAATTACCTCATAAGTAAAGTTGCATAGACTAATAACATTAAATTGATAAATTTCTTTCGAGAATTCAACTTTTGGGATTAATATAACATCACTACTATTAAAATGGAAGGGAAACACACCTATAAGCAAAAAATGTCAGACCATCTTTATAAGCCCCAAAGTTAAGTCAATTGACCGTAGGATTGAACTTAAAACTCAAGGTTTAGGGTAATCGGTTAAAGGATCCGATCAGACCCATATTATAAACTATTGAGAGGAATATTAGTAAAAATGATCCCGTAAACTTAAATTTAAGAAAATAAATAGTAAAATAGGAGACTATAAAATTTTCAAATTCTAAGCATAATAATTACTAATTACCGAAAAGGCGAAAAGTGTAATCTAATAACTATTAAATTATTAGAGATAAATTATATATATACTAAAAATTTTAGAATGACCAAAATAATAATTAGGAATGTTCACATGTACCCCATATGTATTTACGTGTAGATAAAAATACGCGAAATTACCTAAATAGGCCAAAAAACTAAGTAAATAATTGAAGAAAATTATAAATTAATTATGGAAAAATAAAAAAAAAAATCAAAAGAGGATAAGATGATCTAAATTAGGTCATGCATGTCAGGATGTGCAAAAGAAAAATCAACCAATAAAAATTAGACAACATAAAAGCCAAAAATCAAGGATAACGGGTAAAGTCTTGTTAAATTAATGCATAATAATTACAAAAAATGTCTATAAATAGCAAGAAAAATTCAGAAGCTCATTTGGATAGATAAAAATCAGAGAAAATTAGGGAGAGGCGAAAATTGAGAGTAAAATTCAGTTTAGAAAAAAATTAGAAAAAAACTATGCAATTAAGGCTTTTAAAGGGAACCCACACTAGACGAATAGCTAGGAGTGGACGGCCACCACCACCACACGGTGGTGGCAGCGCCCAGGCCAGCTGACAAGGCCACAGTGGCTGGCGGTGACCGAAGCCACCCAAATCGGTGAGTCCAATTTCCAGCCCGATTCTTGTGTAATTTTGTAAAAATAGTAAATATTATTATAAAATTATGAATTTTGTTATTTTGAAATATTTTTGTATGTAGTTTGTAGGAAAAATATTATTTTGATGAAAATATGTCTCGCGATATAGGGTCCTTAAGAAATTATGCAAAACCAAGCATGTTTCGGTTTAGAAATAAATGATCTTAGGAATGTAGTTTCAAGCCAAAATTTTTTTTATAGATTATTTAGATGATATAGAATAGTGCTATGAAGCCCGTTTTCAAAAATTAATTTTTGAAATTTTTAGATAATTTTTAGGCCCTAAAATGAGGCATAAAATGGGTAATTTAGGGTTAATTAAATAATTAAATGATTAATTACTAATTTAGTAAATAATTATATGTTTTAGGATGTTGAAATCTGATGGAGTATGATACTTGTAGCATTTAGGGTATTAGATGTAATTATTAGGTTAATTATGTAGTAAATGATTAATAGGGAAAAATAGTTAACTTTAAGTTAATTTTGTAAATTAGGGAAATTAGGAGTAAAATCTGATTTAGGATGAATTTAGACATTTTGGAATGATAATTGATGTTTAGGGATGGTAATTAAAATAATAGGAATATTAGAAGTGCATTATGTACATAATAGGCAATAATGCATAATATGTAATTTTTGAAAATATAATAAATAGAAAATATTAGGATAAAAATTGATATTATATAAATAATAGGGATATATAATAAATCTGATAAGAAACTTGAATTTATGTGATTATATGAAAAATGTAAAAAATTTCTCACATCAGGAGTAAATTCGGTACACTAATAAGGATATAAGTGTACCAGGTGAAAAAAAAATACTGACTAGGAGTAATAATGATATTTAGGAGATCGGGAAGTAATGTGATTAATTTCACATTATGAGTTGAAACGGATTTCTAGGGTTAGAATCTAAAACATTACTTAGAAATCGAACTAAAACCTAATTTAGAAATCGATGCGAAAACCGAACCTGAACCTAACCCCAAACCTAGAATAATTATAAAAAACTTAATACCTCGATAATTAGGCATATTAAACTTTAAACAAAACCTAACAATAAGCGTTATAGGATAAAACGAACCTATAATAATTATATGAAAAGCGGAAACCACGTTTGTATTATAGGGATGATCGGCGATGGCCTGAGCAAATCAAACCTCGAGTGAGTGAGCGAAGAGTCGAGGTAAGTTGGGATTAATACGATGCTGTATTTTGGAGGCTTAAGATTATGCTTGGTTGTGCTTGTTAGATAGTTGAATGTGTGCATGTGATTGATTATGGGTGATGCTATGATTCTGTTTGTTGTTCTGGCATATATTGTATGATTTGTATGTAATGATTAATCACCCTAAACTGGATTTAATCAAATATACGATCAGTAATCATAATCGAACATGCATGGCAACCCGTTAGGGGAACTTAGGACTCTCCGGCCAAATACCGACCCCTTCGGGAGGGATAGCGCAGAATTGCAAAATGGTCCCTTCTTCATCCTCAGTCGAACTAAGTGACAGGAGAGGAGGTCGCGGCGAGGGTGAAGATAATAGTTCGAAGGTAGTCACGAGAGGAGCAAGGTCTCCATTACATAAGCCTGGGTTTGGTTGTGAGCTGTTGCATTAACGGCAACTCCTCAACCCGGATTAGAGCGGGCGCAATTTCTCTAATCTCACGACGGGTCGGATAACGTCGTGCGATGGCATTTGCTTGCACATGTATTGCACCTAATAAGTGATTGAAAATCTTGTTATGTTCTTGGTATGGTTTTAAGTCCTCCGTCCTAACTTACTGAGCTGTGGTTGCTTACATCCCTATAGACGTCATGCAGGTGCTGGTTAAGAAGCAGCAACAATTACTTTGAAGCTAGCGACTGCTGGATCTTGGGGAGTGAGGAAAAACATGTGAAGAATAAACATATATTTTTAAGGTTTAAGCTTTTACTTTAGAATTTTTCATTTCTGAATACTGTAATAACTAGGAAATATATTATAAAGAAATATTGTAAACTTTAATTACAATAGCTGAATTATAGCATATATATATATATTTCCTCACTTTCTTAGATAAACAATTTATTTAAATTACAAATTGTTTACTTCAAAGCAGGTTAGTCGTGGACGCCTTGTGTAGATCAGGTCTAAGATAGTGGTTGTAAGTCTAACTTCTATCTTAGGATGGTTTACACGGCGGGGCTGTTACGACTTTGCCGCTTCGGGGCGTGACAATCTTGATCATGAAAAAGTCAATTGTATCTTAGTATGACTGAAAGAGAATACCATTAGAACCATTTGATATTGAGGCTTTAGTACTACCTAATTGAAATACAGCTTATTGTGCTAATATTGAGGCTTTAGTACTACCTAATTGAAATACATCTTATTATGCTTCATCCTCGTATACATTTTTAATTACTGATTATTCATCTCCATTGTAACCATTGGATCTACTGCATTAAGCACTTCATCATATGTGTAGCTCCTTTTGACATATAAAGATTCACAAAGAATGAGAGAAAGGCTTGATTTACTTCCTTTTCCTCTATAATCCATTCTCTACTTTCATTTTTTATTATTATAACTCTATTTTTAGCTCTTTTCTTCAACACAAAGGTATGAAAAAATTTATTATTCTTATCTTAGCTTTGTAACCATGTAATCCTTAATTTTTGCATCCAGTACAATTTCTCTTGCTCAAAAGCATCATTCAACTGTTTATGTAAAATGTTCATACTCATTAACAACCATTGATTGTAAATCTTGCAATTTTAGAGCAAAGTTCATCAATTCTCTTTAGTTATTCTTAACATAAGCTTTGCTCTAATTTATTAACATCTTCCTATACTCATTTAATTGATGCATCAGGCCCTTATAGTCTAGTAACTCTTTAGTTCTCCACTAAACATTGATAACAACATCCTTCTATTGAAATTTGTACATATTATACCAAGACAATTTTGATGTAGTTATAAATATTATTAATAAAAGACAAGTATTTACTGTATTCATATACTTTTCTATTTATATATATTTTACAATAAAATTCCATAGATAATTGGTTGATATATGGAATTATAATAAAAGTATATTATTAGTGAGATTCCATAACATTATATTATCTAAAATCGTCCTTGGTTGGATAATTTTATAAAGGAAATATAGATATTTAGACCAACACGTTGTATAACCAAGGTCATCTCACCAAACTAAGGGAAAGATATCTATGTAATATAAGTGAGTCCCCAAAGTTAAAAGGGTACACTAAACTTGACCTACTGATAGAGGATACCACATATTTAATGCCATCGATCTGTACTTTGTATAAATAAGTATAAATAATTTTTAAACTTGAGACCTTCTTATATTTTATATATGGAATATCACGCTTCGATGTCATTAAACACAATCTTACTTTAGATTGTAAATAATATAGTTATTGGGCACGACATGAAATATAAAGAGGATAATGATGAGTCAAGATAGAATTTATCTTTATTGGATTAAGGAGTTAATATTCAGAGCCATTTGGTTAAGATAATAGTGACTTATAAGCATGTGGCCATGGTAAGTTTTACTAAGTCTATTTTATCTCGAAAACCAAGTAAATGATTAAACATTGATGACGTTACATATAATGATTTAATTAGGATATCATTTGATGAAGAGATTTAATTATACAGTAATTGACTCATAGTAGTTTTTGGTTGATAATTTTTTTATTACATTGGATGACTAATAACTGTTACTAGATGGTTACCTTAATCTGTGTTCAAATGTAGACACCTCATTTTTATCCCCCGTAATTATAAAGCTTCTTTTTAGAATAGGGAAAAAAGGTCTTAATTTGGGGAAAGTATAAAAAAAAAAATATAACATTTAGAAAAAAATACAAAAATAAAATAAAATTTAGTAAAACACAAAAAAAATGGAAAATTTAGAAAAAGTTCAAAAAATTAGAAAATAATGAAAAATACAAAAAATTTGACAAAAAGAAAATAAAATAAAAAGGTAGAATTTTTAGGTAAAATAGATTTTTAGGCAAATAATATTTATAGTTGTAAATAATTTAATTGAGTAACATTTTATTATAGAATAGCTTAGTCTATATTGATTAAGTACATTTTAGTTGCATAAGATAATAGAGTATAAGCTAACAGCTCAACTAATACTACACTTAGTCTTGAGAAGATGAATGGGTTAGAGGTCTTGGTTTCGACACTCATATTAGGCACTTGTGCCTTTTGTTTTTTTATCATTATTTGTTCCTTTTTCCTTTTTTCTTTTTTCTTTTTAATTTATTTGACCCTACTGCCACATATTAAGCCATATGTATTGCTAAAACACGTAGCGCAATGCCACTAGTCTGTACGGCTGACATAGTGACACATCAGCATTTTTTCCTTTCTTTTCCTTCTCTTCTTCCCCAATCCCCTCCTTTTTCTTATGTGTATCTGTCTTGGTCAACCATGTTTCAATTCATTTTTTATACCCTTAACTTTGTAATTTCGCCAAATTAATAATGAAATTGCAAACTAGGCTTGGGATACTTTGAATCCAACATAAGAACTTGTCTTGATTCAAACATTAAGTAGGTCAATAATCAAGTTAAAGTTTCAATAAAAATTAGAATGTCCAAATTTTCTCCCTCTTTGAATTTCCTTGATTTAAGCTATTGTAATGAATTCGAAAGCTTTTAATGCTTGTTTTAGCAAAAACGAACCATAAGGACACTCATTTGACTAGCTATTAACATAAAATTGCATGAAATTGAGATTGAATTCAATGGTCACCCTTTATGTGCATCTTTGAATTCAATGGCAATTAAGGTCCTTCTATGCTTAACTCGATCTCTTACAGTATAAATAGGACCTCAAACTAAATCAAGCATCATCAGAAATCTACCCCCATACCTTGAACACACAGTACTCTCTTCCTCTCTCTTTAAGTCGCACCTGTCCTTTCTCTCTCTAAATCTTTGCTTCGGCATGAAGCTTTTTGAGCAAGCTCACGACCACCGTGAACTTCCCTAGGTCATTAGCACCCGATCCTAACTAGTTTCATCAATCGCCGTACCTCTTAGTCTCTCCTCCAACCTACTACTATCAAACCTCTCCCAAACACCACTCTTTGCTCTACTACGACCCAAGCCACTACCTCAGCTGAGCTCATGNTATATATATATATGAGAGAAGAGGAGAGAGAGAAATAGTTCCATCCATTAACAAAAGAAAAGTCTTTTTATAAAATTATGATCTAAGTTATCTAACAATAAAAATAAAAATTACAATTATTCCTTTTGTTGTGTGTATAGATACCACTAAAGGGACAACATTTAGTGTTCTTGTGGTGAATGAAGTATATTATTTTACAAAAAGAGCCGTGAGAATTAAATCTCACTTAAACTCCATCCTATGAGGAGAGTGTTTTGCATTATTAGAAAAGATAATTTTCTTATAACTTGATTTCTCATAATATTATATATGTATACATGGATTCTATGGTAGACTTAGTAAAGAAAATTTTAAAATATCCACTACGTTTTCATACTACAAAATATAATACCTTCTTCATTAAGCCATGATTGCTTAAATTTAAAGTATGTGGTCCTCTTATATTCACTTCATCTATTTAGAGAATTAATGGTAAATGATTCCTATCAATTGCAAGCAAGTGTGTAATTTGAGAATAAGGAAATGTTAATAGCCATTCCACATTTATCAGGCCTTTATGAAATCTTTTCTTCACTAATACTCCATTAGATCTTTTGTTGCATCTTGTACAACGTTGCCCTTTGAACCCCATCTCTATAAGAGAACAATCTAAGAACATATTTTGAAACTCCCTTATTTATCTAAGAGGTTTATCTTTTCTACCACTTTTTTCATCCTTATGACATATCTCACTAAAATCTCTTAGTAACATCTAAGGTTTATGTCTATCCTTAGATAGCTTATATAACCTATCCTAGAAAATAATTTGCCTAAAAGGCATAACACCATGTAACTTGAACCCAATCTAACCTATTCAAGCCTTTAATTATGGTATCAATTATCAAGCTTGCACAACTTGTAGCACTTCTACTTCCTACTATTCTCTCTACTATAAACTTAACCCCCACTCAATGTAATTGGATCAATATACACCTTTCCATCATACCTCAACCTTCTTTTAACAAAATCTATGTTTTTCTCTTTATTCTTAGTGTCTGATCAAGAAAACTAGAAAGGCCTTACATTTTCGTATAATATAATTAAGCTCACTAACTATGAAAAGTTACCCTAAACTTAACAGTTCCAATTCATAACAATCATGGCTCTTAAGTGACTTAGCTAGCCACCAAGGCAATAGGAGCATCATTGATAGGAATCAACTCCTTGGACCAATTATATGCAATTAAGCTAAAGGACTTCAAGGACTCATTCGGAGAATACTAACTCGAAGCCTTATCTAAAACAAGAATTCTTATCCTACCTTCTAAGTTTTATTGTACTGTTGACCTAAATACTAAGCTCTCATGTACACTAGACTTGCTGAACAACCTTATCATGACACAAACAACATCCGAGCAAATAAACTCAAGTAACTATCCAAGTCAAGCTCTCGAGTTGACCACCAATGTCTAACCCCAACTTAAGCTGAGTACTATCTAACGACTGACTGATTGAGCTTTAACTTAATCTAAATCAAGTCAACCTTAATTACATATCCTCTTTTTTCCTCATTTCATCCAAATTGTATTATATTTCAGAATGTCTAACCACTATGCAACAAGTATCTTTTGGCGCAACTAGAAGGATTCTTTACTTTTCCATACTAAATATTCTTTATCTCTTTTACCCCTTTTAGTATGCTTTATGTATTCTATTTGTAAATTACCCTTTTGTCATTTCATATATGTAAAGTAACCTTAGGAGGATGGGCATATAAACCCCACTTATTTTATGTAGATAATCAATCAATTACATTTTGAGAATTAATGCAAATTTCCTTTTTATGAGAAACCTTAGTATTCTCATTACCTTTTTAGCTCTTATCTACTCTTTTTAGTAAAGAGTAATGGAGAGTGACCCTATAGTTTGGATTAGCGAGTTGTATCCAGCGAATTGTAGGCCGAGTAGGACCGGTTGGTGTGTTATATCTAATTAATGGCTACCTGAGCTTTGCTAACTTTCTTTTGATTCTCTTTGTTGTGGTGCTACTTACATGTGTTCGACCCTAGAGATGCATAAGCTTCATTGGTATTAGAGTACGATTCCGAAAGAGATTGTGTGAAGTTGCAATGAAGTTTTGGATCGTGTTTGCTTAGTGGCTCCTGTGTTCCTTCTATAGCTAATTCAATGTGTCTGTATGAAGTAAGTTCTGAAGGTTTGTGCAATGTAGCGAAGATTTGTGTGTTAGTAAGTGTAGTTCTAGTTGTTACTTTGTTTTACTCTGTTTTTCATTACAAAAACAGAGCAAGTCATTTCTATTGCATTCGAGTGATTGTTAGGTGTTGAAGTTGTCGTGTTAGTAAAGGGTTTAAGTAGTAAGGTAGTAGTGTCGTTGTGTATTGTGTTGTTAATTTATTCAAAGAGTATTATACCATGTTGGATTAAGTGTTCAAGGAGTTATTGGTGATCAAGGTAGTGGTGCTCATGTTGGTTGTAGTTATAATGGTAGTAACACTGTAGGGTCAGTTGATGATAAACACGACAAACTCACTAATCTTGTTGAGAGTCTATTCACCACGATGCAAGTTAACAGACAACAACCCCATGGTGTGCTACATCATAACTTACCAGAAATATTCCAAAGAAACGCTATAGCTAAGTTAGCCGAGCCAATCGCTGAGTTCTAGCCCATCAAGTTGGAGGAGTAGCAGACCGAGTTACTTAATGAAGGTTGGAGTTAGAGGAGATTGAGGAAGATGATGAGGAGATAATTGTCGAAGAGTATGGAGAGGAAGAAGAAGAGGTCGATTATCATCGAGTAGAAGAGTAAAGACGCTGAGCTCCTAAAAGACTTGACAATGTTAAGGTCCAAATCCCACCTTTCATTGGAAGTGGAGATGCAGAAGAATATTTAGAATGGGAAGAGAAGGTAAAGAAAGTATTTTATTATTATGGGTATGCAAATGTTGTTAAAGTGTGACTTAATGCACTTGAGTTCTTTAGATATGTTACTATATAGTGGAAGAATCTAAATGCCTCTAGAGTAAGGGATGGAAGATGAAGTGTAAGAACTTGGATTGAGATGAAGAGATTGTTGAGGGGTAGATCTGTACCTAAGGCTGATCTGTACCTAAGGCCAATCTGTTGATGATTATGTGCGAGAATTCCATAAGTTGATGATCTAAGCCGACGTGGATGAACCCGAGGCTTGCATAGTATCAAGGTTCATTTCCAGACTTAAATGTTAGATTTGCAATATTATTAAAGTACAAAGGTTTTATACTTTGGAAGAGGCAATTAAGGTGGCATAAAGGGTCGAAAAACAAAAGAGAAATGCTTTGAGCCTACTTGGGCCAACATTTTCCCAAGCCTCCTAACTTGTGCCAACTTGTTCATGCCGAGTTAAGGAAAGAAATGACTAACTTGATGATAGCCGAGTCAGCCAGTCGAGTCAAATTGAGATTAGGTTGACCTTGAGGACATATGAAAGAAGACAAACCTTAGGATGGAAGACTAGCGAGGTAGAGTGCTTTAAATGTTTAGGCTTTGGACGCATGGTTATTGAGTGTTCGAACCAATGTGCCACGGTGCTTCGAGGAGATGTGATAGATAGCACCAATGAGAGCGAGGCTGAGGAAGAGAAGAATGTTAGGAAAGTTGAAGTTAAGGAGGAAGAGGAAACCTGTGTATATGCCTACCAAGTAGAAGTGATTACCTTAGTGCTGAGATGAATACTGAGTTCCCTGCCAAATTTCAAGGAAGACTAAAGAGAGAATTTGTTTCATACAAAGTGTACCATCAAGGGACAGTTGTGCACCATTATAGTGGATGGAGGAAGTTATACTAATATCATCGCATAGTCTTTTGTTTAGAGGTTAGGATTGCCAACCTCTAAGCACCCCCAATCGTACAAATTACATTGGCTTCATGATAAGGGCGCTTTGTACATCATAAAGTAAGTAACTATACTGTTTAGTATTGGGAATATATACAGGGACGAAGTAGTATGCAATGTCATCCCCTTAAGAGCTTCACATCTGTTGCTTGGAAAACCTTGGTTATTTGACTTACGTATTAGTCATGATAGATACAAAAACACATATGCCTTTGTTAAAGATGGGAAGAAGATTGTATTGCAACCCATGATGTTGACTCAATTGAACGAGACCTATAACCAAAATGAAGATTATGACTATGAGCAAGTAAAAAGAAGGCCTTAGTGATGAATCAAAGAGACCTCTGAGCTGTTGAGAAGGTTGTAGAGCTTATGTTCGTATTGATTAGAAGATTGCTAGAGATGAAAGACCTTAAAGAAGTATCTAATGAGATACAAAGGTTAATAGATGAGTTTGCAAATCTGTTTCCTAAAGAGTTACCTAAAGGATTACCCTTAGTCCAAAGCATAGAGCATTGTATTGATCTACAGTTAGGTGTTGCCCTATTGAATTGACCTGTTAACAAAATGAACCCTAAGTAGGCTGTTAAGCTAAAAAGACAAGTGGATGAGCTTATAAAGTGAGGATACATAAGGGAGAGAATGAGTCCTTATACTATGCCAGCTCTGTTTGTCCCAAAGAAGCATGGCTCATGGTCAGATTGAAGTAGTGAACAAGATGCTAGGCAATTTACTCGGAGTTGTCATGGTAAACAACTTAAAGGATTGGGATTTGTGTCTATCAGTTGCAGAGTTTGCATATAACCGAACCATCCACAACATTCTCAATCCCACTATCTTCGCATATTTGATCGGTACCCCCACAATTGCTAAGGAGAGTCAATTTGGAGTTGATTAAGCCCAAGAATTGCAAGAACTACCCCAGTCTATGACAAGGAAGATTTTCAAGTTCAATCAGAGACAATAAAAGATTGGTAGTCGAAGCCATCAAATTGTTTCTTTCAAATTAGGAGACTTGGTACGGATTCACCTTAGCCGAGACCAATTTCCCTACTTGAGATAGAGCAAGCTATCTCCATGAGCTGATGGTCCATTTAAGATTCTCAAGAAAATCAACCACAATGCCTATTAGGATAAGTTCCCCGATGATTATGGTGTTTCCTCTAATTTTAATGTATTCGACATGATTCTCTACCGACTAGAAGAAGAAGACCCCATAAGTACCCTAAAAGAACAAGAACTAGAGACCACTTTAGATTTGAGATCAAATATTTTCGACCCTTAGGTAGATGATATGAATCAACTCCTTAGACTGATCATACATAGCCAAGTTAGAGGACTTTAAGAACTTACTTAGAGAATATTAGCTCGAAGCCCCATTCAAGACAAGAATTCCTATCCCAACCTCCAAGTTTTGCTCTACTGCCAACTTGAATACCAAGCTCTCACATACGCCAAACCTGCCGAACAACTATACCATGACATAGACAACATCTGAGTAGACAACCTTAAGCGACTATTCAAGCCAACTGCTAATGTTCAACACTAGCCTAAGTTAAGTACTCTCTAGCGACTAACCGACTAAGCTCTGACTTGATCTAGATCAGGTCGACCCTGATTGCATACCCTCTTTTTTCGTCATTTCATCTAAATTGTACTATATTTTAGAACGTCTAGCTACCATGTAATATGTATTTTTTGGCATAATATTCTAAAAGGATTCTTTACTTTTTCATACCGAATATTCTTTGTCACTTTTATTTCTTTTAGTATGTTTTATGTATCCTATTTGTAAATTACCCTTTTATCATTTCATGTATATAAAGTAACCTTAGTGAGATGGGTATATAAACCCCACTTATTGTACACAAACAATCAATCAATTATATTTGGAGAATTAATACAAGTTTCCTTTTTGTAAGCAACCCTAGTGTTTTCATTATCTTTTTAGTTTTTATCTATTCCTTTTAGTAAAGAGTAGTGGCAAGTGACCTATAGTTTGGATTGGTAAGTTATATTTGGCAGATTGTAGGCCGAGTATGATTAGTTGGTGTATCATATCCAATTAGTAGTTTCTCGGGCTTTGCTAGCTTTCTTTTGTTTTCTTTCAATTCTCTTCGTTGTGTTGCTGCCTCCTTGTATCCAACCTTAGAAACACATCAATCATCTTTATCATCATTTACTTCCACTTCGACAAAATCATGGGAGAACTCAATCTTCCCTTTAATGCATCTCCTTCTTCTTACTTTGAAGCCTTTTGATTTGATCTTGGTCTTTTGCATATATTTTTTCTTCTTAGAAAAATCACACACCACTCCCTTCCCTTTCTTTGATATAAGAAGCTCCAAGACATTGTCTTCCTCCTAAACTCTATTGATCTTTTATGATAAGGATTGCAATTCCATTGCAACCGATGAAGGTGTATGAATAGCCCTAGATGGAGTCTTTGTAGGTAAAGATATTAGACCATTGAGATCAAAAGGCAATTGTTTAAGGGCATTTGGGGGGGCCGAGGGGGTGGTTAGACCAATTATGCTTGCTTGGGGTGTATAGATGACTTGATTTGGATGTTGTAAAGATGAGGAAATTGGTTTAGCTATTGAAGATTAGATGAGAAAGTTCAATGGCATGGGTTGTTATGTAAAGGGGGTGGTATGGAGTTAGATGAAGGTATTGGAATGTTGATTAGGTTACTAACTGAATACAAAGGGTTTGGAACCAAGAAGGTAGAGAAAGGACATATTTGGTGAGGGTTGAAAGAAAGAAAGTTAAATCCTTGTGTATGGCCATTTGGATTGTTTGCATTCATGTCTAACATCAATGACAAGGAGGTAGAAGAAGAAACTTATCTAACATAAATGACATCAAAGTAGATGAATTACACATAAGATCGATAGCTTTTAGAGCTTTATTCTCCAAGTTCTCCTCCTTCTTATCCAAATTCTCTTTTGATGATGTCTTTTTCCTAAAGAACAACTTTTTAGCATAATTTCAAAAAAGAAGTTTGTTTTGGTAAAAAATTCTTTCAATAGTTCATCCAACGACTGTTAAGAACTTTTTGAATTTGCATGTTGACTTGCTCTTTACCCTCCTCTTAAGCAGAAATTTCCTCAATTTTCATTAATCATATGTTCAAATGTTCGAATTTTCAACTTTCCTTACTAACTCATTCTTTCCCAAAATATCTTCCTTTCCTTTTTCAAATGTCTTCCTTGTTGGTTGTGGTGGTTGCAATTTTGCTTCCTTGGTTAACAGAATTAAAGGTACTCATGTGGACTACTTGTGCACAAATTTTTATGAACAAAGCCCCTTTTTGATGTATAGGTACAGTTGTTTTCCGCATGTCCAATTCTTTGGCATACAAAGCAAAAGCCTGCAATTTTCTCATATTTTATAGAAAAAACATTGCCTTTCTTCTATAGGTTGTTTAATCCATAAACCCTTCATAATCGGTTTTGAAAAATGGTGATCAATTTTAACCCATAGAAATTTTCTTTTTCACAAAATGTGTATCTTCTACCTCAACAGTTGTACCAATTTTCAACCCTATCATTCAAGCATTATTGGTTGCTAACATATTCGAGGAAAGCCTATAGAGTTGAATCCATACACCATGTGACTCAAAAGACAACTCCTCTAATTTCTCATTCTGATTCCATTTCCTCAGAATTAATGATAAGCCTAATACAAACCATGATTCATTCCTCACAATTCCTCCCGATACTTTTTCATCCTTATATTCTATTATATACAAATTATTGCTCAAAAGCGACAATTCAATTTTTCCATATTCCTCCCAAATTCTCCCGATAATATTTGTCATAGCCGCTCCGAAGATAGTCTTCTCAACAATATTCTTTTAAAAAATGTGGTGTTTGGTAGCATTTGCCACGGTATTCAAGTCCTCAATACTCGATTCTAATTCTGAGTCATGCTGGGATCTCGTCTCCATTTGATTCTGGGGCTCGACAAATCTGCATACAAGGACCGCACAAAGAGTTTTAATTTGACGAATTGAACCAATATATATTAAGATAATCAAAATGAAACGAACTAGATTGTATATAGAAGATGCAAACAGAAGTGTTGTCATGCAATAGAAATCGAGACATAAAATGACACGAATAAACAGCACCTTTATCTCAATAGTCGTCAAACAAAAGCCAAAAGGACAGCCAGAATGAAACAAAACAAGACCGAAACAAAAGATATGTACATCACATGAGAATAGATATAGAGATTGAAATAGGACTAAAGCATAATACTAAAATGATAAACACTATTAGAAAGGAAAGGATTGAGAAAGATACTCCCAAGTTGTCACTAAAATAGTTTAAGGCCCCATAGGGAAAATTCTCTTTCTTAGGGTCTTCTTAGAAAAAATATAGCATATTTCTATGTGTGATAATTTACAATTAATTAAGGAAGAGCATACTTATATTTTTATAAAATGCTTCAAATAACTTTTATATAGACATAAAACACAATCTATTTGTTGGAGAAAAGGGGATGAAATATTGGTGTTAAGTGTAAGACATTTTTTTAGAGCATCTAAAAGTTTATCATCTCTTATGGCGAAGGATCTTTTTTCTTTCTTTCTTTTTTTTTTTTTAGCACAAATTAGAAGAAATATTAATGTTACAAAGGCACCTAATAGAGTTACATCTCCATTCTATATGATAAATTATTAATGTATAGGTAACATAATAAATCACTATAATATAATAACAACTGAAAAAAAAACAAGAGGCGAGAGAAGTTAATCATCTATCATCGATTATCATTCGATTGATTAATATTTTTCTACTTACTTAATTTTTTCTGTTTCCTCTTCCTCCTTGTGTCAACCCAAACTCAACATAGAGAAACAATAAGGTAAAATTCTATCAGACTACTAACATTGTAAATGCACAATGAAATGGGCCTCTATAAAGATGCATTATTTACATTTGTTTATGAAATTTAAGGGCATCGCGATCGATTTTTAAGAAGAAAACATCCCATGTAAAGAAAAAGCTATTTTGTTAGATCGTACGGATCTCACATACATGCTCCCTTAAAAATACAAATGATGTAAATGCCGCAATAGAACTCCAGCTAGTCATGGTTCGCACAATAGTGCTTGTGATATCATCATTATTGCGGTATCATATTGAACTTTGCACACACAGCATAGATGTGTGCCTGTTGAACATGAACATGGATTTTCTCATTTTAGTATTCCTTAACAAAATCTCTTTAATAATAACAGAAAATTAAATAAAGAAAAGTATAAAAAATTCTTTAATGTTTATCGTTTTTTTAATTTCAGTCTTTAACATTTCAAAATTTTTATTTTAATCCTCAATGTTTTTAACTTTTGTCAAATAAATCTTTCGTCAAGTTCCGTTAGATTTTTCGTTATTAGGGACATGCGGCGGCATATGATTATTCTATGTGTAATTTTTTAAAATAAAAAAAAAATAAAATCCTTTAGAAAAGAATAAAAAAATCTGAAATTTCATAAAAAATTAGAAAAATGAAAAAGAAAAACAAAATAAAAAGCATATATGTAATATAATATATACACATACATATGTAAATATTTATATATTATAAATATATCTACTTACATAAATATTTATATTAATAATACACTAAAAATAAAAAAAAAATGAAATCTAACTACCTAATAGCAAAGAGTGGCTGGTAACCTCTTTTGAGGGGGAGGTATCACATGATATTCTCTTAGAGGTTGCTAACCACCTGCTTCTACGGATGGAATTTTGGCTTAGGTAAAGAAGTGGGTTGCCACCTACTTTAAGAAATGGATCACTACCTACTTTAAGAAGTGGGTTATGCAATCTATTGGTAATCTAAGATGACCACCCAATTACTATGCTTGCTAAGGGGGTTGGTGGGTGTGAGTTATGTGACCCTCATTGATGGCAGCAGTGATGGGCCACTACCTTAAGTTGCCTAAGGCAAAAAAAGAGAGAGAAAAAACATAATCAAGTTGTGCAATTTAATTGAGTTTTTCAATGTTTCTATTTTTTTTTAATGGGGTAACTATGGTGTGGTTGCCTAACACCTGAGGGGGTTGACCGACCTTCTTTTGGTGGCCAGCAACCACCCTTTACACTTGGATGACCAAATTTCTATTTTTTTTTATTTTTCCTTTTCTTTGATTTTCTTGTTTTATTTTTATTTTTTGATTTTTTATATATTATATATAACATATTATCATATATGTTATCTTACTATTTTTTATTTTTACATTTTTTTCTATTTTTCTTTTTTTTTTATAGATTTTCATCATTTTAAGTACTTTTCTGTCTTTTTTATTATTTTAAAATATTTTAGTATTTTATTTATTTAATAATTACATGTGAACCAATTACATAATTCTACGTGTCTTCACTAATAAAAAAAGTAACGGAAGGACTTATTTAACCAAAATCTATAATGTTGAGGATTCAAATGAAAAAACAAAAAAGATAAGGATCGAAATAGAAAAAAGGATACATGTCAAGGATTTTTTTATACTTTTCCCACTTAAATAAAAGAAATTCAATAAGTAATATGATGACATGACTAATAACTAGTGTTGTCTAATCTAAGTTAAATTGTAAAGCTATTAGTCCAACATTGGTTCAAACTCAGTTGAACCAGTTGAATCTAGTTATACCCCTTTAACCTTTGACTATTTAATTTGTCCAGATCAACCATATAGGTGGTGTTTGACAATATTGCTAATAACATAGTGCATTCTTATTGCTTGATTATTCTTTAAAAAAACAAACATTTCATTTTTATGTAATTTAAGCTAAAAACATAGTGAATTCTTATTGCTTGCTTTTCTTTATTTTATTTTCTTTTTTCCCAATAAGTTATACAATCAATCTATAAAATATAAAATTTTAAATTGGTCTAAATTATACAAAGTGTTGTCAAAAACAAAAGAAGATTAATCTTATACATATAGATAGAACATAATGTAGCCCCTATTAATTAGTAAAATAAACAAAGAAGACAAACACGATATTTTTAAACAAAAAGGTCAATTTTTGGGACATGGCATAAAAATAATTATGTGGTTTATTAAACATAAAATCAAGATTTGAACATAACGATTTTCACAACATAATATACCTAAAAGGCTAAAATTGAAGATTGATCCATCTCTTTGTACTATAGTGGACAGTAGCAATAATCTTTAGTATAAATGGTTTTTCTTCCTTTACGCTCTTTATGTTTACATTACGAAATAATTTTTCTATAACCATAATAGGTAGGAAGAGGATCTATTTATATGTATTTAAACTTTAATTTGGTACCTCCATCAAGTATCTAAATGAATAAATTAGACTTAATGTGTTATTAAGTAATAATAAGGGATATAATTAAATTGTTATTCTATAATAGTCAATTCTATAAGTAAGGCATCTAAACAGTCATAAAGAAATTAAACAGTCAGTTGTAAAATATATATATATATATATATATATCTTACCATTATTAGAAGAATTTTTAACATTCTCTCACTTGGCCTAATAATTATACATCATTAATACTTAATAGCACCATTATAAGTATGCATAATAAAACTAATATATTCATTCAACTTAATTACCTATTGCAATACTTTGCTAAATGAAAGTCATGGCAGTCATATACCATTTCATTTGTATATTTCCTTCCATATACTACTATATCTATAACTTATCGAAGATAGGTCTATAAGTGATATAAATTTATCTAGTCTTCATAAATTTCCTCATAATATTTCCTGTTACAAAAATAAAACATAATTTGTAACTAGATAGAAATCAATATATTTCAGAAACACATATTATTGAGCTCGGAGTGTTTAAATTATCATAAACATTATTCATCATTACAAGACCATTCTTTGTAGATGTTCCTTAAATATCTTTAGTTGTAAACTTTTCATTAAATGATTTGCTATCATCATACTTGTCCTAATATGCTAAATAGACACTTTATGTTAAAGAACCCCTCCTTAATGGCAAAATACTTTAATTCCATATTTTTGGCACTTCTTGAATATTTGTCGTTCTTAGAGAAGAAAACTGCTACGGAATTATCACAATAAATTTTCAGCGGCTTAATAATGGTGTCAATGACCCTAAGTTTTGAAATAAAGTTTTGCAACCATATTGCATGAATTGTAGCCTCAAAAGAAGCTACAAATTCTGCTTGCATAGTGGATGAAGCGATGATAAATTTCTCAACACTTTTCCATGAAATTAGTCATTCAGATAAAATAAATAAATAACCAAAAGTGGATTTTGTACTGTCAAGACATCTAGTAAAGTCTTAATTTGAGTATCTAATCACTTCAAGTTGATTAGATTTCTTATACATGAGCATATAATTCTTTATTCCTTACAAGTACCTCAACACTTTCTTTGCAGCTTTTCAATGATCAATTCTTATATTACTTTGATATATGTCCAACATCTCAATAGTAAAATTGATGTTTGGCCTTGCACAAGTTTGTACGTACCATAAACCGCCTACAATAGAAGCATATACATTCTATTTCATTCTTTAGATATTGCATGAGACTAAATTTATCTCCTTTTTAGATTGGAATAATTCCGGCTGATTTATCCATATGAAATCTCTCTAGAATCCTTTTGATATAAGTTTTCTGAGACAATCTTAATCTATCACAGAATATTTCTATTCTTATAACATAAGATACCTCTCCCATATCTTTCATCTCAAAATTCTTAGAGAGAAAATCTTTAGTCTCATGTAATATACCCAAATCATTAGTAGTAGCAAGTAAAATGTCATCAACATATAGGACTAAAAATATAAATTTACTTCCACTGATCTTTTGGTAAATACACTTGTTAACAGTGTTTTCTTGATAACCAAAAGTTGTTATGGTATCATTAAATTTAATATACCATTGTTGGGAGGCTTCTTTAGTCCATATATTGATTTTTTAAGTTTACACAACATGTGATGCTTTCTTTCAATTAAGAAACCCTCAGGCTATTCCATATAAACTTCTTCCTCAAGATCCGCATTAAGAAAGAGCGTTTTCACCTCCATTTGGTGTACCTCTAAGTCATAATGAGTCATCATAGCCATTATTAGCCTTAATGAGTCTTTCCTTAAGATTGGTGAAAAGGTTTCTTTGTAATCCATATTTTTGAGTATAAACCTTGGCAACAAGTCTAGCTTTATATCGTTCAATATTGTTACTTAAGTCACACTTTGTCTTATAGACTCATTTACAATAATCTCGTTCACAATTCTTTGGCAACTCAATAAGATCTTAAATATGGTTTTGTTTTATGGATTTTAACTCATTCTTCATAGCATAAATCCATTTATTAGACTCAGCAATTTCTATGGCTTGTTTAAATGAAATTGGGTCTTTGTTAATTCTTAGATCAAAATGAGATCTTCTTAATGGCATTCCTTATGGTTCATTCACATTAGGTGGTTGTGAGTTAGTTTCATCATGGCGTGTTCATTATTCAATTGTTATTCCATATTGTCTAACTATTGTTTAATAACTTGAACTACACTTAGAGTGTTTATAGATGAAGGAATACTTAAGGTTAGATGAAAGTCTACCTTTATCTCTTTAATATCTACAATTTCTCTTTTATCACTCTTACTAACCTCACTAATTTCAATGAATCTAGCATTACTGGTTTCAATAATACTTGGATTATGATTAGGACGGTAAAACTTGTACCCTTCGAATTTTTCTAAGTATCTTATACAATAATAATTAACTATTTGAGAATTTAATTTTCTTTCATGTTGGTTATAAACATGTATAACCTTAAATATGGAAGTATCTTAAATTAGGTTTCCTTCCGATTCATAATTCAAAAGGAGTTTTGGAAACTGCCTTATTAGGAACCATATTTAACAAATACATTATAGTCCTTAATACATACATCTACAACGATTTAGGTAATGAGGAGTTACTCATCATACTCCTAATCATATCAACTAGTGATCGATTACACTTTTTAGCAACACCATTTTGTTCAAGTGTGCATGGCATAGTATACAATGCACATATGCCATGTTTCTTAGGGAACTTTGCAAATGGACCAAGAGATTGTCCTGTTTCATTATATTTTCCATAATATTCACCACCTCTATTAGATCCTATGATTTTCACTTTTTTATCTAATTGCCTTTTAACTTCTTTAATGTATACCTCAAGAGAATCAACTACTTGAGATTTTTCATTTAACGAATAGATATAACTATAATGTGAAAAATCATCAATAAAGGTGATAAAATATTTTTTACCACTAAAAGATGGATCATCAAAAAATAGGTGCTTCTTGTGGCACTTTTCTTATTGTGCCTGCTTTGCTTTCCCTTTGTGCAATCAACACATATTCCAAGGTTTGTAAAATCTAAATTTGGAAGCATCTCATTCCTTACTAATCTTTCTGACCTTTTATTAGAAATATGACCTAAATGTTTATACCACAAGAAAGCTGAATTTTCAATTTGCATGCTAGTTTAATTCCAACATTATGATAAACGGTAAGTAGAGATTTAGCAAAAACATTATCAAGTTTCAATTTATACAATCTATCACAAAGAATACCTAAACCAATTAAAGTAGTATTCTTAAACAAACTGAAACATCCATGTCCAAATTTAATTAAAAACTTAGAAACATCAAGCTTTGAAAGAGAAATCAAGTTCCTAGAAACTGAAAGGACATAAAGAGTTAGGAATAAATCTAAATGATAACTAATATCTAGAACCAATGGTAAGTCCTTATGCCTTCAATAGGAACTTTCTTACGATTTCCCATCAATAAAAAATTTTCATTTAGGTTTGTTTTCTGGATCTTGTTGAATCCCTACATCACATTAGATATATGAGATGCAGCACTAGAATCAAGCCACCAAGTATTATTAGGAACTTTAGCTAAGTTTGATTCGAAACAAACATAAATATCAATGTTACCTTTCTTTTCGAACCAAGCCTTATGCTTTAGGCAATCTCTTTGAAGGTGTCTTGTCTTTTTCCTTTATGTTGCCTTGTGAAGCTTTAATAAGCATTTTTTTCTTCTTAAACTTATTAGCTTACATATTAAGTCCTTTACCAATTACCTAACCTATAAGATTGACAAGTGACTTCCTTGTTTCTTCAATCTCGCTTCCTCCTGAGTAAGCATACTGGACAACTTACTAACATTCCATTTATCCTTAATGGTGTTTTGGTTAATTTGAAATGGTCCATACTCAGGAGGTGATGAGTTAAGAATGAATTGCACTAAGAAGAAGTCATTTACAGTCATTCATAAGGTCTTTAGCCTTACTGTAATATTAGTTATCTCAATGATATGCTATTGCATATGCTTTAACCCAATGAACTTCATGGTTGTAACTTCTACCATTAGAGTATCAACAAGTGACTTATTTGTAGAACGATATCTTTCTTCCATAAACTTAAGGTATCCTTTAGTACTTTCTATTTGTGGAATAATAGTCATAATGTTGTTGGAAATAATCATTCGCATAAACATTAAACTTAATCTATTAGATTGTGTTTATACTTTATGATATAACTTTTTTTCCTTACTGCTTGCATCCATAATAGTAGTAGGCTTTTCTTCTAGTAGAGTTAAGTCAAGATTTAGCACTCCTAAATAGAAGTTGACTTGTTTGTACCACTCGGAAATGTTTAATCCATTGAATACAGTAACAGAAGAAGCGTACAAATAGAGTGAAATAGTTGCAATTGATAAATAACTATTCATTAGATAACAAAATAGATTCAGATAAATAAATCATCAAAGTATATTATAGTTCTCTTTTAGGTAGAAACTATAATGTACTATCATTTAGTAAATGCCATAAATAACATAATTAGGTAATTAAATATTTCAAGACAAATATATATGCTATCTTTAGATATACAGATACATTTAGCTAAAATACTAATTCACCTACATTATGTTCACTAATCATAGAATGACAATTTACCTTTCGGTAAATTTTGAAATTCTAACGATAATAGGCATTTCATCAATATTATGGATAAATGGAAATTTTATACATAATACATACTAATCATCATCATAGTTTGGCCACTTTAGTGACAATGAACTATAAACATTTCATGCAAATCTTTAGCTTAATATCCATATATTTCAAAAATAAACTAAATAATATAGGGCACTTTGGCAACATATTTATTTTAATTTATCTTAAAAAACTAAACAAGATTTGCCAAAGGAAAAGTAAAATTAGACAATTGCTATATTATCTCATAAACATCAATACTTAAATAATACAAAAAGAAGACAATAGCATCTTATAAATTTGTCGAGCATGTATTTTGATTGCATTCATCAGTTTTTTCATCTAATAATTGAGCTTAATCAACAACCTACTAATATTGTAGATAAACATCATGGAGCATGTTGAAATTGATATAAAACTAATTAAGTTCACAAGAGGACTATTCACATAATTCTTAAAACATGAAGCATACATAATATGAAACAGTGGAAAGAACTTATAAACAATTACAAGAAAAAGAAAAAAAATTGTCTTCCTTGTATGCATTTGCTTTGCAAACCTTAAAAATCCCCTTGATAAGAGAAAACAATGAAGTGATGCATCATCCAATTAGTGAAACAAAAACAAATATGTATATAATTTTTCAAAGAACCATACGATAATGATTTAATCAACATGTCTATATTATGGATACAATCAGCATCAATTTTTTTATCCAAACTTATCACATCAAGCAGTTAATGAATAGGTAATAATTTTAATATAGAATCAAACCATTGTACAACATCAAATTTTTTTTATCATAATGAACCTCGATCCTTTATTATAAGGCATATTATATATTATTTATTGGAAAAAGTACATGTTCAAAACAACTATATGTAAAATTAATTCTATGATTTGAAAAAAGATAAAACATCAAATCAAGATCATAAACACGATAATTTTCACAATATAACATACCTAAAGCTAAAGATTGATTCGTCTCTTCGTACCATAGCGGAAAGTAGCAATAATTTTTAGGAAAGAAGTATAAAAAAGTTCTTAATGTTTACCTTATTTTTTATTTTAGTCCTCAATGTTTTAAAAATTTCATTCAAGTTCTTAACGTTTACAAAAATTTGCAAATAAGTCTTTTTAATTAATGGTGTTAAATTTTAAATTGAAAAAGTACAAAAAAGTTTTTAACTATTGTTTGTTTTTCTATTTAATTTTTTAACATTTTCATACGTATAAAAATTTTAAAACATTAATGGCTGAAATAGATTCTTTATGGCAATTTCTTTGTGATTTTATTGTCCCAAATCCCTAAAAAATAAGGGTTTGCTAACCAATGCTAAAAGAACATTATTAAGATAATTTGTCAAATCTATCGTTATATATACTGATTTATTTTTCCTTTAATAAACATGAACATGGATTTTCTCATTTTAGTATTTATTTTTCCATGAAGCAAAACAGTATTATTCATTATGAAAATCCGCTTATAGAAAATCAACAAGTTGGGATGGGGGTTTATCCTCCTCTAAACTACAACTCATGCTTGATTTTCTAAGCTTAGCTAACCGTTCTGCATAAAGATTAGCTTCTCTTCCAACGAAAGAAAAAAGAAAAACATAAAAAAAAAAAAAAAAAAGTCATCGTGAACTTTTTTGCTGCTCCGTGAAGAAGACACGCCAAAACTATTTTGCTTAAAGGAGAATTTAGAATCAGTTTCCATGACAACATGCGTCCAATTCCTCCGTCTTGCATATAATAAAAGAAATTAGTATTCCTTAACAAAACCTCTTTAACAATAACACAAAATTAAATAAAAGAAATTCAATAAGTAACATGATGACATAATTAATAACCAATGCTGTGAAATTTGAGTTAATCCTTACGGTTTAACTTAATTCGACTTGACCTAACTAAAAAACTGGTTAGATCTAATCTTTTTAACTTTTTAGTTTTTTATATGTTTGGATCAATCACAAAAGTTGAGTTTGATAATATTGCTAATAGTATAGTGCATTCTTATTGTTTAATTTTTCTATAATTTGAGCCATAAGAATCGATACTTGCTTTTCAATCTTTTTATTTTTTTTCCTAATAAGTCGTATGATTAATCTATAAAATATAGCTTTTTAAATAGGTCTAGATTATTAAAAAAGTGTCGTAAAAAACAAATGAAGATTAATCTTTTACATGCAAATAGAACATAGTATAGTTCATATTAACTAGTAAAATAAACAAAGAAATGAAGACTCTTCTTTTGCATGCATAAACAATAAAGAAGACAAACATGACTTTTTTTTTTAACAAAAAGGTCAATTTTTGGGACACGGGTTTTGAATAAACCCAAAAACAAAGCCTGGTAAAACTTGCATATATCCATAGAAGTCATTAATTGAAAATTAATTAAAAGAGGAAAAAAAAAAAAGGAAAAGAAATTGAAGACAAATAGGATGTTGTTGAAATGTATAACTAACTCCTTGGTTATAGCTTTAACATGCTCAATAAATTGCTACTATTTTCTTCGATACAAGTGTGACTTCTTATATATGCAACAAGTCTGCTTTTTCTTGTGATTTTTCATACTTTTAGCATGGGAAGGTTGAAGTCACCAAGGGAGCCACCACTTTCCTTAATCTTCTTAACAATAGGCATATAGTGGAGATGCAATAATTGATGAATTTGTAGAAGATTGGATTTCGAAAAGATTGGAATGGTGGGATTTGGAGATTTCTATAGCCGAAGAAGGTGCGAAAATAAAAAAGAGGGAAAGCGTTTGACAGGCCAAAAATCCAGTAAGAAAACAAGTAGTCGAATGATGTGGACATGTTCTGCATCTTGTCTTGAAAATGAAAACAAATTTAAATTCTCATTGTTTTTGCTCAAAGTCTCGGCCCATTACTCACTACTCAAAAAAACAGGAAAGTGAAAATAGAGGAAAAAGGAAGTTAAAATGAA
The DNA here is from genome assembly GCA_024138015.1 of Lumnitzera littorea. NCBI lineage: Eukaryota > Viridiplantae > Streptophyta > Magnoliopsida > Myrtales > Combretaceae > Lumnitzera > Lumnitzera littorea. The sequence continues at coordinate 68,378,987 of JAMXBB010000010.1, forward strand.
AATGGGTTAATAGCGGATTTAGTATCCAAACTTTTGTAAAGTGGTATTAATATTAATTGAACCTTTAAAAGACTCATTTCATACTTAATTAAAGGTTTTGTTGGCATTTTTATTATCTTCAATAACACTATTCCAATCCATTTGTTGAGTTAGATTGGTAAAGATATCCGAAGATGACACGTGTCATTTAATATTATTTTAAACCACATATATGCTAGATAGATAAAATAAAGAAGAAAAAATAAAATAAAAATAATATTGGAGGCATTTCCATTAACCATTAGAACCATTTCACTGTAGTGTAAAATAGATATAAGAAGCATAAAACTTTGTCTATGAGTGCTTAAACATGAATGCTGGACTTCTTGGGATTCTTAAATTGTATGAGCAATAAGTCTTACATGTAAGGGATCCTAAACCCTTGCCTCAAAATTTTCTTGTGAAGCTACATAAAAGAGATTTCCGAAAATTTATGGAAAAAATTATTACTAATTGCTTGAAATGAGAAATAAAAATATTTTGATAAAAACATTTCTCAATAATATCATCATAACTTTCTAAAACATGCTTGGTCACAATACCAAACCAAATACGATGAGTAATGGGATCTTGAGATAAGTTTTGGCAAGAGTGCCCTTTTTGTTTTTTCTATTTTCTTTTTAACATTTTTTTTCACATTTTATTTTGTCTATTTGACATATACGTAACTTAAAATAATATTAAAGGACATTTGTTGCCTATGTCCATCAGTCAAACTCAATAAACGGTATCTAGCAATATTAACAAAGGTGATAAAAATGCTAATAAAAACTTTAATTAGGTATAAAATTGGTTTTTTGAAAGTAGGTAGTATTTTTGTCATTCTGCAAAAGTTTGAATGGTAAATTTACCATTTTCCTAATGAAAAACTAGTTACTGATTGAGAGTGAGGAAAGGAAAGAAATGTAGAGAGAGAGAGAGAGAGAGAAAGAATGCAAAGGAAGAGAGAAAAGTGAGAAGATCCTTGAAAAATCAATTATATGTAATAGTGTTAGGAAAATAGGAAGATGTTAAGGATTGAGAAGGTCAAACTAAGGTTTAATTAAGTTCTTATTGGAATCCATAGAATTATTAGAAAATAATTCATTCATATTTATTATAAAATAATAAAATTATCTACATATTTTAGGTTTGAAAGTTGAAAACTTTTCGGTGTTTACCTTTTTTTTTTTTTCCCTTCTATTGATCTATAATTTTTTTAGTAAATTAATATATTTTCTAAAAAAAAGTATATTATAATCAAGAAAAACTGTACAAGCCCTATGGAATCCTAGTTAGACCAATTGGATTAATTAGGTCCTAGATCATTTAAATAACAAGTTAAAAGGTGAGACAACAAGCTTGCTTAAATTAACTCACATATATATTTGCCACATCAGCAATTTAAATCACTTAGTAAAAAAATTATTCAAATATATTTTTCACATCAAAAAAATTATTCAAATATATTTTTCACATAAAGGTGGCACATATTTAAGTAACGTGGATACTAAAACTATTTTAAGGGTCTAATTGTTCTATTTTAATATTGAAAGGTGCCCGTATAATTATAATAGTTTTTAAAAGAGGTCTACATAGTTTATACAGTTATCATTTTATATTTGGGCAAGCTTTGATGAAAAGTTACTTTAAGTAAGGTGCAAAAACAGTTTCAGCAACTAAGTCATAATTAGTCATGTCAAAATAAGCAAAACTTGGTTAATCCAAGGCTAACACTAATTATATGAAAAAAAAAAGTAAAAAGAAAAGGAAAGAAAATGATAAGTTTTTATTAATAAAAATAAATGTCTAGTATTTATTAAAAGAAGTGGAGACAATATTACTTATTAAGCTACATAAGCATGTCTTTTTACATAAAATATGTAAGAAGTTACACCTTCACATAAGGTAAATAAAAAATGATATAATTATTAATACTTGATGTTATACTAATCGTGATAAATTTTTTGAATAAATTGATTATTCTCTATTAAATAAATGTACTATAAACTTAAATTAAATCTATGCGAGGACCTCACGCTTCAATTCCGACCCCTTATGTAAGGGAGGAAAACATACTCGTAGTAGATCGGAAAACATCGAGATATTATTCTTCAAATAGAAGAAAAAACAAACTTTTATATCCCATCATCATGATATTTTCTATTCTAATGCATAAAGGAAGCTATTTTCTTCATCAAAGCTTCAGCATTTTCACTTAGGGGGTTAAATAGATGAAAAACATGATCCTCCCCGTGAATTTCCATAACCTCTGTGTCACCTTTCCAACCACTATTCTTCAAGCTCTCTTCATAATAGTAGCCTCTATGCCTCAACACATCTTTCTCTGCCACACAAACCAAAATCTTACCACACCTCATGCTTCCCAATTTTGGATCCTTTCCCGGGTTGATCCACGGGTCGTCGCACCCACTAGTTTTTGGACACGCCAAATGCCATAACCAGGCCGGAAGGGCCCTCTTCTCCAGTTCAACCGACTCCGATCCAACCGGGTCGTTCCCCCAAAAATATGGGTGCACCAGAATAATACCCACAAGCCCAATTCCATCCAACGGGTCCTGGCCCATTTTAAGGCCCATGTGGTGGGCTATGTTGGCCCCAGCACTATCACCAGCGAAAAACACTTTCTTAAAGTCACCATACAGATTGAGCCACTCTTCCGGGCCTGACCCATTAGAGTGAGAAGCCACCCATTTAACTGCCTCCCATGAGTCCTCGTAAGCTATAGGAAGAGGGTGCTCTGGGGCTCTTCTGTAATTAACAGAAACTACAAGGACATGAGCAGCAAATACTAAAGAGTTTTGGTAATTATGATAATTTGGTGAAATTGCTGTTTCGATACAAAACCCACCACCATGGTAATAAACAAGGATGGGGAGCTTTTGGCCAGTGGTGGTGATTTTCGGGACGTAAAGGCGGACTGACACATCGGTTTCCGGCGAGATGATTATGTCTTTGGAATTGACACCGGTGGCAGGATCTAGGGAAGGTGGCACAATGGCAGTGCCTATAAGTCTCTCTATACGACCGTCTTTGTAAATTTTGATGAATGGAGAATGATCATGGGCGATTTCTGAATCCATGAATTTGGAGGTAGGACACAAACAAGAAATGGAAGGAGAGTCAACGGAGTGAATATGTATGTGGTTGGAGTGGGGCTTGGGTCATTTATATAGGCTAGTGGGTTGCTATGCAGCGAAGGATCTGACGTTGCATTGAATGCTTTTTCTTTTTCTTTTTTGCATGGAATGCTTTTTCGTTTTTTTTTTTTTAAAGAAAGTTCGACAAAGGGGTAAAAAAACAAAGACAAAGAAATTGGGCCAAGGTAAAAGATAAACCTGCAAATACGGAAATCGCGATCACGTAGAAAACGGATTCGATATTATCATCCCATGGATGACGAATGGATGGGTACAAGTAATATATCATCTATCTATCCAACCTCCATCTATTCATCTTCTATAATGTTACAGTAGATAAACCTTTTTATATGATTATGCTTTACTAATATTTATTCATATAAATAACCCATAAAAGTTGCTAATTTATGATGCAAGTTACTAATGGAGGTTATGAATATTCATCATATAAATTACTTAAGTTATGCTGATATAAAAAAATGAAAAAATTTACTAAAATTACCGGTATTCGCCCTTGTAAATTGCTAATTAATGGACGAGGAGGATTTATGTGCTAAAATTAAAGGTTGCATGCATTTGAAAGTTAGATGTAGTTTCAGATATTCTAGGTGAAAGTGATTGGTCCAATTATTTATATTATTTAATCTTCACTTCAATTTGGTGTCTTATGTTTGAATATTTGATCACATTTGTTACTGGTCTTCCATTAGAGTTTCTTTTTTTTTTTTTTCCTTCTTGCTCTATTTTTTTTTTCTTTTATTACAATTACATTTGGATAAAAATAAATAAATAAAATAAAAATAGTACAAAAATGATTTTTGTAACCAAGAAAAATTGTTTTCCAAATAAAAATAAAATAATTAACCATTTCCCAAAATTAGAGCTGCTTTATAATTTTTCAAAATAAAATATCCAAACTAGGACACTTTTTAGAATGTTTTCTTTAAATAAAACTAAAATAGCTAAAGAACTTATAGCTGATTGTTTTTAGAATTAAAATTAACCAATAAATTAAAATTAAGGTTTTATAAAAATAAACTATAAAATTTTGATCTCGATTAATGAGTACATAGACATTCTTTGGGTGACTTAAAAAACAAAAAAGTTAATTTTTTTATTATAATTATCTTAGTTTCTTACTTTTTTAGTAAATAGGTACAATTTCCATTTCCTAAATGGGATACTTTGAAAAATAAATACTAAGATTGGAACGATTTAGGTGACACTCAATTAGAGTTTAAATAAGGTAGCTTTTGAAAAATAAATACTAAGATTGGAACGATTTAGGTGAAACTCGATTAGAGTTTAAATAAGGTAGCTTTTGATACTTTTTTGATCCGGTATACTTTAAACCTTTTTAGAGAAGTTTTCAAAATTATAGGCTAGTAACCAAATTAAAATTAATCCGCTTAATTGATTCTAATTTGATCATTTTATACCAATTCTATAGAGTGGCGGCTTTGTTTATTTTAAAAAAAAAAAAATCAAGTTTTTCTTAATTTTAGTTGAGGATTTAAATCAAATAGGTGTAGGTTTTGATTTAAATCAAATTAATAAAAACAAAATGAACGAAAAATCAATCAGGCTTAGGCAAAAAGAAAAAAAAAAATCATAGTTACCCATTACTTTATTAATAAGTTATTCATTCCTACTATATTTAATAACTACCTAACTCCGTATCATTTACATTTTCATTTAATCCTCACTTTAGAAAATAACACCGTAGCCTTTAGTTTTACTTTTCTTTTTTCTTTTTCCTTCTTTCTTCCTTTTTTTTTTTCTTTTTATGCTTTATAAGTTTCTTCGTTTATTGAAATTACATTATTCACTTAACTTTTTATGGTATAACTCTCTTAATCAATTCATTCGCTATTATTTTTTCTAGGTTTATAAAGAGTTAGATACATTATGATTAATACAAATATTTAATATTCTCTTAAATTCATTTTGTTTATTGGAATTTTTCTAAACACTCACATCGCGATTCCATTGTACACTAGCATAATATTAAATCATTAATTAATGCCTTTGTGATTGTGATAAAAAGATACAAAAGGAAATATGACACCCAAAAAATATCAACCATTTTAATATTATTATGAGATTTTACGCATAATAATTTTTACATTAAATTTTTTTTTTTTCCGAACAAATTTTACATTTACACATTATCTGCCATTTCTGGCACATGGTAGTAACTACACCATGAGATAGAAAATAAAAACTACAGAAGACATATTTAGACATTCTTACCTTCAATGCAAAACTTATTAAAAATTAGAATATTCTTCTTTTGCTAATAGATTTTCAAATCCATCCAACTTTCAAAGCACTTTCTTCTTTGGGAAACAATTAAAAAGATAATCTCTGTAATTCTTCAAATGGAAAATGCCCTCCCAGGAATATTACCGGCAAAATCAAGTTGCAAACTCTTGTTGCTTAAAAATTTCGGGATTGCGGCTGAGAGTGGTAGATCTGATTATAGTATAAATTACTGTATAATTTGATGAAAGATATAAAAGGAAGTGAGACTTTAAAATATACTAACTATTTTGAAATTACAGATTTTATATTTTTACATTGACAACGCCATTGCATCATCCATTAATTTTTGGCAAACGATTTTAACTCGATTGTGGATGAGATTAAAAAGAAACATATTTGGAAATTCCTTGTATTCACCACCAAATTTCAAAATAAGAATATTCTTCTTTTGCAGATATATTTTAAAATTCATTCTTCCTTCAAAGCACTTTCCTTCTTGGGAAGCAAGAAAAAAAAAAGGATAATTCGTATAATTCTTCAAATAGGAATTGCTCGTCGAAGCATATTACTAGCGAAATCAAGTTGCCTGTGTTCGTGTTCAGCATTAGCTTTTTACTATTAATTTTTGCTTTATCAAACTTCTCCTTTTTTTTTTTATTTTTTGCTGAAAAGTACCTAAAACGGACTCCAGCATAGGGCAAAAACGTAAATGGGGAAATCCAGTTAATCAATAATGGTTTATGGGAGAAATTTTGTTTATTTATTTAATTTTTTCCGGTTACATTACAACATGAAAAAGGAAAATTCAAACCAGTTCCATCTTATTAAAAGACTAGCATTCACATAAATAAACCAACTAAGTTTTCTAATCAATCATGCAAGGAGGATGGAAGTTAATTTCTTTTTCTTTTGTACAAATTTTTTCAACGAGATAAAATTTCTCTAGGTTTAATATTATTAGATTCTCATCAATTTGTATGTAATGATTACTTTTGATGCAATAAATTTAAAAATGGAGAAGTTTACCATCTTTCGGACATTCATGCTATTAGAGGTTAAAAAGAATAGATAATGCATATTTCTTATTCATGTACATTTATATAATTTATATATAATATCAAGGAAGTTTCAACAATTCGTATGAGTGATTGATGGCGCAACAAAATTAAAAAGGATAGCCTTTCCCTTCTTTCGGAACATTCACGCTATTAGACATTAAAAAAGAAAATAAATCAACAATGCACATTTCTTATTATAGAAGCGGGGATCTATTTGCAGCGGTCACGTACGTCATGGGTAAGTCTCAATTCCACTCTACCCTTGAATGCATTAGTGTTAGATGAAGAAGTTATGGAACATCCATTTCTCTATTATGAATAAGAGATGCTATGTAATGTGGCTGTAAAATATACCTTGTATAATATATATATATATTTTTTAAGTAGATAACCATTTACAGAACTGCAAATTAATTGTAGTTATCAATTGCCCTCTACATATAATTTTTGTTTTGTCGCCTTAGCAGAAATTGACTAAATGCAACATAATTTACTTTAGCAGTATACTTTACATGGATGAACATGAATTGTAATCAGTCATATTTTTAAAGAGTAAAATCCACCGTTACTTGTATTTACTCTATAAATATTAAATAACCGTACAAATCACATCCCTCTCTCTCTCTCATATGAGATGGAATATTGGACTTTCCGAGCGTAATAAAATATTAATGTCAATAATATATATAGAAATGTTGATTAACTTCTTGATATTTCGAAATATGAAAAATGAAAAAGAACCTTACTATGTTGTCATATAGCTAGATTGGGAAAAAGGAAATAAATATTACAGTTTTTAAAAAATATGTGAAAAATATGGTTCTTGCAAAAATAATTCCAAAAATATCACACATAAAATCGGTTTTTGAACATACGATTTTAAAATGAATTAAAATCGATTCTTTCTAAAAGGGGGATTCCATACAAATGCAAGAAATTGACTTTTTCATTAGAAAATGGTCAAAATCGACTTTTAGAACCAACCTCCCATTTCCTATACCTCCTTGCTCAAAAATTACATAACCCATAAAAAATTGTCAATTCACTTATAAAATAAAGATCAACATATAAAACACGATCCACACATCCCAACTTCTCAACATTTGCCAATAATCAAACGTCATAACTACATCTCATCCTTATAAAAACATCCAAATTTCAGAACATCTCTAAAATAATAAAACACAACACCTACAGTATAAAGACCCATCAACCATACTCCTTAGCTACAATTAACAGCTATAACTAATAAAAAAAGATAATAAGAAAAGGAAGTTACAGACCACAAGTCAAATAAGAAATTCAAAAGTTTCATTGGTTTATATACTTAATATATATACACAACATGTGTACAAAATATTCATGAATACATATAGTGATGAGTATCCAAGGATATCTCTACTATTGATGCCTATAAGCATGCATCTCCTCTTAGGTATCCGTCTTAGTAATAAGCTAAAGCTACACCATTTGATTTGGATCTAACTGTGCAATCTATGTACTGCCCCAACCTATACCTAGTAAGCTATGCAAAGGGGTCAAGCATGTAATATCAAAGTGGGATAAACTTGTGTAAGCCCTTCACATCTATTGCCACTTTAATATGTAGGTTGCCTCTTAAATAGAGCAAGAGGAGTATGAGTAGGAGCAATGGAGCTCTCCCCTATAGGCATTTGATACTCTAATATAGTTTGTAGAGAAGATGCATGAGATAAGTGGTGATAGGGTGAGTAATATTGAAAAATAACTAAATAGTGACCATTGGCTACTTTGCACTACCTATCAAACTTCCTTTCGACATATTTTATCAAGACTTTACTCATGTCCATTTTGGTACATAGCTTAATCTTTTGCTAGTTAAAGTAATCATTGCAATTATAGAACGTCTTCTTGACTAGTCCAACGATAGCTAAGTTCCTAGCAACCTTAAAGGCATTATTGTAACTCTTCGCAATATTTGTGGTCCCATGACCTAAATGAGCTCCCTCATCATAAGCAAGGGTCTACATTCTTGGATACAGGTCACTAAAGTATGTTTTAATATGTGGACTCATTGTAGAGGCCTCATCACAATACTTAGGAACTTATGGAGTTGCACTTGATATGTTGCTTTCGTTATGATTTTTTGTTTCAATTATTTGTTCTTAGCTCGTAAATTGAAGTTATTTGTAACATGGCAAATCTACTAGCGCCATGGCTAACCACTTGGTCACTCTGCATTCTTACCCTTTACTGTGGGCTTTATGCTAGCACAATTGTTAGAGAGTAAACAAATGTGTGTACGATCCTTTATCATATACATAAGCACACAATTTAAGAACCAACCCCAATTATCTAGACATTTTTCATCTACAAGTGCAAATGTTGATGACATAATGTCATTGGTACTATGTAACTTTGGTCGCTATGAGTAGCTTATGCTTATATTTCTCATATAGAAATGTATCATCAATGGGGATCACTGGCTTGAAAAAAAAAAAAAAATGGTTAATTGAATCATTTGCTCATATACAAAGCTATTAGTTAACTAGTATCGCTAAAATCCAATACATCACCGTACCTACAATGGAAAAATGCTTCAATACAAGGTTGAAAAGCCTATAATACTATATTGAAGAATGTATGGGTTGTAGTGTTACTATCTTGATAGTTCTACTCAACCAATGTATTTGAATCGACCTCTTGCATAGCATATAATAGGTGTAGGAGCACTTCATATGATTCTTACCACTTCCCATAAACTTGTTCAATGACCTTTCACTTAGCCTCTCGAACTCTCTTTAGATGTATAGTATATCCACAATGATTGTAAATGGTTGCTTAGAAATATCTTGCTTAACACTCAGCAATTCTCGTGCCTCCATAGTGATACATTAGGATATGGTGGTTAAGTCTAATTGAGAGTGGTCTTGGTTAATCTCAAACTTAGTGATTTGGAAACACATGGTATGCTTTTTTTTGACATGTTCAAAGCCTCTACCTATAAACCTTATCACTATCAGCATATTTTACAAACTAAATTTTCTTCTTTGACTGCACCATAATGTAGTTATGATGGTTTAGAATATGGTATAGTTTCACAACTTGCATCAAATATTCTTTTTTTCTTTTTGAAACCGAATGCTTACCTTAAATTCATCACTAAAACTCAATCACTGTTATTGATGCTCTCCTTAGATGATACATATCCACTACCTACACTAGCCATATAGAATGGCATAGGTTACAAACTCCTAATTGCATCTACATTTGTTTGGAACCTACGCTACCAATCATTCTTCTTACTCGACTTATGTGCCTAATCTATAGTTTGAAGCTAACTATCATTTTTGCCATTACTATCAATGGAGTCAGTGTCATTAGAATCCTTGGCAAGATCTACATAAACTTATTCATTCTTAACATATGTTTCCTTGTTGGCTTTGCTTGTAACTAAAATGTTGGCTTCAAGGCAATTGCAACTAATACTTGGTTCTTTAGTGGCTGGAGCTGTTTAGGATTCATATACATGGGTTTCAACTTGAAAACCTAAATAGTTCTCCTGTTCTAAATACTAGTTGCAGTAGGCATGTTGATTTCGTGTATTTCAATATAACCCTCCATTGAGCCATCAACTTCACCATATCTTTAGGAGAATACTAACATCTACCAGATGTTATAATCATTGTTTATAGGCACATCACAAAACAAATCCTTACTACCTCCTATAAGGAGGCACTTATGGATCAACTCAACTCAAAGCGTCATTATGTTAATTCGAAGATGGCTACATATTATACACACCAATTACTCATAAGTTGTCTCATATGGAACCCCAACTATTATCGTTGGGTGTCTAATGTAGCACACCTCATTCTCCAATATGATAATTGGTATAGTAAACCACGCTAATGTTATATTTAGTATGCAAGAATAGATCAAAATAGAATTGCGATTCGAAATTCCATTTTTTTTCCTTATATTTGGAAGTGTAATTACGATTCGATTTTATTCTCATTAATTATATTGACTTAAAATTATTTTTTAAATCTTTAATTAAATTATGACATGTAATAATTAATGGCATTTTTTTTGACATTCCATGCATTTCAAAACATAAGAAATGATTTATCATTCTTATCTCATTCCATTCTAGACCATTCATATGTACTAAATATGAAATAATATTACCCATTTTCTTATCTGTCTACATTTAAATGATGTGCTTTTGATAGATGAATTGGTCACATGTAAGGATAGAGTTCAAATACAATGTAACAATGCAAACATTGCAGACTAACATAAGTATTTCATAGGTTCATTAATGTTTTAGGCTAAAGTCTATAAGAATTTTATTTAGTGTTTGCAAAATATTTCATAAGTTTGTAAGCATTTTAATAAGTTCATAATGTATGCATTTAGAGTGTTTACATAATTATTTCTTACATTTTAGCCTAAAGTGTATAATTATTTGTAAGTTCATGAAAATCCATGCTTATACAAGTGTTTGCATTTGGAGTTCATAAGCATTTCAATTAGTTCATAATGTTTGTATTTGGAGCATTTATATAATTATTTTTTTTGGTTTTGGCCTAAAGTGCACAATTATTTACATAAGCATTTGTATTTGGAGTTCATATGCATTTTAATCAACAAGGCACTATAATGGAGTATCATATAAACATATTGGAAGTGATAATAGACATTTTAATCAGTTCTAAAGTTACGAATGTTCCAAAATATTTGCCCCCAATTTAGCCAAGATACATAATGACATATAAGCTATATCAACAACTTAGTAAATGCATCAAAAATACAATATGTAGACACTCAATTTTTGCTCGTCTTATTTTTGTTTTTTTAAAAAAGAGTCCTAATTCAAAAATAAAAAGTAAAAAAAAAATTGAAAAATGATAAAAATACAAAAAAATGAAAAAAGAAATATTATAAAGATTTTTTTAGGAAAGTAAAATGTTTTAGGATCAATCAATTTAGTTTTAGTTTGGTTCAAATAGTTTTATTTTAGAGAGTCATATACTTTAAGTATAATTTAATTATATTAAATGTTAAGATATGGGCTAACGGCCTTACAAATAAGCATTTGAGTATTGGCATTGGGTTAGATTGAGGTTACGAATTTGAATTTCATCAAGCACGCATGTGCTTCTTATTTTTTATTTCTTTCTTTTATGAAAATTGGTTGAGCGTAAGGGATTTAAATCTAATCAAATCTTTTGGATCTAATATGATAAAGATTTGTGATATTCAAATATAATTTGATTTTTACCAAATCGAATTTAAATTGATATAAAAAATTTAAATCTATTTTAAATTGATTTGCTTTTTGAATTTTATATATAATGATTGCGCGGTACAAAGGGGTTCAATTGACACACTCGTAGGCAACCTATGTTCTCGATCTTAACTTGCTGTATAGCCATCCATAACAGACCCCCTTCGTAATCTACAACTGCTCACTGTACCATCTAAAGTCACATATGGCTAGTGATACATGTGTGCACCATCACATTGTTGATAAGTTCCAGTCACAAGCCCATCATCCCTGATATAGCAATTCATCAATCATATACTGTCCACGTATGCTTGACTCACTTTACTATAGCACGTACGACCGAACTCTTCACATGCAGCACAACAACCCAATAGTAGCCATTGCTCCATCCTTCGTCTAGTAAGTACGCCATAGCACTGTTTACGGTAGTTGTAGTAAGTTTAACATGTATGATGTACGTCCATCCTCAACCATCAATACCATCACTGTACTTTCACATAGCTGATCTCCCTCGTGCTATTGTTAAGTATCTACGAGCACGATTGAGCAGCTTCAGCATATGGCTGCAAGCCACTGTCCATGCACGCCCAATTCATATCAACAATTTAGGTTCAGATTCTAGAATTTTTTTTATTATATTATTATTTTATTTATTAGTTATTTATTTATTTGTGTTTATAACATGATATATAAATAAGTATATGTATATATTAGTTTAGGAGATTTCTTTTAGCATTAAGTTGTTTTTTTTTGGATTTCTCACTTAGAAAATTATTTTTTAGAAATAAAAATTAATAAAAAAACCTTTTAAAAAGATTTAGAATGCTTTAGAGAGTTTTTTTTAATACTCTAAAATTAGGGCCTTTTTAGAATTTTATTTGAATAAATTAAATTAATAAAAATGTAAACTCGGTCAATTTTCAAAGTTAAAATAAACCAATACATTAAAGTTTTTGAAAAAAAACTATGGTTGTCTAATTTCGACTAGCGAATATGTAAGTACTTTTGAGGTGACGTTAAAATCTATAGAAATTTAGGTTTTTTTTTTTTAATTTTCTTTTGGTTTTTATTTTTCTTAAAAAATATTAAAAAGGATAATATTGATGAATAAACCTAATTTCGAAAAATAGATAGTGATATCTATTAGGGTTTAATAAGTTAGTTTTCGAATTCGAATTCGAAATCTTCTAGTTTATATTAAATTGAAATCAAAGATCAGTAGCTAAATCACAATCAATCCACCTAATTGATTATGATTTTTATTTTCGACTTTGGTCGGTAGTGACTCCAAAAGCTTTTTAAAGAACTGGAATTTTTCAATTTCTCTAGTTGAGGATTAATATTAAATGGATTAGGTTTAGTATTAATCGAAAAATAGAAAATCAAATTAAAATAATAAAAAACCGAAAAATTCAAGCTCGACACAATGTACTATCACGTGATCATAGTAGTTGTTATAATGACCATCAACAATAGCAAAAAATTGATGAAATTAAAAAAAAAATTGTACATTTTTTTATGCAGACAATGTAGAAAGAGAAATAACTTTGACCTAAATGATTTTGCAATAAAATCATGAAATTAGTCAACCAACACTTCAAATAGTGTAAATATATCATGATTTCGCATTTAATTTGATGAAAAGGGGTAGGTGATGATGATTGATAGAGAAGGTTTGGTTAGGGTTTGTGTTTTAGGGAGAGAATAAAATTGCGAATGAGGAAGAATAAGGAGGATGACATAGATATAATACGACAAAATTAGCTTCTTAAAAGCCTATTTAATTAGTGAAAAATAATCAACTTTTGAAAAGCCATTTTTTGTGTTTCTAAAGATTCCAATTTTCAAAAGTCGAATTTTATGATTTCATGCCAAAAACATTAAATCGATTTTTCAAGATCCAATTTTAGCAATTTTGTCAAATCTGAACTAAAAGGTTGACCTAGGAATAAAAAGGGATTAAGAATTGAGAGGATCAACCGAAATAAAATTGAAATCGAAATGGGTTAATAAAAATGTTATAATATAATTTATATTTAGATATAATGTAATAAAAATTATCTACATTTTTGAGAATTAAAAATTAAGATATCTTTATAGTTTATTTTTTTATTTTTCTTTAATCTGCATTTTTTTTAGCAAACTACTATATTTTGTAGGAAATTTATGAGAAAATAATATATTTTAATCTAGAAAAAACTTGGTTCTTATAGGAATCAAGCTAAACCAACTGGGTTAATTGGTTGATCGAAGTCATTATTGATGAGGATCAAATGGGTAGCTCAAATCGATTTTATGGAGGGGTTAGTTTGAACCGAAGGGTTAACTAGACTTTGACAATACTGGATTTTGGTTTAGTTTAAAATTATATTTTCAAAAACCAATTTTGAGTGTGGTATATTTTGGATTATTTTTAAAAGAGCCTATTTTAGGGATTTTATAAATATAATAATTTTTTCTTTTTCTAGCTATTGATAGAAATCTTTACATAGAATCATACTAATTACTTCTATTCATTTATTAGGTAGGATTTGATTATAATGATTGGATATGATAAGTATAAAGATGATTGTATAATATAAACTTATAGTGTTATGTTTGGTTTATACAGTACTAGATAAAAAATTTATATTAAAAAATTAATTATTTATATTATAAAATAAATAATTTTTATAATATTTAATAAAAATAATATTTATTAACTTAATATTATAACATGAAAGGATATTTTTGGAAATATAAAATTTTTTTGCTTTTGTCTTGTGAATTTCATTTTTATATTATAGTACAGATGAAATAAAATTTAGACATTTTGTTTAGTTCATCAACTTAACTTTTATTCAGTTACTAAGCAAATTTACAAACCAAATTATGGAACCAAATTTTTTGTTCAGTTTAGTATTATAAAAATTTTGTAACCAAATGCTACCTTAGTATCTTTTATTGTCCTTTAGTGCTAATTAATATATAGTAGTTTTAATAGTACTTTAATGCCAATTATATGTACCTATTTGTATATTATTAAGATAAAATAAGGGGTTTTGGACTTTCACACCCTTTTTAATGATTAAAATTACTTACATGTCCTACAATATTATGTTTAAATAAGGGAAAAGTATACTTTTAGTTCTTAATATTTATCCATTTTACTGTTTGACAACCATTTTTTTTTTCTATTTAAACCCTTAATTCCTTTTTTTTTTAGTACGATTTCCATTGAATGTAACTTTTTTTTTTTTTTTGGGTATCATAAGCTTCTCATTGGCCTTAGGATAGTTGGACAATGATGCAGGGATTTGCACTTTTGCACCCTTTTTTTCTTCAAGCCCATTTTTCTTATTTTAAATTGTTTAAGTAATTTTTTAAATTACTTTAATGTAATCTCTTGTTTTTTTTTTCATATTTTTATATAATTAAATAATTTAATATTATTTTTTAATCATATGTAATTAAATATATTTTATATTATCATTTTATTTAATGATTGGAGACCAATCTGAAGTTGACGTGTACCATGTTTTGATGGATAATTAGGTGTACATGATAGAAGTCTCACTTTTGTAAAGTTTAAAGAATGTTAGAACTCAAATAGAAAGGGAAAGAAAAAATTGAGTACAGATAGAAATGTTAAAGATTAAAAAAGTGCTTCTTCCTTTAAATATATTGAAACAATATAAGAAATATTTTGTCGAAGGTTCTTTTGAGAATTTCACTAAAAGATGCATTATGATGATTATTTAGTCCTTTCATATTTCATTAATTGATTATTTGAAATTATTTAGTTTTAGATATAATTCATTGATTTGGTAATAGTAGCCAAAGCATGGGATGACTCACACAGATGGGATGAAACCAAACTTGGATTCTTGATAGACGAGTCCATTATGGCGAAGTTGGGAATTTTCAATCCTTCCCTTCATGTAGTAAATCCGAACAACAACTTACAGGAGTTGTGCCGGGTTTATGATGACGACGGAGAGGTGAAGTACATTATAATCTCATGGCTTAGGAAGAGATTAACACTGAGTCTGTTGATAAGTGGGATTGGATTTGAAAGACTTTAACTATCCTAAGGATTCGGTATCTGATATGGCACATTTTGCATAATAGAATGCTAACAAAGGACAACTTATTGAAACAAGGCATAGTAGTACAAGGCTTATGTACATTCTATAGCAATGAAGTTGAAAGTTTGCATCACCTATTCACTAATTTCCCATCAATCAAGCAAGTTTGGAGATCCTATGGATGGAATGATATACCATTAAATTAGAACCATAATGCTTATTGAATGGATTAGGAGGAATGCTTATATTTGGAAAATTAAGTGGAATTTAGCTACTTACCTGAGAGAAACGCTTTTCCTATTCATTTTGAGAGGAATTTGGTGAAAGTGTAATGAATGAGTATTTCAGAATGGATCTAGAGGCCAAGATTGGATTCAAATTATGCGAAAAGAGGCATATGAATGTTGGACCATCAATAGAAGGAGGAAGTTGATCAACACAACATCCCTAAAAGTTGCTTATGGATGAAGCCATTAGTTGGTTAGATTAAGTTGAATACTGATGCAACAGTGGAATAGAGGGGGTTCAAGTTAGCTATGACTGCTATAGCAAGAGACTTGAAGAGGAAAATAGTTAGAGGAGGGTGGAAAAAGACTACAAGAGTGATACCCTTAGAAGTGAAAATTATTGTGTTAGGCTTCGCTCTCAACATGGCTAAAAATGAAAAATGGGAGAAAATCATCTTAGAATCGGACAGCTCTATAGCTATGATTATGTTGGAATGGGGATTATCTAATGAAACCTCTAACTCATCTATTATATAAAGATGCATTAATCTCATAACTAGCTTTTTTGACTTTGTCTTATGCAAAATTGACGATGATGCAAACTTGGTAGTAGGTGAACTTGCAAATGAGGGGTTCATTACAGAAGCAAACTCTTCCTTTCATGTTAATTTTCCTATTTCTATTTTGGACTATGTTGTTTTTGATTCTGGGTGTGACTAGAACATTTGTCTTAGTTGGAGGTAACTTAGTGTAGAAGAACCTCCTGGATGATTGGTTATTGTTGTACTGTTTGACTTTCTTTTGGTTTTAATGTTATGGTTTTAATACATTGGAAAAAAAATTTTTAAGAGTTAGGTTATTTTAATGAATCTTTGAGCAAAAAGTAAATATGGAGGCTTTTCTAAATTTATTCTATGGCTAAACATTCAGAAAGGTTCACTTTATAAAAGGGATAAAGCTAGTAGAAATATTCGAACTTTTCTATATTTTTTTTTTTGATACCTAAACTTTAAATTTATTCATTTCAATATCTCAACTTTTTAAATGAGATAAGTTAGAATTTTTGTTATAACAACCATTATAAATAACATTTATTTGTTTTACTTTAAAAACTTGAAGTACCAAAATGAAATAAAAAATAAAATTTGAGTATTAAAATGAAAATAAAATGAAAGTTGTTGTACTTATATTATTATTTTACCATTTTATAATAACAGCTATTATAACAGAGATACTAGTTTATCTTTTTTAAAAAGTTTCGGTACTAAAATAAATGAATTTAAAGTTTAGATACTAAAATGAAAAAATATATAAGCTTAGGTACTCATATTAGCTTTATCCCCGTTATAAAAGAAAAATATATCTATCATTGACTGTAATTGAACATTTGCAAAATATACCAAATAAACTTATAGAATCCATTTTTGGAAATGGTATGTACAACACATTTCTTTATTTTATTTTATGTTTAATTAGTTGCCATGCTTGATATCATTCTTTCAATAAAGTAAAATTTATTTCAGTTAATGAGATTTTAAAGTTATTCATCTCTCTCTCTCTCTCTCTCTCTCTCTCTCCTTCAATTATGATTTCCAATTTTTACTACAATCCAAAAATTATAGAATTTATATATAAAATTAGATCAATAGGATTGTAATGTCACTTTTAGATTGTGTTGTTAGGAATAAGAAATTATAGCAAAATATTAACAAAAGCTAAACCCCTTTCTTTCTCTATCTTTTTTATTCTTTCAAGTGAGGTAGCAATAAGGTTGCAAATATAAAGGAAAATTATGAAGCTTAGATGTTAGCAAATTTGGGAGCACAATATTTTTGGAGATTTTCTAAGAGCAAGTAGGTAGCCTTATTGTATTAGGTATCCCTTTAGACCCTCTTCTACTAGGTAGTTATGAGTGATATGATTGTCAAAATCGTGATTCTACTTATGTGATTTTATAAGATTACGACTTTAAGAAGTTCTTTAGAGTTAACCTGTGTATAAAATTGTTTTCTCATAAAAACTTATGTTTTTAAATGATTTTACGTATGAAATTCCATAGAAACTTATGTTTGTAACTGAGTTTACTAATTTTACATATATGAGTTAAATGGGCAAAAAATATTGTGCAAACTTCATTGACTATTAAGGTATTAAATTATCTTTCTTATCTTATTCCAATTTTATTGCTCTTTCTCTTTCTCTATCTTCCTCTCTCTCTTTTAGTCCTTTCTTTGATATATATAGCGTTAGTCTTGGTTTTATCTCCAATAGAAAAGTTTATAAGAAAAATTATATGTTTATACCATTTTTGGCAAAAAAAAAAAAAGTTTATACCATTAATAACTGAAAATAAGTTGAAAAATTTGCTTTTCTTCAAAATTACGAAAAAAATTAGTTTTGACCTTACTTATCCTTATTTTGTGAATATTAGATTATAAATTAAGAACTTTTTTATGAAAGAACTAAATTTCTTCATTTTTTTTATTTCTATTATATATTTCAAGTTTTTTATAATTACTATAAGTAAATTTTTAGTTTTTTGAAAGCTATTTTATATAAGTTGTAAAAACATACATTTCTACATTTTGATATTAAGCTTTCATCTTATGAGCCCTCTAACGATTTAGAATTGAGAGTTTGATAACCTTGCTGAGTGGGTAGTGAGGGTTATGAGATAAGTTTTGATTAGTAATTTCCTAAATTCTACTTCAACAAGGCGAGTTATGATGTGCCTTGGAGCTAAGTTATCATAAAGTTTTATTATAGTAGGCAAAAATAGGTCCTTTGAGCTATTAAAGAAAACATAAGATGGATGGTTTAGGGATTCCAGTAGCTTTGTAAAGTTATTCTCCATATATGACACATTGAGGAATATTACACGACTTAGGTCTCACTTGATATTATGCACAAATAAAACCTAAGGTTCACTTGCTACTAACCTCCAGCTACTAACAAGATTAGATAAGAGTGTAAGAAATATAATTGGAGAAGGTTTCTTGCAAGACCATAGAAGAATATTTACAAACAGTAAAATAAGATGATTCTAGTTATAAAGGATAAGGGCTATTTATTAGTAAGCCCTTAAGGTTACAAAGAGTTGCGTGAAATTACATAAAGGGTAATACATGGTAAGGACACCTCGTACAATGCTAAAAAGGGTAAATGGGACAAAAGACAAAAAGGTATATAGTACAAAGTTTAGAAAAAGCTGGGATAGTTAGTGCATTGCTGTTGAATTTATATTGATGGTAGTGAGGTATTGGAGTCGAGTTGTTTAGATGTGGGAACGGGTCGATAGAGAAGGATTCAAAGGTCAGAATTAGGGACCTCAGCACTAGGAAAGTAAGCCGTACGGGGAGGGATTGGGAGCTCTGTATTTATGCTGGAAGTAGAGCAGAGAAGGGTGCATCTAAGTTGGTTATATAAAGAGTTCAATAGTAGGCTTTCCTGATACTAGAGCTCGTCTTAGGCGAGTTGGGAAGGCTAGATTCTTCCCTTACAAGCCCATACATGAGCTTGAGTAAGGGGACATGATGTCGGTAGTCCATTAGCTCCTTAAGATTGTTGAAGATTATCTAGTTCAGCTTCCTCCTTGGGCACATATGGTGTTGGGTTGGTGACTTTGAAGGTCGGCTGGCTCCAACTCATAGGCGTTATTGTTGATCTACTGGAGGACTATAAATGGGCCATTTGCTCTAGGGATAATTTGCTTGTCCTCTTGGTAAGGAACCTTTCTTTACTGAGTTGGATCTAAACTAGATCTCTATGGTTGAATGTAATGCTTTTTGGAACTCCATTGCCTTGCTCCCGTTGTCGAGTGTAGACACCTTAGTTTTACTCCCTTGTAATATATTTTAAGAATAAAGGAAAATGGTCCTAATTAATAAAATAAAAAAAAATGCAGAAAAACACAAAAAAAATTGAAAAAAAATAAAAGATACAAGAAATTAAGAAAAATAGATTTTTTTTTGTGTTAAGTTGTTGGGTGACATAGACTTGATGATTTCATTTTTAGCGTTGAATAGAGTCCAAGTGCACACAATTGTTAAATTGGGTGTGATTTCAAAATTATTATTTTTTTGTTTATTTAATATTTATTTATTTATTTTAGCATGTGTATAGGTGATCTAATTTTAGGGTAAGGCATTTAGAATTTAAGTTTGGCTCGACATTAGGTTTATTGTTTTATTTTATTTTTTAATTCTTTTTCTTTATTATTTAAAAAAAAAGGGGGGATAGGGGGTTTAGACCAAGTACAAAACCTGGTTATTGTTGATAGCGAATAAAGCCGAGGGCCTTACTATGGGAATAAGCCTATGTATGTAGGGGTGAGAAGCGCTTGCTTTTGTTTTTTTTCTTTTTTTTTTTTTTTTCAGCCATGCGTGTACAATGCATACATAGGTTGGGGCTTATAGCATGAACCTTATGTGTGACTACGTGTTGGCTTCCTCCTCCAGTTTTTCGCAAAAATGAAAGAAAGAACTCCATACAATCCCCTCTCTTTTTGACCTAAGTAAACCGATTTCTTGGACAAATTTCATCAAATTAAATGCAGAAATTTAAAGAAGACTTAGGATGTTACTAATTAGTACCCATTTCTTATCGACATTCGTTCATCTTCTTGGTTAAAATGGGCATTAAAATGACTTTAAGCTTAGATTCTGAGATTGATCATCAATGGCTGATTCAACCATTAACGAAGGTTTCCTTCTTTGGTTACGCTCTAAACTGTATAAAAGGACCTCCCCAAGTACGATTATATCATCAACTTTCATCCTAGTACTTGAAAATAACAATCCCAACTTCTTTCTCTCTTTAGGCCCGTCATACTTCTCTCTCTCTATAATAATATTTCAACCATAGTGACGTTCAAGCAAAGCTAATACTATAGGAAGCTTTCCTAAGCTCCAAGCTTTCCAATGCGACCTCCTTTGCTCGACGCTGTAACCTATAGTGACCTCCACCACCACTAAGGGTTTGCTAGTGGTGGCTTTAGATTAAATGGTCACTCCCTATGCCTCCTTGTTTGAATTTGACACCATGGTTGAGTTTGTGGTGTCTTAAAACCTAAGGACCTAACTTCAGTTTGTACCCAGCCACCACTACAAGTAGCACGCACCACCACCATCAACCAACCTCCTTTAACCATAACCTAAACCACCTCTAAACATCAAGGCATCATCCTTATACCTCCCTTTCCCAATACAAAACACAAAAAACCGCCCTTACCTATCTTAAAAACCCTTTAAAGCCACTCGAATTGAGCATGGTTGGTTGCTTTCCTCCTCTTTTGTGTACACATTTGACAAATACGTGCAGACTGACCCATAACTTGATAACTTGGGTTCGTACCTATCCCTTGCCTTACACGTTCTTCAACCTAAGTCTGCATATGCTCTTCTTCATTTTTTTCTTTTTCTGTTATTTATCTATTTATTTTATTTTGTTTTCTTTTCATAGATTTATCTATGTGTTTACTAAAATTTTTTTTTTTTCATAAGTTAGTCTAATGTACAACTATTCAATTTTTTTTTTAATGTGATACAATATCTTTTTCTTAAAAATAGTGAAATATAATAAATTGTAATAAATAAATAAATATTTTTTCTCTCTTACTTAGAAAAATTAATAGTTTTAGAAAATAAATAAATAAAAAATCCTTTATAAAGTTAAGACCCTTTCAAAATTTTCAAAATGACACTACTGAAATCTAGGACTATTTACAAAAAAAAAGTTAAAAACTTAAACCCGATTGTTTTTTTGAATTAAAATCAATCAATAAATTAAAGTTTTATAAGAACAAACTATGAAAAGTTTAATTTTGAATAGTAGGTACATAGGTACCTGTAGACAATTACGGGGTAGCTTAAAATAGTGAACTTTTTTTATCTACCCATTTGTAAATAAATTTATTTTCTTATTTACTTCTTATTTTTGTAAATAGAATTAATTTTCTTTAATTATAAATTAGAATTCATCTTTAATATTAAAAAGGGCTATTTTGAAAAATAAAGTTAATCTCAAAAGGTTAAAGTGGTACTAATTTAGGGTTTAATAGGTTAGCTCCCGAATCTAAAATCCTTAGTTTTCAAAAATTTTTTTTTTTAAAAGAATGAGTTTCTGTGTAGTCTAGTAGCTAAGTTATAACGGATTCACCAAATTGGTTATAACTTAACTTTTTCTCTTTTTCCTGACTTTAGTCGAATGGCGACTTTAACTTTTCAATTTGAAAAGAAAACCAGAATTTTCCTTAATTTTTAGTTGAGAGTTTATATCAAATGGGTATAAGGTTCAATGTAAACTGGATTAGGAAAAACGAAAAACTAGAAATTTTAGGCTTGATGGCTTAACAACTCTACTGGGGGAGTCAAGAGGCCCGCTACTTAAGACCTTTCGATATTAGAATTATTTTTCAAAATACCCTTTCTACGTTATATTTTCTTTATTTATATATTGTACTACCCCTTGCAAGTTAACTAGTGGCTGTTATTAGGGGAATTATTACATTATGAATGTATGGTAGATATGATAAGAATTAGGCTATCCTAAGACCTCAAGAGGGGAGCCATTATATAAGCTTTGAATGTTGTAGGGGAACCACTTTCCGGGACCAATTAGACTACTCCACTTAAGCTTCAATATGATTAATGAACCACTTCCCTAAAAGCATGTGAGATCACAGAGCTTAAGGACTTTTAGAACCTACTCTAATTGTATTCATGAACCCTTTCCTAAAATTAGCAAATAAACATGATATGGTAAGATAAGAAAAAAAAAAAAAATTAACTATGAAGTTTCCTAATCTATTCCTTGTAAATATTTTCTTTTCTTTGCAGAATATTGATGTAATTCATATATAAATAGGATAATTTTGATGTAATTTTCTTTTCATTTTTTTTTTTTGTAGAAAATGATTAGTTCCTCTCTCGTACTAACCCTTTCCAAAGAAATCAATATCTACGAGCCTTTTGAGTCTAGAGGAATACTCGAGAAATGGTTCCAATTTTTTAACCTATCCTAGTAGAATATGATTCAAAATGAGATTAGGCATGCCCTTTTGCTAGTTAAGATTTAGCCTAATGTCATCATGGTATAGGCTTTGGTCTATTTCTAGGACCCCTTGGAATCAATATTTTTGTTTTGGCCTATGTCAACTAAGCCCAACTGTTTTAGAATACTCTTATCTGTTGGGAGTCCTCTTCGTCAAAAGTAGATGGTATGTTCTAGATATCATAGGTGGATTAGCAAAGATCTTAATAAACAATTAGGCCTTTGAGAGTTTGTAATTTGCAAGATTTGGGTAGATTGCAATAGGAGAATCATTAAGGTGGATGATTTTTTTACTTAGTTTTGATGGAAATCAAGCTATAAGACCTTGACCTGCAGCTAAGCTCAAGGACTAAAGGGGTTGGCACGATGAATCCTTATGTTCTAATTAACCCTTGTCGAGGTTGAATACTTACTTATCGAGTCATCTCTAATGCCGTGCTGTATGATCGCCCTTTATTCTGTGGCATGCCGAGTTGACGATTACTCTTTATTGCCGAGCCACCCAATCATTCAGCATCATCCTTGTCGAGAAGCCGAGAGAGTCAACCCAGACTGATTAAGCCATCCTTGCTTAGACAAGCTTATCTATTTGTACTTTTTTGCTCGCATCTTCTAATGACCCCACTAATGACGCATCGCCACGTGTACAGTATCACATGTAGAATCTGTAGCACCGATGATTATTTTCCTTGTATATTCATTTTTTCCCCCTTGTAATATGTAAATTGCCCCTTTAGGAGATGCTCTTTTTGTCTTTTCTCTTTTGGGCAAGTTGCCCTCATTTGCGGGTATAAATATCTCTGTACTTGTAGTTGTTTGTAAGAAGATTAGATTACCTTCAATACACTTGAGTACTTTTTTCCTTGCATAAACACTGCTTATTTAATTTCAGCATCACTCTTATCCTTTCCCTTAAGCAAGGTTAGATAGCGAGTAACCTCATTGGACCAATTCGTGCATCATATTGAATTGTATTGTGGGTCCTTGGAAGATCCTTTGGTGTGTCATATCCTTTGGAATTGTTTATGGGTTTTTGCTTACTTCTCTATTTGCCTTTATCGCTCTTTTTGTATTTTTCCCCATTAGCCCTTTTTTAGGCTTTCTACAAGCTTGGACCCATCCGGTAATCGACCTTGTTTGTTCTTGGTCACGGTTCGTATTAGGTTTGTAACCCCATCCAATTATAAACAGGAGCTTTTTTGTGTAAACCTTGAAGTCTGGCGATAGTATAGGATTAATACTTACATACTAGTAGCCTTTGGGTCTATTTTGTTTCCTAATAGGGTATTTCACATACACTACATAATTGTTGAATTAGTAACCCAATTTTTAGAAGGGAAGTTTTACATCCCAATGTTGTTAGTTGAACAAGCTAAATCACTTAGTTGTCTTCAAGAGGAAAAGAATGGATACTTGAAAACCAATATGGCCTTATTCATGGTTTGGTTCATCAGTCATGCCCAAAGTCATGAACTTTACTTCTTTCATAGGAAAGGCATCTAGACGATGAACACCATTGATGCGTTTACTTCATCATTGAATTGCCTAAAGACATTGCTATTTATTACTTGGTTAGTGCTTTCTAGAAGATCCATTTTGATGATATCTCTTGGGTTGCTAGATGGACTAAGGTAGTTGAGTTGAAGAAGAGAAAGAAGATGGGAGAGGAGTTAGGACACTATAAGACGAAAAGGAACTAGTCTTAGGGTTTTTAATAAAATGAAAAGAGAAAATAAGTCAAATTATGTATTAAAAACTTTAGAGATGCAATGTTAATAAAAATCCTTTTCTTGCAACATCATAGTCAATTTGCTAACCCCCTTTTTGCATTTATGTGCCCTCATATTGCATTACTCATTTCTCTTGTCTTTATCTATAAATATTCATTGTTGGTTTTATTAACTTATGTTTAAATAATTTTAAAGTAATGTGAAAATAAAAAGGAAAACTTTTCTAAGTAGATTTCTCAAACTCATTGTAAATATTTGATTTTACAAGTCCTTTTCTCAGTTCCTCTCATTTTAACTCTTTTCATTCTTTTGTCAACCCTTACTTACACATGCTTTCTAATGATCAAATTTTTCTTCTTGTAGGTAACCTTTTGAATACCTATAGTTTGTCAATAGGCGATTGTAAATATTTAGTCTCTAGGCTATTGTAAATAATGTATTAGGAAGCACATTAGCCCGACTTACAACTTCCATTAGCCCTATGTTTATAATCTCCTCATCAACGTTGTTGACAAGTGTACAACTCGTAACAATATCTATCTTCAACTCATCTTCTAACTAATGTTGTGTCTCAAGAAACTTAACTCCATTACCGCATAGCATTTCCTACCTCCATAAAAACCTTTGTCCATAAGGGACTATTAGAAAATTGCAACAATACATCATAGACAAATTCCTAAGTTATGTTTGAAGGAGGATGGTTCTTCTAAGAGATAAGTACCATGTGTCTACTCTAGTTCCATGTTTTAGCATTTTTGCTCAAGAATCTCCATGGCTTTATGAATCTATGCTTACTATAGAGTAAATCTAATGAGATAGATGGTAGTAGGTTATGGTATTTTTTTTTTCAATTGCAAAATGTAAAATGTTTGTTGGATGTTTGCCTTTAGTGGTAATTCTAATCGATAAGCTACTGTTCTTATCTTTTCTAACACCTTATGGGGTCCATAATATTTTGCATCTAATTTTTGTAATCAGTACTTCTTAAGACTTCCCTATCTATAAGGTTAAAGATTCAACAAAACCATGTCTCCAATTGCAAATTCTTAACCAGTCCTATTCTTACTTTCTACTTATCTCATCCTGTGTTGTACTCGTTTAAAATGAAAACAAAAATTTTTTATTATGTCTTGTTAGCTTATCAATAGGGAATCGATTAGTTCATTTCTATAGTCACTTAGAATGCAGGGAAGATGAATTAGAGAGGGATAACCATAAAGTATATGAAAAGGAGTTAACTTAGCACTAATGTGGTAATTAGTTTTATGCCATCACTCTGCTAATGCTAGATATTGGCTCCATCTTTTAGGATTTTCCCTCATTGTAAACCTTAAATAAGTTTCTAAGCATTTATTCATTACTTTCGTCTGCTTATCTTGCTGCAAATGATAGGCAATCAAGAAGTTCATCTCTACCCCCTATAAGCTAAAAAAACTCCTTCAAAAAATGGTTCACGAGCATAGGATCTTTATTGCTTGTGATATTTTTTTTTGCATCAATTTATAGATGTTCTTTAGATATAAGTGTGCTACTTGAAGTGCTTTATAGGGATAAGGGAATAACAATAAAGTGGTCGTTTTTGCTGAAATGGTTTATCGCCACCATCATTACCTCTTTTTTGTTGGACTTAGGTAAGCCCTCTATAAAGTCCATGTAACTTCTTGCCAACATCCATTGGAATGTTAAGTGGTTGAATTAGGCATGGAGTTGTAACATGCTCAAATTTGTAGCATTGACATATATCACATTCTCTCACAAAATATTGGACTTCCTTCTCTACTTTAGGTTAATAGAACATAAAAGCTACCATCCTATAAGTCGCATGATCCTTCGAATGTCTACCTAATATTCCTACATGATACATATTTAATACCTTTAGTTGTAACTCCATTGAAGGCCCTACTATAGTCTTTCCTTTCCTATGTAAAACATCCATGTCATAGGAGAAATGTTTAACTATCTTCCCTATTTAAATTGATCATTTTGTAGCTATTAAGTAAAGTCAAACTCTTCTTTGACTCCTTTTTAACTTTGGTATGGTTGCTGTTATTGTCATGTGACATAATTTGAACTCCTTCACTTGTGATAAAGCATTTGCTACCATATCGGTGTGGCTACTCTTATATTAAAATTTACAATCCATGCCCAAATATTTTGTTAACCACTTTTGCTAACTTGGCATTACTAAATGCCATTCCAACAAGAACTTTAAACTTTGATGGTCAATATGTTTCACAAAATGTATTCTCAATAGATAATGTTGCCACCTTTCAATGCACTAATGCCATTGATTTACGTATACTAATAAGCCTATATGCTTAATGGGTAAAGTCTTGCTTAAAAAAAGCAATATGATGCTTATCTTGCAAGAGCACTGCCCAATTTCGTCCCTACTTGCATTAGTTTCATTGACAGAAGTCTTAGTGTAATTGAGCAACTTCAAAATAGGGGAACTCATGAAAGCTAATTTCAAACCTTTCAACAGCTACTTGAGCATCATTATTCCACCTAAATTGATTTTTTTTTTTAACAACAAAGTTAGAGGCCTTGAAATCACTCTAAACCCTTAAGGAACTACCTATAATACCTAACCAACCTAAAAATCCTCTTAGCTACAAAAGAGCAGTTAGTATGGGCCAATTCCCAATCATTTCCACCTTCTCCAAGTAGTACCTACCCCCTCCTTCATGATGATAGTGCCTAAGGTATTCAATTTTGGGAACACAAAAGGCATACTTCTTTTTAGAAATAACTTTTCCTTCTCCAGTACTTTAAACACTATCCTTAAGTGTTGTGCATGCTCTTCAATATAGTGCTATACATTAGGATATCATAAAAAAAAAAAAAAATTTCATAGATAAGGCTTAAACTCATAGTTCATTAGTCTGTGAAATGTGGAAGGTACATTGCTCATCTTAAAGGGCATGACAAAAAATTTGTAGCAGCTTTCATATGAATGGACTATGACTAGGATGAATTATTCCACTCAACAACATCTTATGCACCGTATCCTCTAACATAGTTTTTGAATGGAGGAATACCTACATGGTCTTAGATTGCTAGTTGGTGATTGTCCATACAAGTGAACCTTATGATTATAATCTCTAAGGTAAGGTAGGGTGGGGAGGAGTACTTCTTGGTACTCTTCAATTAAGTTGAGTATAATAAGATGTAATTTCACATCGCTTCCATTAGAAACATCCACTCTATTGCCACAAACTAGCTATCGTTGTACTTAGAAAACAATAGAAGACATCAATTTAAGAAATTTTTTACCTTTCATTGGGTATATGTCTTATGTTCCCCTTACAGCAAATATTGCTAGTCATGCCATGTGAACTCTATGGTTAGAGTCTTGAAGTTCCATTGAATTTTTCTTGAGGACATCAACTAAGGCATGTTAAGAGCTAAGTCACATTGGGTGAAAGGTAAAAGATACAACTTAGCTTCAAATTTAATATCTTACATTTTCCAAGTGAAAGCCAATAACTTGTAGCAACTGCATAGCTTAGCCCCATTAGCCAAAGTTACTATAGTGGGTTGAATTTTTATTATTGCACCACCTTCCTCTTCTTAAAATACCCTCTTACTTGCATATTAATATCTACTCTAGCACCCTCCTCCTTTATGGAACACAAATTTAGCTTAGAGAATTCTGTTTGTAACCCTTCCTCTTTAACCTCTTCCACTACTTCATCACCCCCTTCAATATCTCTTTCAACTATTAACGTGTTGATTTTTATTTTTGTAGTGATGGCTAGGTCTAGATGCTTCATCACACCAAAAGCACTACTTTTCTCAGGGTTATTTTAGTTAGTGGGTTATTATTTGGTAATGTTCTGGAAGGGGTTGGTATGTTCATGTATTTGGTAAGCATATTATGTTTTTGATAAGTTGAGGAAGTAGAACTGAGCTGGATTGAATATGTGGGGTTAGAAAAAGCAGGGGCTCGACTGGTTTTGGGGGATTGATTAGTGGATAGAAGAGCGGTTTCTTGAAGTTTGGCCAGGCTATAAGCTTGTTGGATGGCTTAAGGGTAGAACATTTGTATAGGGTATTGTACCTCTAGATGGAGGTTACTCAGGAAACAGCTTAGGAGGTTCGATTAGGAAAGTTGCAGTTAGGTAGTCAAATGGTTGAATTCATCCATGTATTCCTATAACGTTACAATCATTGGAAGCTCTTTAAGTTCAGCCATCGAATCCTCATACACTTATTCACTAAATCTTGAATGAAAGCTTAAGTAAGCCCCTCCCAAGTTACGGTGTTAGAATATACTCTTGGCTTTTAATAAGTTTCATACCACTGGAAGGGTCTTTCCTCCAAATGCATGACAACAATCTCAGTTCGAGTTGTTTAAGCATTTTATCAATAAAGAAGAATGTTTCAGCTTGCTTAAACCATTAACTTAAAATCTTCGCCATTAAAGTAAGAAAACTTTGTCTTTGAAATACGTATAGGTAATGGATACACAGTCAATAGATTCTTCTCTAGGTCGGACTCCTTCCATATATCCTTGTCAATGGCCGTGCCTAATGAATTTCCACTCATTTTCACACTAACGGGTAACTGAGAAATGCTACTTCTTTTATTTAGTTGTCATAGCAACTCTTCCATGGACTTATTTTGCTACTTTAACAAGCTTTATTGCTTCTTCAAGGTCTAAGAAAACATTTTAACCTAGTCCTCCCATTGCTCAATTTGCCCCTTGAGCACATTACAAAGAGCTTCCTCCATTTGCTTGAATTCCTTGGTTTTGGACATGGTTACCATAACTAGAGCTTTGATACTAATTGCAAATTTAAAGGAAAATTATGAAGCAATATAGAGAATTCCAAATGCAAAACTAAACTTGGATGCAAGCAAATTTGGGAGCAACAATTTTTATGGAGATTTTCATTGATTTTTTTCCTTTACACCAAAATTGATATATATATATATAGTATGAATGATCCCTAGGTGGTCAGAATATTTGGTGGATGGCATGTGCAAGATTTTCCACTATATTGTAATTTGTTATGCATATATAATTAATAAATTCCGTGTACTGATTTTGTATTCCATTTGTGGTACAATATCTATATGAAGGCCTTTATTCTAATATTAACACTGGACAACTTACAATTAGATATTATATTCGGCCTTAATCCCATCAGCTCGACCCTTGACTTCCATTAGTCCTGTGTTTGTAATCTCCTCATCAACATTGTCGTCAAGTGCACAAGCCATAACAGCACGTCTTCAGCTCATCTTCTAACTTATGTTGTGTCTCAAGAAACCCTAACTCACACTGCTCCATAGCAGCCATGTGGCATAAAGGTCCGAGTTTAAAAATCCAAATATAGCAGTCATCATATATATGTATATATATTTATATATTCTTGCTATCATATGATGCAACCTCCTCAAAATTAGGGAACATCCATTTCTATTGATAAACGTCAATGGATTCCTATGTGTAATTATTGTACAGTTTTTCTGCATAAATTCAGGTTATATATGGGTCATGCAATTTTGCGGTTTAGTTTTATAGGGCCCTAAAAGTAATTTACCTTATCAAAATACATGATCTATAAATCACATTATCTACATATCAAAACTTTTATCATTTACTCCGCTGATCATTCATAAAATAATTCATAAAGTAAAATATAATTCTAAGAACTTGTATTATGAGCTGAATGGTGATAACAATTTAAATTATAATTGTAAAATAAATGAAATTGAATAAAACTATATCTATGTTTAGGTAAAATATTACATTGATAATTTGTAAATATTAGTTTGCTAGTACGTAAACAATTATTAAATAGTCACTCGTGCTTAATCACTGCAACCCCTTTTGTGAGGAGCTACCTCTTCTCTCGAAATTATGGGATTATTTTGCTTTGTTCTTTAGAGAGAGTTATCTTATACCTCTAAGCAATTGAAAATATAAGATATCATACTTTCATATAATATTTTAAATGAATTATGTGCAATAATCAATAAATTCAGTTTAATTCTCTATCTAAGTATGTGGACAACGGTTACTTGCACTAGTTGGGCAACTTTTCCAATCAGTGGTAACATCTCTTTGATTCATTTCTTTTCATTTTTGAAAGCCCTTGCTTCTCTTTTTAGGGACTCATAAAATATGTCAAAATCAAAATTTACAAGTATCATTCAAACTTCCATCCAATAAAATGACTATCAAAGTAAAAGAAAAAAAAAAAAAAGATAGCTAAGTAATCAAAACTATCCACTTTTGTAACTTCTACTTTCACATAATCAATCCATGTCAATATTACATCCTTGGTCTATATTAATTTTATAAAATGTGAAATAGAAACATATAAAAGTGCATTAAAAGAAAAAGATTTAAACTGAAGGAACAATGTCTTTTTTTTTTTTCCTCTCTATGGGGTTGTTACTAACCTATTTTCAATGACCTTAAGGTACTTGAGAAAAATTATGATGTAACTTCTACAATATTTAAGTAAAAAATTACGATGAATTGATTTTAAATCTATCTTATGCCCACCCTATGCATGGATTCCTTATTTTTGAGAATAAAAAATAAAAAGATAATTTAATATTTTATGTATTATCTAGAAAATGTTTTCCATTAAAGTATTTATTTCATCAATGTACATTATAACATATTATAATCTGATATATCATTTTCGTATAAATAATGCACTAAAATGAATAGTTGAATAGTAATTTGCGAAAATGGAATATGAAATGTAATAGCCTTTGAAATTATATTTAATATGGCAAAGAATTATGGAAATGCATCAATAATATCATATGAAAATCATATATTAAAAAGGAAACAACTTCTGAAATTATATATTATAATATGATATAATAAAAAATAAATGTAATTAACAAAATTATAATAAAAAATATTAGATAAAAAATGAAAGGGTAGAAGTTTCTTAAATTGTCTTGGATTACTGCTTTAAATATAGCATTTCCTTATATATATATATATATATATATATATATATATATAAAGTTTAGTGAGACAGCAATAATTGCCACAGCTACAATTTTTAAATAATTTGTACAACGGCTCTATAGCCATTGAATTTACAGAAGGGGGAAAAAAAAATTAAATGCTGTTTGTTGGTTCAACCATCAACCCCGGAACAATTACTCCTATCCATATACTCGTCTGCATCATTTGATGTGTGCCTTCAATGTTTCCGTCAGAAAAGTCAACAATGGCAAGTTGCTATTAAATTCTAAACTAGCCCATGTGTAATTTCTGACTTCATTTTACCAGGGAATACACGAAAAACAAATAAAATGACAAGTTAAAAAAAATGAATATAATGTACTGAGTTTACGTTGGAAAATCTTAAAAGAAACAAAGTATAATTTGATTCTCACATTATCATATGGCAAAAATCTCCACAAACCAAATATCTAGGATTTGTTGCTCTCTTCTAAATTACCAAATTCACTTAATAAAAATATTAACAGACAATGCATTCATGCTATGGGTGCAAAAATAATTACATGTAATACTATAAATAATAAAAATAATAAGAATTTAATGCACTTATTTGAAAATAAATTTAAAAAAACTACTCGTGGCAACAAAACCAAAAAATTCAAATTGCTTTCCCATAAGCAACAAACATAAACAGTATACTCATCGAAATATCATTCTTTTGATATATATATTATAGTGTGTAATCTTTTGATATATGTTTTAGTAATAGAGTATCGGCTTGTAATCCTTTTTTGGATTGTTTCTTTCGGACGATTGCATGTTATAGGTTGGAAGCTTTCATTCTCATTGCGAAAGTTTCATTAGGCTACCAAATCAATAGGAGGGAAACCTTTATTAGTCTTTTTTTCTGCCCTTTTGTATTTTTTTTTTTTTTCCTTTCCAGGATAGCAAGCTACCAAAGAAAATTTATAGTCCTTTAGCTTAGGGGATTCAAAAACTTTCAAATTGAAATTGCACCCATGCAAGTTTTCTTTCTTTTTTTTTTTGTTCTTTTTTCTTTTTTCCAATTTTCTCTCCTATTCCCTTAACACTCACAAACTTAATGATCAGTTCCAAATTCTTGTCGTTTCACCATAATTTTGTAATTTTATTTTTTTTCATTCCACAACATCTATATACCATGCACGAAAAATATTGTAGTCATTTACCCATTTTAACATCTTTTCGTTTCACCCCGATTTTTACCTCCTCCCATCCATGGACACCCTGGAAGGGGGGAAAAAAATTCCACAATGCAATCAATGTGATTAGCCAAAATTATGATTCAACCTAACTTAACCTAACAATACCTTAAATGCGAAAACAATAAGTTTGCATAAATTTGGAAAAAAAAAATCATGTAAATGTAAATGAGAAAGCAACCCATATTAAAAACAACAAAATTGAAGACAAACAGAGGGATTGCTTTGATTTAGTTTCCACATTTGTCAATTTCACTTTTTAGTTCTCCATAAGAGAGGGAGAGAGAGAGAGAGAGAGAACGTAATCAAAAAGCGGGAAAAAAAAAAAAATCAT
This sequence comes from Lumnitzera littorea, assembly GCA_024138015.1. Classification (NCBI taxonomy): domain Eukaryota; kingdom Viridiplantae; phylum Streptophyta; class Magnoliopsida; order Myrtales; family Combretaceae; genus Lumnitzera; species Lumnitzera littorea. Next base: position 68,412,356 of record JAMXBB010000010.1, read on the forward strand.
CAAAATCCTCGTTAAATTGGTCGTCGCCTCATCTTGTGTGTGGGACACGGGGTTTGTCACTGACTTTTGGTTTCTTCGAGCGTGTATGTTTATTTTGTAAAATCAAAATTGGAACAACTTTTTCAAGGCATATGATTGTAAACTTTATCTTGTTTCTTTAAAACATAGACGAACAAATGTGAATAGACATTTCGCAGTACCAAAATCCTGATCTTTCACTAAATGTACACAATATTAAAAAACAATAAAACTAAAGGGCCAAATACAAAGTGTTTTTGCTAATTCCGCAACTGCAACGTGACTGTTTAAATTTCAACAATTTCTATATTATATACATATCATTATCCTTTTTTCCAACTAATACAAATTACAAACAAATACATCAATTAATTATTTAGTCATATAACCTTTTCTTATGTTTATTCGAATGAATTTATCCAAAAAAAGAACGAGAGCAAGCAAAGGAGACTTAGCTTACGAAGGAAAGTGTGTCTGAAAGTTCAATATTCTAATTGATCATTGTGGCCATTACATTTTATTAGTCTTTATATAGCCAATTAGGGCAAGTTTTAGGTATATGTAATTTACAAAAAGGATTCCTATTGGAATAAGAAAGATACATAGTCTATAAGGGCAAAGTTGTAAACAAGAGAAAAAGATATTCATTTATAAAAGAATAGTACGGATGTTAGAAAATGGGGAGCACGTATCAATTGTCCATTATGTGGTCCTTAAGATGCTATTTATTGAGCAGAATAGATTTTGAGCAATCAAGTTAAGGTTAGATGCTTAGTAACTCGACAGCTTGGGTGTTCCAAATTGAGGAAGGATTGGTCTAAGGGCTAGCCCATTGTCTCTTTAGCCTCGACTGGTCAGCTCGAGGTCGGGTCAGCTTAGCTTTGGTGCTATATCAAGTTAGTAGCAGGTAGGTTCAATGCTTAACCTTAGATTGATATGTTGAGAAGGGGTTGGCTTGGAAATAGGTTGGACACCTTTGGAGTCACTTTAATGGGATGGAGAGTAGAGTAATTTGGCAGGTCAGATTGGAGAATGCATCATTCTTCAAGGCTTAACTCTTGGACATCTCAATAATCCATATGGGTAAGTCCTTAAGCTCAAAAGTAAGTGAATGGTCTGTGATTCCTATCATCCCCTTTGTACTATTTGAGATTTGGGATCAAATTTGGCTTGGTTGATTGTTGCTCATCTTCGAGAACACATAGATGATGGTTGATGATGTTAAAGGAGTCTAAGACCCCATAGTCTTCAGATAATTCAATTTTACAGACATTAGAATCGATCCTTTCAAGCACTCTAAATAGTTCATCGACTTTAGGAGATAACTTGCTCTTCTTCAAACATAGAAATCAATCTTTACTGAGGTGGATTTAGACCAAATCACCAGGCTAAAATTCTTTAATCTTTTGTCCTTTCCCTCACCTCTCGAGCTTAGTGGCAGCTCAGCTTAGTTGTTCTATGACCTTATGATACATTGTCTTGATGGCCTTGAATCTTTCTATAGTTGGTTAATCATCACTTTAGCTTGGAAGGGGTGCCTAATCCAGTGGAAACTTAGGGTTGAATCTATAGTCGATCTTAAATGGTGACATGATTGTAGTTCTATAGACGGTCTTGTTGTAGTTGAATTCAATCATAGGCAAGCATTGATCCTTGATAAAGGCATATTTTTCATGTTTTAAAGTGAAAATTAAGATAGAATTATTATTAATTTTATAGAAATTATTAAGAAATGGTACTTAATTATTTTCATTTGGACATTTCAGGAATTATAGGATTCAAGAGTAGAATTACAGACGATTTAGAGGAGTTTTACACAGAGGAACAAAATCCGACTCAACATGCATAAGTTAGAATTGAAGGCAACCAGCCTACACTTACACTGGCGGCCTTTAGAGTCTATGTTGCCGGCCGTGCCTTACACTTATACCACTGCCCTTCATGAAAAGAAGTTTCATGCAAGTCAACCCTAAGTTTTCTCATAAATAGCTTATGTTTCATTGTTTAGGAGACTTTGAACATACTTTCCTTAGACTTAAGAAAGTTGTAGAATAGTCTTTAGATAGTTCTTGAAGAATTTTTTTGAGAGAATCGCTTAGATCAATGAGAAGAATTTGCTTTTGCTGTGGAGACTAAGTTAAAGTTACAATTAAAGATTATCTTTTCCAATATAGAATTAGCGACATCTATTTCAATTATTCTTATGTAATTCTGTGAATTACTTATGCTTTCAATTATGAATTTCCTTGCGCTTTCAATTATGAATTTCCTTGCAATTTCAATTATTCTTATGTAATTCTGAATCCATGGCTGGCTAAATTTATTTGTGAGAATTGATGAAACCCAAGATAGCTAAGATGATGATTGTGTTCATGTTATAGGATTAAGAGATATATGGATGATTCATGATTGCAATTTTTATGATTTGGATTATAATTGTTAGAAACCCTAATGATACAAGAGTTGATATAGGGTTTATTAGAAATTCTTAATTGATTTGATTAATCAATGTGGAAGTAGAGTTAATTTAATTAATTATAAATTATCTAGAAATTAATGTGATGTTCGGCAATTGATTATTCACTAAGACATTAAGAATAATTGATTTAGGACATTAGACAATCATAGTATCGGGAGATATATGATTGTAATTTAGAGTCTACTGTTAATTGGAAGATGCAGAAGCTGACTAATTAATTAGGAGTTTAAATTCTTAAGTTTTAAGGTATAATAATTTCACTTGAATGACCATATAGCTATTAATCTATATAATATAATAATAATTTGATTGGCATAATCTAGGATGGATTCTGTTTTCCCATAATTCTCAATTGATTGCTTAATTTTAGATTTTTCATAATTATTTATTTTCAATAGATTTAGAGTAATTATTAAATCAATTAATTTAATTTTGATTTCCCGAATATTGATAAGAACTAGTATAGGATTAGTAATTTCTTAGGCTTTAAGGGATCGACAACTTTACTTTCTCTGTATTACTTGATTTCAACCCAGTATACTTACTGGAGTATTCACGATATATATATTTTAAGCAAATCAATCCCAATCAGTGATGTTTTGACCAACAGCAACTTGAAGTAGCGTTCCCTTAATCTTATTGACAACCTCGGTTTGTCCATCTGTCTATCGACGGCAAAACGTGCCAAACAATAGTTTGGTTTCCATTTGCTTCCATAATGTTCTCTAGAAGTGGTGCATGAAATTTAGGTCTCGGTCTAATATAATGGTCTTGGGTACTCCATGGAGCTTGACGATCTCTTGCAAGAAAAGAAAAGAAATAATTGAAGTATTGTTAGTTTTGGAATGGGGCAGAAGTTTGCCATCTTATTGAATTGGTCCACAACTACTATAATGGAGTCCTTCCCTCAGGACGTCCTTAGTAGTCTTAATAAAACGTCTATCCTCAGTTCGGACCATGGTGTGGTTGGGATTAGCAATGTTAAATATTGTCCTTGCTCGGCTTAGCTCTTTGCCCTTTTGCAGGTAACACATCTCTCCAATATAGCTTAGACATCTCTCATCATCCCTAGCTAAAAGAATCTAGAGGATTGTATATCATGAGTTCGGTGCTTGCCAAAATGTCCAAATAATTGTCTACCATATGCTTCATGCACTAGTAATTTTCGTATACAACAAGTCAGGGTACACAATCTTCTCTTTCTAAACAAGTATCCGTTTTTCCTATGATAGTCATCAAGTGTTTAGCCTTCTTCACATCTAGCATAGATCGGACCAAAATATGGATCCTTAGCATATAAATCCTTGATCATAGAGAAACCAAGTAACTTGGTCTATAGCTCGGTTAAGAGGGAATGTCGTTTTGGTAGGACATTAGCCATTACATTGTTTTTGTCGTTCTTGTACTTTATGATATAAGAAAATCCCTCTATAAATTCTACCCACTTGGCTTGTCTTTCGAACAACTTGGGTTGGCTCTTTAGATACCTCAAAGATTCACGCTCAGTGTAGATCACAAATTCCTTGGGTAATAGGTAATGTTGCCAAACAGTTAGAGCTTGAATTAAGGAATATAATTCCTTATCATATATAGAGTAGTTGAGTGTTGCTCTTCTAAGCCTTTTATCGAAGTAAGCAATAGGTCGACCCTCCTACATCAGTATAGCACCTATGTTTAGTTCAGATGTGTCACGTTTCGCTTTAAATACTTTACCAAAGCTCGGTAGAGCTAAGATAAGGGTAGTGGTTAGCTTCTCCTTCACCTCTTCAAAACTCTTCTGTTCCTTCTCTCCCCACTTAAACTTGACATTCTTCTTTGACAGCTTGGTGAGTGGAGCCATAATAATACTGAAATTCCTTATAAATTGGTGATAAAATGATGTTAGACCATGGAAACTTCGCACGTCGGCTAAGCAGGTTAGCATAGACCATTTGGTAATTGCTCTTACCTTCTCATTATTAACTTGTATGTCGCTAGCACTCACAACAAATCCTAGAAAGATAATTTCAGGTTAACAAAGGCTACATCACTTTAAATTGGCATAAAGCTCCTTGGCTTGGAGTTTTAAAAAGACTACTCAAAGGTGCTCACAGTAAGTCTCTAAGTCAGGGCTATAGACCAGAATGCCATCAAAATATACCACTACAAATTTCCCTGTTAGTTCTTGAAGCACATGGTTCATCGATCTTATGAATGTGCTCGGTGCATTTGATAGTCTAAAAGGCATTATAAGCCATTCATATAATCCATTGCATGTCTTGAATGCGGTTTTTCACTCATCTCCTTCTTTTATTCAAATCTGATGGTATCTAGATTTGAGATCAATCTTATAGAATACTCTTGCTTCATTCAATTCATTGAGCCTTGGTATGGGATACCAATCCTTGATGGTAATGTGATTGATTGCTCATCTATCTATACATATCCTCTATATCCTGTCCTTCTTTGGCATTAATAGAGCTAGTATGACACATGGGCTTAGGGACTCTTGTACATGCCCTCTCTTAATCAACTCATTTACCTACCTTTACAGCTTGGTAGCTTATCCAGGGTTCAGCCTATAGGTAGGCTTGTTTAGTAATGTGGCTCCTAGCTGCAAGTCTATCACATGTTCAATGCCTTGGATAAGAGGCAAACCTTCTAGCAATTCACCTAGGAACAAGTTGGTAAACTCATCTAGAAGGAATTTCACCTTGGTAGGTGGCACTTCCTCCTTTGAACCTCCTATCTTAAGCAACCTTTTGACTAGTAGATAGGTTGGCTCTTCAAGCATCATTTCTCTTTTCAACTCGACTTAAGTCATTACCAAAGCTTCTTTCTTTAGAACTTGACTCAGTTGAGTTTGCATATTTTTAACTTGTTCTACAGTCATTAGGCTTTGCTTTACCTTCTTGCCCCTATATTCTAAGGAGCATGTGTTCTTCCTTCCATCGTATACCACATTTTAGTTAAACATCCATGGCCGTCTAAGAAGAATATAGGACACACTCATGGGTATTGGATAGCTTCATCAAGTGAACCAATATTTATAGTCTCTAGAATATCTCCAATCTCGCACTTCAACCTACTAATGAATCGGGATACAATTCGTTCTTTAGGATCAACAATTTCACAACGGATCATTAACATCTGGAGCTCCTTCATGTAAGCATCAACACTTGATCCTCCTTACCTCAGCACCTGTAACCTTTTGAAGGTGTAATGTAAATAATTGCTTAGAACAAATCTTCATCTCATGACTTTTTTCATTTCATCCCAATGCCTAATTTCATGTTCTCCTTCTCTTCTACAAGTGGCTTACAAGTTTTTCTACCACAAGACAGCATAGCTAGTAAACTCTAGAACAGCAAGTCTAACCTCAGGATTATTAGGTACCTCATGATATTCAAACTACTTCTAAATCTATCTACGTAGTATAAGTAGTCCTCACCATCACTACTCTTAGAAAAACTAGGGATATGCATCCTTAACCCTTCCACTCTAGGAGCTTGGACATTCCTCTCCTTTAGTTCATAATACACTTTTGCTTCATCACCTACTTCCTCATCCTCTTTTTTGATCTCATCTAATGCTAGTTTGCATACAACAACTCTGTTTACTCCTCCAGCTCAATATGGTTGAATTGGGGCATTAGCTCGATTCTCGATTGTATTGATCATTGCCTCTCTTGGCTATTCATTGGGTGGTCAAAATAGGGATCATTTTTGGCCTGTTGTTTATCTTCATTTATGGCAGTCACTAAACTATCCATTAGGTTAGTAAGTCTATCTAATCGGTCATCCGTAGATTGAGTAGTGAAACTTTCTTGTTGACCTTAGCCATTTCTTCTGCCACTCTCTTGGTTACCTAGGGTTCCTTGAACATTAGAATCAGAATTTTTTGTCTATTACAAGAGATTAATAGCTAAAACACAACTCAAATTTTCCTCCTAAAAACTACAACAAAACATTGCCTAATATACCAACAACTATTATAACCAACATATGAAAAACCACTCAAACACTTAACACTCTATTTTGCGAACAAGAAACAAAGGAAAATAGAGTACTTAATTTCTTTAGCACTAAACACTTTCTAAACACTCACAACAATGATAAATAGCTTTCACAATACATTGTAACAAGTTACTTAGAGTATGAAGTAACAGAGACTTGCTGGGAAGAATGATATATGATTACTAATATCATATAAACCAGGGGTGGGTTTGAACCGGGAGATGGTCCGAAGGATAAATGGAAGTCGAGGTTTAAGTAAGGGTCCTTGTGCACCAACAGTGGATATGACTCACCAATGCTTCATATGAGCTTAAATCGTACTTGATATGACGCATAAGTGTAGTTGAAGGGTACTTGCCTCTAATCCACGCTCACAATGGACTATGTAAGAGTAAAACAAGAGCAAGTAAAGGACACTTAGCTCAAGAAGGAAAGTACATATGAAAGTTCAATATTCTGATTAATTCTTGCAATCATTACATTTTACAGGTATTTATATGGCCTAATTAGGGCAAGTCCTAAGTATACGTAAATTATAAAAAGGATTCTTATCAGAAAAGAAAAGATACATAGTTTACAATGGTAAAGTTGTAAATAGGAAAAAAGGATATTTAGTCATAAAAAGGATAGTACAGATGCTAGAAAATGGGGTGTGTGTGTTAACTATCTGCTATGTGGTCCCTAAGATGCTATTTGTTGAGTAAAACAGGTTTTGAGTAGATCAGGTCTGGGTCAGATGCTCAAATGTTTTGAATTGAGGAAGGATTGGTCCAAGGGGTGGCCTATTGTTTAGTTAGCCTTGGCTAGTTCTCAGGTTAGGGTTGGCTTAGGATCAGGTCAGCTTAGCTTCAGTGTTGTATTAGGTTTGCAACATGCTGGTTCAATATTTAACCTTAGATTGATGTGTTGGGTTGGCTTGGCAATAGGTTGGGCACCTTTGGAATCTCTTTAATGAGATGAAGAGTAGAGTAATTCGTCAAGTTAAACTGGATAATGCATTGTTCTTCAAGGCTTAGAGAAAATTGGAGGATGTGTAGCTTAAACATAAAACAAAGAGGCTTATAATGTGCTCTACCCAACCGACAAGTGGTGGAAAAGTAATTGGGAAAGGTGTTGTACAATGTTAGAAAAGCAACAGGAATCATTATCTAAAAGATTGTGTGCAATTAAGAAACAAGTGTTATTTCTATAAGGCTAGAGATCATAGAATAATGGATTGCCCAAAGAAAGTTAATAGCCCATGCTTTATTTGTAAGAAGGTGGGACATTTCTCAAATAGTTGCTCAGAACACTAGAAAACAAGTGTATTCACTATAAGACAAGCTTCTACAAAAGTAGGTTAAGGAGGAACTGGACCTACCAATTAAAAAGCAACTATACGGGGTTTTCAACATAGAAAGATCATGCATAGAAGCGAATGAACTTGAGATGGAGCTTACTTCTTAGGATGCTTATGATACTGAAGACACCGAGTTAGTTGTAGGTTAGCAGCTTATGATTTTCTCTTAAAAACCATAACATAAAATAATAACAATTAAAGCAAATATTTTAAAAAACATCTAAAAATATTTTCAAGAAACATTATAATATGTGATACACCCGTATATACCTTGTTCAACATTGGAGCTACGCACTCTTTTATTTCAAATGAAATAGTTGAACAAATAGTAATACCAAAAACTACACTAACCATTAGTTTTGGGGTTAAATCACCAACTGGAAGTGCAATAGTTACTAGTGAAATAGTAAAGTCTTGTCTTATTGGGATATTTGATCATGAGACTAAAGTAGATATGATAGTACTTCTGATGAGAAAGTATGAGGCTATACTAGGTATGAATTAGATGCCACAATATAAGCAACTATTGATTGTCAAAGAAAAGAAGTGATGTTTAACTCTTTAGATAGAACTAGAGTTACATTTGTTGGAGAAGTAATATGTTTTAGACAAAAAGAGTTAAATTTGGTTGAAATAATTGTAAGTAGTGAGCACCTAGCTTGGAATTGGTGTTTGGTATATGCTATGGGGGGAGAAAAGGATAAACTAGATATTAATGAGATCATAGTGGTAAAGGAATTTGCAGATGTATTTCTAGAAGAATTACCTTGATTACTACCTAACCGAAAAATAGATTTTTCAATAGGCTTGAAGCTAGGCATAGAACTAATTTCAAAAGCACCATATAGGATGGCTCTTATCGAACTCGAAGAGCTTAAGAAACAACTACAAGAATTATTAGATTAAGGATTTATATGACCAAGTGTATCTCCTTAGGGAGCTGCTGTGTTATTTGTCAAAAAGAAAGATGGTTCCATATGACTTTGCATTGATTATAGAGAATTAAATAAGGTAACCATAAAAAATAAGTATCCTTTACCACTAATAGATGACTTATTTGATCAATTACAAGGAGCAAGTATATTTTCTCTTATTGACCTTAAATCAGGATACCATCAGTTATGGATGAAACTAGAAGATGTACCCAAAATTGCTTTTCATACCTAGAATGGTGATTTTGAATTTTTGGTGATGCTTTTTAGATTAACAAATGCTTTCATAGCTTTCATGGATTTGATGAATCAAGTTTCCAATCACTATTGGATAAGTGTGTTATTGTTTTCATCGATGATATACTAGTATATTCTACTACTCCAGAATAACATGAGGAACATTTAGGAATAGTGTTACAGACTTTAAGAGATCATAAGCTATATGCCAAGTTGTCTAAGTATGACTTTTGGTTAAAGGAAATTTCTTCTCATGGACATAAGATATCTAGCAAGGGAATATCAGTAGACCTTAAGAAAATAAAAGCCATTGTTGAGTGGAAAAGGCTTGAAGTAAGGATTTTTCTTAGTTTAGTAGGGTATTATAGAAAATTTGTGCAATGCCCTGACTTCTAGGTCTTTGCTTAATTTTTTTTTTTTTAACCTAAGCTTTTGGTACTTGAAGATAGTTTGTTATTGCCATCCTTGAGTTAAGGATAAGGTAGAACCCGTATCCAACCTGCTTTCTTATTCCATCAACAATTACTTCTAAATCATTTCTTATTTAATATGACAAACAACAACGTAAGCCATCAAATTAGAGAGTCATACTAAGAGTATCATAGTTACAAACTTTTCATATAACATAGTATCTCTTTTACAAATACACATATCTAGACTACCATGACTTTACTAAACCTTTAGTGAAGTAATACCTATTGTCTTTCGAAAAAGCTATCACTATGTACTTAAGCCATATCATGTAGTCAATGACTTCTCTCAAGAGCCCATCTTCAACTGGAGTTTTCGAAGTCTCCTTGTCACTCCAAATCTTCTATCTATTCATTTGTAACCTAAGGATAAGAGAAACTTATCCCTTCATCTACCGTGAGCTAAGTGAGAGAGGATGGATAGACAACAATATTCATAACATTCAAGTAGTTAGTCTAATTATGTTCTCTTATAGTTTCCTAACCAAGCAATGTAAACGCGACAAGAGTGTACCATGGTCATGCATGTTAACATATATAGGAACTTGGATAACATATAAAGTGGTTGGAATTTGGATAACATATATAGGAACTTAGCAAACATTTCAGCCTAGTAATAACCACATAAAGTGGTTGGAAAATCTAGCATATAATTGGCCCAACAAATATAATGCAATCTTGATATGCTAAAAAACTCAACTTTTACAAATTAAGTATTTCACTTGATAATCCCAACTTTTCATATGGAAACTAACCTAGCAACATCTTGGCTTTTAGAAAACTTAACCTATAAGTCTTCTTCATACCATGCCATGAATGCATTAGATTACACACCAAGTAAACCTATTAAATTCGAGCAAACTTATTTATCACTTGTTACCTAGCTTTTACTTTGTAGTTTTGTCAGCTCTAGAACCTTAGTATTGGGTTCACTTAGGTAAATACTTTAGAAGATAGACTTGGTCCTTATATTCTTTTCCAAGATAACATAAATCCCAACAAATGTCACATATGCATTCATCGGCATTGACATAACAATCACATAGTAACAATTATAGCAAGTAACATATAACTCACCAAGCGATGCATTAGTTTGTAGCCAATTTCAGCCAAGCCATCGAATAGCACATCAACTTGCAATCGATATTTAGTTAAGCCAAAACATCACATAGCACCAAAAGTTAGGAGTAGACATAAGTCTACTTGAAGCACATACTTCATTTACTTAGCTAATGATACATTCCCAATCTTACTCGTTAACAGGAGCTTTCTCTTCCACAAATTCACCTAGCAATCAATTGCGGGTGATGGGTGTATATATATATGTAGTTCGTTATAAGTTGATTCTAATTTAGTCTTTGAGTTTGATTTTGAGAACTTTTGAAATAGCCTGTTGTTACACTATCCTCATTTACAAAGCATAATTTCTTGACCAATAAGGGATTTTTATAAGTTGCCCAAAACTGCTAAGTCCTCAGAGTTAGGTTCTGGGTAATTCTATAGTAATCTTCTCTAGTCGAAAACCCTCTGAGTTACCATTTGAGCTACACTAGTGTCATTCATAATATTAGTTTTATCCTCTGACGTAGCTCTTGAGTTTCCTTAGGTTAAGCCCCTAACTAAATTTTCCTCTTAGTTACCCTCTAACTTTGTTATCTCTAAGGTTTTTGGGAAAATAAACTCTACCTAAGCTTCTAAATCCCCTGTTTTACATTTAATTCATAGATTTTGCCTCTAAATTATTCTCTAAGTACCATTATAATAGAAATTTCATTACTAGAATCTTCTCAATCATCCTCTGCCTTTAATCAATTTCCTATAAGTAGCAAATTTACCAACTTCTTTCCAAGTTACAATTGTGGAATTAAATTAAAACATCAAAGAACACTCCAAACCAACTTTCCTCAGTTTCATTACTTCTTAACTCTTCATTCATTACATCGCAATTCATCAACTATTTCAAATTCACTAAATTAATCAAATATTAACTTCACTAGTTAAGGCCAATTCACCATTTCCCATAACTTCTCACTTAATCAATCAACCCAATCACTCTAAAATAGTATAAACACTTCATTAACTAAACCATCTTAGAATCCAAGTGAGATTATTAAGAATATAGATTATTTGTCACTAAAATCAACATTTAATACCTAATTTAGGACTTGGATATAGTTTTGCAAGAAATCTCTTCATAGCAATTCAATATCAATATACGGTAGTTTACATAAAAATTTTGAAGGTGAAACTATATCAATAGCTTTATTTATTTCAATATCGAAAATTGTTTGATTTCTTTAATTTCTTAAGGACCTATATGATAACTACCAAATTTATACAAAATGATGTTTTTTCTAGGTTCTATACATGAAAATATGTATGAATAAATTTTCCCATAATTTTCTATGAACTTTTTATATTTTTACAAAATTACTCAAAATCAGATAAGAGTAGGACCTTACTGGAAAATGGAGCTTCGGCCACCAGTAGCTCCTCCACCATTGTTAATGTAGTTGGGCGATGGTTGCTACCCCTTATGGTGGCGGCCTTTGGTTTCCAATAACTCCCTAGCTACTCGTGTACTTTGAAGCTCAGTTTTGCACCCCAATTTTGCTATTTTTTTTCCTAATTTTGTTCTTTAATCCTTTCAACTCCCTTAGATTTTTTCTAAACTTTAATTTGCATAAACAACATCTTGGAGAGGATTTCTGAATTTTCTAAGCTAAAGGATGGTGAAAATGAAAAATTTCTCTCTCTCTTTCTCTATCTTCCAAATTTTAAGCTTGTATATTGCATGTTCAAGCCTATTTTAACTCCAATAGCTATCCAAGACACTTCTATGCCTAAACTAGGAATTCCCAGCTATTCCCAAGGGTTTTCTCATAATTTTCATTAATCCCTAAGCTTGTTTCGGCTAAAAATGTAATTTATCAAGTATTTTAATTAGTTTCGAGTACATATATATACATAATAATTATATGCGTGGTATATACCTAAATTCTATATATTATTTTTTGTCACATGATATTTTTATAAGTCAGATAATTTATTTTTATGGCCTTATTATGTTCCGGGGTCAAGTTCCCAATAATTATTGATTATACTTAGTAAAAATACGTTTTATTGAAATTAAATAACATAAATACTTTATTTTGAGAAATTGATATTTCTAATACTATTTGTCTAACTTTTATGAATTTATATTAAAATTTTGTCTAATTTGAACAAAATTGTCTGAAGGTCCTAAATTGTTCTGAACACTCTAATTTGCATTGGTATCAAATAGTTCGGATATGGTTATTCAACTTAACCTGTTTCTTAAACTTCGCGTAACAGCTTTTTTTTATTACATGCCTTTGCTATACTTCCTACATCAAGTGGTCTGGTGCTCTAAGTTTTGGGTAGCAGGTCTAAAACTAGGTCTCACAATTTGTTAAAGATTTCTCAATGATTGCTAAACCACTTACTCAGTTAACACAAATGAATGAAAAGTTCATTTGGAATGAGAAGAGAGAACAAAGTTTCTAAGAATTGAAGAGACAGTTAGTTTATACACCAATACTAATGTTACCTAATAGTAATTAACCCTTTGCTATTTATAGTGATGCTTCAAGAAATGGATTGGGATGCGTGCTAATGCAAAACAAGAAGGTCATAGCCTATGCATCTCACTAATTAAGACTATATGAGCAAAATTATCCAACTCATGATTTGGAATTTGCTGCTGTAGTGTTTGCATTAAAGATTTTAATACATTATTTATATAGTTAGAAATATGAAATATACATCGATCATAAAAGTCTCAAGTATCTCTTTACATAAAAGGAATTAAATATGAGATAGAGGTGATGGTTAGAGTCAATAAAGGATTATCATTTGAACATTAATCATTGTCCAAGAAAGGTAAATGCAATAGTAGATGCCTTAAGTAGAATTATGCAGAAGTAACCTCTTTACTTACAAGCTAACAAGAACTTATTTGAGAATTTGAAAAATTAAACCTAGAATTTATTTGGCATGAATTAAATGTGAAATTAGTAAACTTAATGATTGAATCCACGTTTATAAGTTAGATCAAAGATGCATAAAAAGAGGATTCAACTATGCGGATGATTCAACAAGGGAAGGAGCAAGGTAAGTATCCTGATTTTGACATCAAGAAAGATGGATTGATTTGAAAGAACCAAAGATTATTGTGTACTATTTAGGAAGGAAAATTTAAAGGAGGCACATTACTCTAGTTACATAGTTTACCTTGGAGCTACCAAGTTGTTAAGAAAAATTTTTGGTTAGAAAGAGTCAAAAGGGATATAGTAGAATATGTGGCAAAGTGTGAAACTTATCAAAGAATCAAAGCAGATCATCAAAGACCTGGAGGATTATTGCAATCTTTGCCAATCCCTGAATGGAAGTAGGAACAATCACTATGGATTTTGTAAGTTCTTTACCTAAAACTCCCGTAGGTCATGATGTCATTTAGGTTTCAGTAGATTACCTTATGAAATCAATACATTTTCTACCTATCAATATGACTTATTCCGTAGAAAAGTTGGCAAGGATCTGTATTAAGGAAATAGTTTGATTACATGGAATTCCAGCTAGAATAGTTTTTGATAGAGATCTTAGATTTGCCTTGAAATTTTGGATAAGTCTACAAAGGGAAATGTGGACTAAACTTCATTTCAGTACAGCATATCATTTGTAAACAGATGGACAATCTAAACGGACTATTTAGACATTAGAAAATATGTTGCTTGCTTATGTCATTGATTTTAAAGGAAGTTGGAATATCCATCTACCTTAAATAGAATTTGCTTATAATAACAACTACCATTTGACAATACCGATGCCCTCATATGAAGCATTATATGGAAGGAAGTGTAAATCTCCCCTATTTTGGGATGAAATAGAGAGGATAACTTTAGGGCCTAAATTAATACAAGAAACGGCGAAAAAGTAGTAGTAATTAGGCAAATGATGAAGGAAGCACAAGATAGATAAAAGAGTTAGGTGGATTTAACACAACGACCAGTGGAATTTAAAGTTGGAGATCATGTGTATTTGAAAATAAGTCCAATTAAGAGTATTGATTGTATAAAGACTCAAAGGAAGCTATGTCCCCGATATGTTGGGCCATTTGAGATCGTAGAAAGGATTGGGAACTTAGTTTATTGCTTAGCACTACCTTTGAACCTATTTGGTATTCATAATGTATTTCACGTTTCTATTCTGCAAAAACACATACGCGATCTAGATTGAATTATTGAATTAGAACCTTTAAAGTTGAGGGAATTTTTGACTTATGAGGAACATCTAGCAATGGTCTTGGATAAAAAAACCTAAAAATTGTGGAACAAAGAAATTCATTATGTAATGGTACTCTGGAATAATCATAAGAAAGAAGAAATTACCTAGGAAGCCAAAGAAGAAATTAAATGAAGATACCTACATTTATTTGATGAATTAGGTGTGACTTCAAGTTTTGAGGACAAAATTTTTTAAAGGAGAGAAGAATGTAAACCCCTAAAAATTTTTTATATAAACTCGTGATCGCTAAGATATAATTTAGAGATATATTCGAGATAGGTTAAAATTGCTAAGAGAGATTTGAGAGATATAGTCAAGACTACTTATAAACTTTATAAGTAGTATCAAATATTAACTCTTGTAGTCTTAAAATATGATTTCTAGAAATCAAATATTTTAGTAAATGTTAAGACCTAAAAGCTTATCTAAATCTACCCTAAATCTATCATGACCATACAAAATCATCAAAGATAAGGACTAAGACTTATCAAATAATTGAAAGTGGGATGGATAGATGCATAAGGCAAGTGGCGTGATGATTGGACATGGAAAAGCCATCCATTTGTCCTTCCATGTGAGCATGAAAATGACTTAAGGAAGACATTTAGTCAAATTAGGAAGTAATCTACCACTCTATTATTGTCTTATAGTTATCTAAAGAGGGGACAATATCTTACTAGGAATACCGCTAGAATTTATTTTAGAAGCTCCTTGGATAAATAAATAAGGAGTCAAAGTTGGTCAACACTGATCAACAATAATGGCCAAAATCAAGATTAGTGGAAAATGATATCTTAATGACCAAAGACCCATCATTTGACCACCTTAATTATAAATTGACTGACTAATAACTAAGTGTTAAGTCAATATCATATCTAAATCCTAAAGAGATAAACACCTAAAAATCATATCTTAACATTTCTTCCAACATGTAATGGCCAAATTGCAAAACAAGTGGGAAAACTTTTAACCACCACAAGTGCACAATCTCACAAGAGGGAAGAAGCATCCATTTGTCTTCCAAATGTCCTTTTCATCCAACTCCATTATTATCTAGTAAAGTTATGTTGACATGCATGCATGAAAGGGACTTAAGGGTAAAATAAAAGACAAATTGCTCATCAACTCAAGAGCTTGATTTCTTTAAGCAACTTCCAACTCATATTCAATTAATATCCTAACTTCTGTAAATAAGAAGGCTTTACCACTTTTAGCACCACTCCATGTCTACATTCCCCACTACAACTACCTCTTTCATCTTGTCTTTATTTCATAAACCAACCAACATTCCTCTTATTCTTCCTAATCTCTAACACCAACAACAAGTGTAGTAGGTTGTTTTTGAATTTTTAAAAGAAACTCTTTATTAAAAAGGTAGTAACACTTTCCAACAATCCATCTTTGATATAATAAAATCCTTCTTAAGCTAAAAGATCTTTCTAAAATTTTATTATCAAAAAGTCTGCCAAGATTCCCTAAATGAATCAAGAAGTACTTTTAGCAAAGCTACTTTATGAAACTTTTAAGTTTTTCTTTTTAAATATTGATTTCATCTTTACAATCTTCCTTTAAAAATCTTTTTCAAACCAAACATATGACCAACCAAAAACTTTTCAACTACTTCTCTATTTCATATAAGTTTCAAACTTATCTTATCAACTACTTTTCAAAACCAAGCTTATGATAAGCAAAAGCTTATCTTAGCTAAAGTATGTCATTTATAGAAAGAAAACCTTAAAAACCAATATCTTTATCAAAATCTCTTTCTTTTGAAAACCCATCTTGTGTGATGAGATATGTTTTCTACAAAAGTGAACCTTTATCTTTATCAAAACGTTCTTCATTTCATTCTTAGATTCAATATGTACACATCTCCAAAATATTGAGACTAAAAGATTATGTTTCTCTTTCAAAATAACTTGATATGAAACTTATAATAATCAAGTAGGCAAATTCATGCCTAAATAATAATACCAAAGTTTCATGTTCAAATCATTATGACACATACTTATTGTGGAATTATGACTCTAGAACATATTTAGACATATTATACTTATTGGACACATGGATATACTCTTTACCTCGACTATTTAGACCATAACGATTGGACCCAATATGAGGACCTATTATGAAGGTGGAAAATCCGTACATTAGGACAAATTGGACTATGGACTTGAAATGACAAGATAATTCGGACTTGATATAAATCAACTAAGTGACTTTACAAAACTATAAGACTGTAACCAACAAAGAAATCTTATTTGTATACCTAGTATTTACTTCTTGTTGTGTTTTTTTAGGTGATTGTAACTTCAAGCTACTTGAAGACTATTACAACGAGTAATAGGAATGGCCAAATGAGTATTTATAATAAGTATCACTTACTTGTGTTTCTAGTTAATAGTACTTTAAATATATATATTAACTGGTTTGTGTTTGGGGTATCAGGAAAGTACTTGGGTTTGACTTGAGTGAATTGTTTGTGAAAGTACTATAAGTTATTCCACATAATATAGTTGATGATTATGATGTGATATGTTCTTATGTGAGTGTTTGATAATTTGGTTGATCGCTCATTAAACAATCTTAAGCACATCATAACTTTAATATAAAATGGTCATGCATAACGTATTGCATAAACATATTTTCTACCACTACTGTTACATAAGGAATAGAAAAGGTGAGAACCTTCCTTGTCTTTTACAAACTAAGTGACTTTGAGGATGGTTATGTACTGGATTAGGTCGTATCCATTCTTTTGTTTTGAGTTTGCATACATTTAGGGGCTAATCAGGGATCTGATTAGTACTTGGTCGTTTAATGGTCAAGGAAGGCGTTTATTTCTTAATTATACTTCATTTATGCCTTCTTAGGACTGATCAAGAGATTATTCTCTTATGACTTATATTTAAGCCTTAGTGAATAGTTCATTTAATTCCTTCGGCTAACTGGAAGATCAATATTCCTAAGGTTATGTTGGTTCTAGGATGAATATATTTCATTTGGTTCTCCTAAGCGATTGAGGGATTGGTTTTCTTGTGGGTTAGAGAGAATGTTACCCATTTAGTTCTTTTGAAACCAATCAAGGAGCATTGTCTCTTGAACATTATGATGACACGAGTATGAGTTTAGCCAAGAATTTTGATTCTATGGGTATTTGTTATGGTAGCTGAAGATATTATGCCAACAGACTTTATTTACTAACTTTGGACACTTGGGTACTGGTGGAACTACGAATCCTGAACCTAAGGTCAAGGGAGGGAATAAACCTTAGACTGCATGCCAGATATTGTTTAGTCACATGTATTGCCTCATATGCTTGATTGATTAATTGCATACCATTTGCATGAAAACTTGCTTATTATGCTTGAAAGGTGGTATGAGTGGATTTCTTACTAAGTTAGTTGTAGGTTACACTTCTATAACTCTAACCATTTTGCAGGAATCATACTAATTGTATCTGGGAAGATATAAGCTAGTGGTAAGCTATAAGAACGAAGAAGTAGGCTATAGGATTGTATAGAAGGATTATGAAATTTATAATTAATGTCTCAATTACTTTATTTATAACGGTTTGTGATATTTATTAGAAAGACTCTACAACTTCATAAGTTTTATATCATCTATTTTATAATATAATGTGAAATTTGATTCTATACTATTAAATCTGTGATACTCTATTAGTTGTTCTAAAATTGATGCTTCATGCACTTTTCGGAAGTAACTAATAGGTAAGAAAGTACTGATTGATTATTTTTTACTATTACATAGTAATCTGTGATTGCTAAACTATCTGACGACTCATGATACCTTTTCATATTTAGGCCTTTTTTAGAAATTTCCAAAAAAAAAATATATATATAAATAAAGAAGAAGGGTTCCTAAATTAAGAACTTTTTCTTAAAATAAAAGAAAGGAATTAAAACACAAAATTAAACAGTTTTCTCAAATTAAAATAGACTAACCAGCTAAAGTTTTCAGAATAAACTATGGAAGTTTAATTTCAAATAACAGGTATGTAGGCACCTGTAAGTAATTATAGGGTGACTTAAAAAATTAAACAAAAAATTTCACCATTTGAATAACTTTTCAATTTCTTTGCAAATTTTTATCCTTTCTTGTAAATAGGAGGTTTTTTTTTTCCCTTAAATTAGAAGAGGATTTTGAAATATAAATTTAATTTTGAAAAGTTAAGATGGTACCTATTTAGGGTTTAATAGAATAGCCTTCAAACTTGTAAATTTGGTTTCATGAAATCTTTTTAAAAAGTTTTTAAAATCATAGGCTAGTGGTTAAATTAGAACCTATTTACCTAATTGGTTCCAATTTAATCACTTTTCCTGATCTTATCGAGTGTCGACTCCAAATGTTTTTAGAAAATAAAGAAAGTAGGTTTTCCTTAACTTTAGTTGAGGATTTAAACTAAATGGATATAAGGTTTAATTTAAATTAAGTTAAGAAAAATTCAAAAATTGAAAGTTCAAGCTTAACAGCTTGGTGACTCCACTAGGGATGTTAAGAGGGCAAGCTACTTAAACCTTCTAAAGTTTGACTTATTTTCCAAAATACTTAAGTTAAATTGTAAATTATCCTTGTAAATATATTTCAAGTATAAATAGTTGTACTTACCTATTTGTTGCAGCTAACCAGTGAGGTTTATTTTGGTTTAGTTGTTGGGGCCTTTTCAAAAGATTGGCAAGAACTTGTAATGTAGCAAAACCTAATAAAGAACTTGCAATTGCAGAGCCATTGTAATTTCCTTATATTTTTCCTTATAATGTACTCATAAATTTTCTTGTAAAGTTTACATCTAAAGATTAGAATAGGCTTTGATGTAACATTTTGTTTTGTAGAGATGTATAGCTTTGTTCAGGCTACTAATAAGGAAATCTACATTCAATCGCCTCTTAAACATTAGAACTCACTTGAGAATTGGCTTTAATTTTTTAGCCCAGATAAACAAGAATTTATCAAAAGTTTGGACTTAACTTGTCCTTATAGATCATCACTCTGATATAGGCTTTAGTACATTTTTGGGAGCCCGAAGCTATCACTTTTTGTTTTGGCCTACATTAGCTAAATCTAACCATTGAAGAATATTCCCAATTACTCTAGGATCTACCTATCATTGACAACATCTATGTTTTGGATCTTGAAGTCGTTGCATAAAAATTTTTTAGCAAGTTATTGGGAGTGAGATGGACTAAAATAAACTGGATTTTAGTTAAAGGGAAAGCCATTCGGATGGATGACATCATGGCTTGGTTCTTTATTGAGTTGAAGTATAAAGAAAAACAAAACATTTTCTGTATAGATCCAAAAACTTGGCACTAGCATTAGGTTAATGCTTATATCTTAGTGATCTTTAATGCCATCCCATGTACCCACTCTCCTATCTGAATAGATCCGTTCACTAAACCATCTCAAAAATAAGAGACATCCTTTGAAGCAAAAGAGAACTATCCAAAAGCCAAGCCAGTAATTGAGTCCTTTTAATAAGAAAGGGTCTATCTTAAGGTTAACCCGACTTTTGAGTCTAATAAGTATTCATTCCCTATTAACATAAGACCAGGGCCTAGTCAAGACAGTTTGAAAGAATTGGAAAGGAAGTTGACCTAGTAGATCACTAAAAGGATGAAAGCACTTGGGAAGCTACGTCGGTTTTGAGTAAGCTGGTATCATGGATTTCTTTTCATACAATGTTTAGGCTTACCTTGAAAAGTTTAAGGTATCGGAATTCAAAAAGTATAATGAGATTGGATGCCTAAAGCTATACACCAGGTTATATATACGGAAGATGGGCAAATACGTCTAGTATGATAAGCTAATAATATAGACTTTTCGAGATAGCTTAGTAGGTTCGACTCTGACTTAGTACGCCTAACTTGGCCTAAATCAGGAAAAAAATTAGAGAAACTTGCTAAGGTAAGCTACGAATAACGAGTCATTCAAGGAATACGTATAAAGATGGAGATCCCCGGCTGGAAAGGTATCCACCCCCATGAAAAAGAAGGAGTTGACCTTAGCTTTTATTAATACTCTAGAAAAGCCTTATTTCTCCTACTTGATTGGGTAGGCCTCATCTAGTTTTGTAGATGTGTTATTTCCTTTGGTAAGCTTCAAGAATCATCAAATAAAAGATCATCTTCTTCATCCTCTGCTTCTAGACCAATAGCTAACAAGGTTAAAGAAGCCACAATTGGCATGGGGAATTTAAATACCAAGCTTAATGCTCAAGTCTCTTTTAGGGAAAATCATCCTCATGTCCAACAGTATTTTAGAAGCTAACCTTAGGCTAATAGGGCCTTAAGACAATTCACTGGGATATTGACTCTTCTTAGTTAAGTTTTCAAGAAGTTGCTTAAAGACATTTTGATTTAGTTTGAGCTCCCTAGTAAAAGGTATAGGCTAAGGGTTTTTTATCTAATCAAAAGCGTGAGCATCATTTAGGGTAAGTAGGGCATTTGACTATACATGTTGGAAACTGAAGAACAAAATCTAAGATTTGATTGATGAAGGCTTGGTCCAACTAGACTTCATGGAAGCTCTAACTCCAAATGTCAATAACAACTCGCTACTTAACCATGACCTTATTATCAACATGATTTTTTATGACTTAGATTTTGCCATCAATATGATTGGTTTAAATAGGAAACCCAAAGTCTTTGAATTTACAAGAATGAAGAAGCCCCAAGAGCTAGAGGTATACCTTCCACATGCTAATAGAACTTGAGAACTATAAGGTTACCCCATTCGGTTATTAGGTAGTTAATGAAGAATAATAAATTCCTATAGTGGGTTGGATTACCTGAAGTGGAAGGGTTTATGACCTAAAGGAAGTGCCTAAGAAGAAGAATGTGTTGGAAGAGGCAAGCAATAAAACAGATGGATATGAAGAAGGGCTATTTGCCTTTACCAAGATGATCAAGTTAAGTGAGTACAAAATAGTGGATCAACTCGCTAAGACTTTAGCGTAAATATCATTAATGGGTTTGTTGATGGTATTTCAACCACATAAGGATGCTCTATAGTGAGCCTTAAGGGAGGTTAAGGTCCCTCATAAAGTGCCAACTGAGAACATGGGACTAATCACTAATTCTATGATCAACATATATCAGATCTCTTTTTCGATTAAAGAATTGGGTGAGGAAGGTAACCAACACACTAAGACACTTTTCATATGGTAAGAAGCAATGGCATAATCATAAGAGTCCTCATTGGTAATGGATAGTCATTGAATGTTTGTCCTCTTACCACCTTAGACCTATTGGGTGTCAACACAACTATAATCAAGTTATGTTCTACAACAATTAGTGCTTTTGATAGATCCAGAAGAGAGATCATAAGGGAGATTGACTTGCTAGTTGACATTGACCCTCAAATATTCAATATTTGATTTTAGGTTCTAGGCATCCCAAAGTCTTTCAACTTCCTCTTAAGGAGACCCTAGATCCACTTAGCAGGGGCCCTACCTTTAAGCCTACATCAAAAGGTCAAGTTTATCTCAAATGGCTAGGTAATAATAATTCTAAGAGATTAAGACTATGATATTTATAAAGAAACGACCATACCATATATAGGCATTGAACAGAAGAAAGACATTGGTTTACAAATGTTTGATGAAGTGTACATGGTTATTGGTCCAAGCAAAGAAGAAATTAAGAAAGTGAAGTTTAAGGAAGTTTAGATTAATACCTATGGCATTGGCTACATTCCAAACCTAATAAAAGAATTTCAAATGAAACAAGCGAGGGGTAGGAGAGGTAATAGATTGTACCATGCCCTAATGACCTTTCCACCATTGATCGAGACATTTATTCGTGTTGACACTTAGACCCTGGAATCTATTGAAGAAGAAGTTCTTAGCAAAGTTAAATTGGTAGGTCGATCTCCTAAGCTCTATCTTCATTTGAATAATTGATTATCTATCCCTACGAATGGCGATAGGTCTTCTCTAGGGTAAAGGGTGAACCATAGTCTAGTATTTCCATGAGTTTTCCAATAACTGTTATTGTTCCTAAATGTACTTGTGAGAACTATTTTAATACTTAATGAATAAAATATCCATTTCCTTTCTCCATTATGCTTCATTTCTCTTTTACTTATACTCTCTTCTTTTATATACTTTATCTAGATTTAATGTTCTGAATGAAAGCCAAGAATACCTCGCGCAAGTATATGATTAAAACATTAATATCACTTCCAGCCCCACTAGGTTAGTTGTTAGGAGTGATGTTAATGACCATAGTGAAATTTAAGAGAGCTAGTAAAAACATGAATTGGGTAGAATTTCCATTAATGGGCCAATTGAAACAATTAATATAGGGGTCAATGATAACCCAAAGAATTTAAAAATTGGAGGGAACTTGAAAGAAGAGTAAAAGGCAGAATTAAACATGCTATTATTTGAGTATCAAGATGTGTTCGTATGGTCATATGAAGATATGCTCGAGTTAGATCCTTTAATTGTAGTCCATCACCTACTTGAGAAGATATCAAGCCTAAAAAGCAAAAGTTAAGAAGATTCAAACTTGACATCTTATTGAAAATCAAGGAAGAAGTTAAGAAGCTACTCTAAGTTAGCTTCATCGAAGTTTTTGACTATCTAGAGTGGGTAGCCAATACTGTGCCTATAATGAAAAAGAACGAGAAAGTTAAAGTGTATATAGACTTTCGAAACCTCAATCAAGTAACACCTAAAGATAACTTCCCCTTGCCTTATATCGATGTCTTAGTAGATAATATAGTAGAAAATCATCTTTTCTCACTTATGGATGGCTTCTTCAGGTACAATCAAATTAGAATGTTAGATAAAGATAAGACCAAGATAACCTTCATCACAACTTGGTGTACTTTTTGCTACAAGGTAATTCCTTTTGGACTCAAAAATGCTAGGGCAACCTATCAAAGGGCAATGGTTACAATCTTCCATGATTCGATGTATAGAGAGATAGAGGTATATGTTGATAACATGATTGCAAAATCCAAAGAAGGGGAGAATCACATGGATAATTTGAGGAAGTTGTTTGATAGAATGAGGAAGTTTCAGTTGAAGCTGAATCTAGAGAGGTTTACTTTTAGTATAACATCAGGGAAATTGTTGAACTTCATAATCTATCAAAGGGGCATTGAAGTAGATCTCGATAAAGTCAAAGAAATACTTGGCATGCCCTCTCCATGTACACTTAAAGAAGTCAGAGGCTTATTGGGCTATTTGAACCACATAGCTCAGTTCATATCTCAACTTACAAACAAGTGTTGCCCTTTATTCAAGCTACTAAAGAAGAATGCTGATATAAGATTGGATGAAGAGTGTGAAGAAGCCTTCATAACAATCAAGGAATGCCTTATGAATACTCCAATTAGCTCTTAAACCTGGGAAGTTGTTGTCTCTATACCTCACTATATTAACGGAGTCTATGGGGTGTATGTTAGGCTAAAATGATAAAGAAGGAAGAGAGCGGGCTATGTACTACTTGAGTAAGAAATTCATTGAGGGAGACAAAAGTATGCTAAAATTGAAAGAACATGTGCATTTGTCTTGATCATGCATCAACTTAGACTATTTACACTCTATTACCAAATTGAGTTACTAACACAACATGATCCCTCGAAGCATATGGCAGAGAAACCAACCCTAATTAGTAGGATCTTGAAGTGGCAAATGTTATTATCAGAGTTTGATATCACTTATGTGAATCAAAATTTAGTTAACGGGCAAGCCTTGGTAGATCAATTGGTAGAGCATCCCCTTAAAGATACTCCCTAAGAAGTGCAAGTTAGATTTTCTAACGAGGGTAGCTTGATAGCTAAAGATGATTACAATAGACAAATGGATGAGAAACTCCTGAAATGGAAGATGTTATTTCATGAAGCTGCCAATGTGTGGAATTGTGGCAATACTAATATCCCATGAAGGTAAATAGTTCCTAATGGTTATAAGGCTTATTTTCCCATATACCAACAAGATTACTAAATATAAGGCATGCATTATAGGACTCAAAATGGCCTTAGATGAAGATATACAAGAATTAGATGTATATGGGCATTCTTCACTCATTGTTTACCAAGCTTGGAGTGAATACAAAACAAAGGACCTTAAACCGGTACCTTATCACCAGTACTTAATCGAATCAGTGGAGAGGTTCAAATAAATTACATTTACATACATCCCAAGGACTTAGGACCAGTTTGCTGATGCATTGGTTACTTTAACATCCACAATTTAAATAGCTAGAGAGGTAGAAATTTAGTTGCTTAAATTGAAATAGAAGAAAAGCCTACTTTTTGTCTAGCAATTGAGGATGCACATGATGAAAAGCCTTAGTACCATGATATTAAGATGTTCTTATAGGCATGTACCTTTATAAGGCTGAAAAGAAGGACAAGAAGACAATTAGGAGTTTGTTTACCTAGTTCTTAATAAATGAATCTACCTTGTATCAGTTATCATTTGATGGTACACTTTTAAGGTGTGTAGATGAAAGAGAAGCTAAAGTTTTGATGAGAGAAGTACATGAGGAAATGTGGTCTTACACGAATGGCTATATGCTCGCTAGAAATATGATGAGGCTGGGATATTATTAGTCAACTATGGAGGGTGATTGCATTAAGCATGTTAAGTACTACCGCTTGTGCTAAGTTTATGCCAACAAGATAAATGCTTTTCTACAAGAATTACATATGTTGTTTGCACCTTAGCAGTAATCAATGTAGGGTATAGACATTATCAACCTGATCACTCCAAAAGCATCTAATGGCCATCGTTTTATATTAGTAGCCATCAACTATTTCACTTAGTGGGTTGAAGCCTCATCTTATTCAAATGTTACGAAAGTAGTAGTGGTTAAGTTCATAAAAAGGGACATTCTAGCTTGATATGAGACTTTAGAGAATCTCAACAACAAACTCATGTTAGAGTTGTGTCGGCAATTTAAGATCATCCATAAGAATTCCACTCATTATTGACCTTAGATGAATAGGGCTATGGAAGCAACTAATAAGAATCTCAAGAGAATTATTGAAAAGATGGTTGTTACGTATAGAGATTGGCACAAGATGTTACTATTTGCACTCAGAGCCTATCAAACTTCTATTGAAACATTGATAGAGGCAACACACTACTCCTTAGTATATGGCACTGAAGCTATACTATAGGTAGAAGTTGAAATCTAATCTCTCGAAGTGTTATAAAAAACTTAATTGGATGAGGCTGATTGGGTAAAGAAGTGCATTGAACAATTAAATTTAATTAATGAAAAGAGATTGATAATCTTATGTCACAATCAATGCTATCAATAAAGAATGGCTTGAACTTTTAACAAGAAGGTATAGCCCTAGAATTTCAAAGAGGATGATGTGGTGTTAAGAAATGCTCACCCCAATTTATAAGACCCTAGAGGGCAATTTGCTCCAAATTACGAAGAACCTTATATTATGAAAAGAGTATTGTTGGGAGGGGCTTTAATTTTTTCATAGATGGATGGTCCAAATTTGAGGGACCCTGTAAATATTGATGTAATGAAGTTTTAATATCCATGAAAATCAATGGAATTTTTATTTGGAACATAAAATGCTAGCAATCTTAAATATTACTGTAGCTTAATTTCCATTGTCTACAAGTAAAGTTCTCAACGATTGTTAACATCAGGTAACTCCCAACACTTTTCTTTCTCCATCAAAAGGTCTTCCTCTCTAACTCCACTCAAAAAAATCCTATACATTGCAAACACGAGAGAAGATGAATGTAAGCTTTTGAACAATGATAATTAATGAAAACTCTTAAAATACTTTGTTATGAATTCATCCTCCTTAGTAAGGAGGTTTCTTATCTATTTTTTAGCATAAAGCCACTTCCAAAAGTGCAAATATCTCATGCTAGATAATCATTACTCAATTAAAGATAAAGGATTGGGCCTAGCTGGAGGAAGTTGAGAGGCAGTTTAGTGAAGACTTTAAGAATTTATGTGGGGCTAGAAATTTAAGACGAGATTTTTCTACTCAAAAGAAGATGGTATTTTATGTGTTGGGTCACTTTCCTTAAATTCACCAATAATTAAATAGGAAGTAAGCCTTATGTGCTCCATTCCAAGAATAATTGGGTTTGTGACAAAAAGCTTATGATCATGAAGACTAAATTAGCTAGTTTTGATCAAAATTCTTAAGAAAAGGCATAACTGTTTGGCTGTTATCGACAAAGGTGGGTAAGTGACTCCATACATTTTAGCATAAAGCTAAGTTCATTTTTAAACATTACATTTACATTAAGCATTTCTCCTAGGGTTTTAGCCAACCCATAGGGTGCTTTCCCTCTATCTTTTTCTCTTTTAGGATCTTAGCCAGCTCATAGACCGTTGTCTTGTGTTATATTTCTCTTAAGGTTTTAGCTAGCCCATAAATCGCTTTCCCTTCAATTTCTCCTAGGGTTTTAGCCAGCCCGTAGGGTGCTTTCCCTTCATCTTTTTCTCTTTTAGGTTGTAAGCTAGCTCATAGAATATTATCCACTATTATATTTCTCTTAGGGTTTTAGCTAGCCCATAGAGCATTTTCCCTCCAATTTCTCTCCTAAGGTTCTAGCTAACTCATAGAGTGTTATCCCATCTTTTAGCTAACTTATAGAATGCTATCTCATCTTTAGGGTTTTTTATTTGTTAAGGTTCTAGCCAGCTCATAGAACATTATCTTGTCTTTAGTGTCTAAAGCTAGCCTATAGGGCACTTTCCTCCCTATAATTATCCACTAAGGTTTTAGCCAGCTCATAGAGTATTATCCCGCCTTTTAGCTAGCTCATAGAGCACTATTAAAATTCCATTTCTCTTAAGTTCTTAGCTAACCATAGGGTGCTTTTCCTTAGTTCATTAACCTTAGGGTTTTAGCAAGCTCGAAGAGCACTTTGCCTACTTTCTTAGGTTAGTAAGCTCGAAGGAGCACAACCAAGTTCCTAATCAATTTTTCAGTTTGGGCTACCAGTCCCCTAAAGATGCTTTCGCCTAGATTACTCAACTTAAAGGAACATTATTAGGTTGAGCATTACCAACTTTCAAATAAATTCTTATTTTTGAGCTGCTAATCCCCTAGAGATGCTCCCACTTAGGTTAATTAGCTTAGAGAAGTATGATTAAGTTTAGATTCAATTTCCTCATATAAGGTTGCTAGTCCCATAGAGATGCTTCCTTATAGGCTGGTTAGCTTAGAAAAGCACTACTAAGGTTCAAATCAATTTACTAAATAGCTCGCAAAGTACTACCATTTTAGGGTTCTCGTTAACTTATAAGGGTATGACCCTCCATTCAGTATCATTTTAAGGTTTTTACCAACCTATAGGGGCACTACCCTCCATTTAGTATCATTTTAGGATCTTACCAACCTACAAAGGGCAATACCCTCCATTCAATATCATTCTAGGGTTTTTGCTAGCCTATAGAGGCATTACCCTTCATTCAGTATCATTTTAGGGTTCTTGTAGCTCTTAGGGTGCTACCTTATATTTTGTACCCTTTTAGGGTTCTTGCAAGCTTTGAAGGCACTATCCTCTACTTAGTAGGATCTTGGACTTCTTGCCAACTCACTAATTGCTACCTTCCACTTAGTAGCATTTTAGGGTTCTTACCAGCCCATAAGAGCATTACCCTTCATTTAGTCTCATTTTAGGGTTCTTATTAGCTTTTAGGGTGCTACCCTTTATTTAGTATCATTTTAGGTTCTTATTAGCTCTTAGGGTGTTACCCTCCATTCGGTATTATTTTATGGTTCTTGCCAGCTTTTAAGGTACTACCCTCTACTTAGTAGGATCTTAGGGTTCTTGCTAATTTACAAAGTTTTACCCTCTACTTAGTAGCATTTTAAGGTTCTTGCCAGCTTTTAGGACACTACCCTCCATTCAGAATCATTTTATGGCTTTTGCTAGTTCTTAAGGCAATACCCTTCACTCAATCTTACCTTTAGGGTATTGCTAACTCTGAAATTGCTTCCCTTTCTTCAAAACATTTTAAGGTTATAGCTAACTCCTAGGGCGCTGTACCCTTTTGAAAAACCCATTTGCATGTCTTGGCTAGCTCTTAAAGTGCTGTATTTCTTTTCAAAATATTTTTCACCAAATCCTCATTGGATTTGGCTTATGATAGCTATCTAGTTGTAGTGCTTTTTAGGGCAAATTCATTCATTAGGCAAAAATAGTGTGTCCTTTGTCTTTATG
The DNA here is from genome assembly GCA_024138015.1 of Lumnitzera littorea. Lineage (NCBI taxonomy): Eukaryota > Viridiplantae > Streptophyta > Magnoliopsida > Myrtales > Combretaceae > Lumnitzera > Lumnitzera littorea. Next base: position 68,441,327 of record JAMXBB010000010.1, read on the forward strand.
ATAAAGTTTTACTTAAACTTTATCACAAAGAGGGATAATTGTAGACACCCCATTTTTACTCTCCTTGTAATTTTAGAGCAACTTTTTTAAAATAAAAGGAAAAGGGACCCTATTTAAAATACACAAAAAAAAATGAAAAATATAATTTTTTAAGGAAGAAAATGTTTTAAGTTATTTTTGGAGTCACGAAATGGGTCATTTCTTTTTTTAAGGTCGAATAGAGTAAAAGTACACACATGTGATCAAATGGGTCATATTTAAGAATATTAAATTTTTCTAAAAAATATTTAGGCCCTAGTTATATTTAAATTAATTTTTGAACTGAGGGTCCTAAAATCGTTAATTTAGGTATAATTTGAAAATTGATTTATTCTAACATGTGTGTATGTAGCCTATTATTAGAATTGGTTGATTTGGGCTAAATTTGGGATTGGGCTTGATTTAGTGATTAAAAAAATAATAAAAATGAGAGAGAAGGAAATTAAAAAAAAAATGGATCAATTTTGAATTAAGCTAGCCACAAAGTCTAGCCTATGAGTGAGAAAACCCAGTTGAGGCACCTATAGCGCCTCTTTCATTTTTCATCAAGTGCATATAGAACAGGTGGGTCCTAGGTATGTCACATGTGCGTAGCACGTATGACTAGATCTCTTCTTTCCATGGCAACTCAATTTCTTCTCCATCTTCCTTTCTCCGCAGCTCTCTGTAGGTTGATTTTTAGCTTGTTTTTCTTTGAGATTTCACTAAGTTAATGGTGAAATCTCCAAGATTACTTGGCAAACCTTAGATTTAGACTAAAAATAAGGCTAAATACAACCATTTTCCTATTCGAATCAATCACAAAAAAATCATAGAAAAGCTTACGGACACGATTTTAACTATATCATGATCTTTAAATCCAAGTTATAATGAGTAACTTTAGAGCTATATTTCGTCAATATAAGCAAGAATATCATTTCCTTAATTCTTAATATCAACTTGAATCACCTCTTTTCTTTAAAATTCAAGATCACCCAAACTTCATCTTTAATGGAGGATCTTGCCAAGCTTAATTAAGGCCGAGATAATATAAATAAGAGATTGGGTGCTCATTCCTACCATCAACCTCATCCTCTCTCTCTCTCTCTCTAGTTTTTGCCTCACCATTAGTAGGTCTCGAGTGAAGTTGTTGTCATAGTGAGCATCTCCACTATCTCATCTTCCAATAGCTACTGCTAACTTCACCTGCCATGATCTAAATGCCTCCAGCCAAGTAAAACCTAGCTACTTCCCTCCAGCCAACCATTTAAACCTTGGCTTCACCACTTCTCCAAAACAAAAACAACCACACCTAGGTGCTTGTGACACCCCAAAACCCATAGCTGCACCATCATCAAGCTTCCAGTAACCAGGATGGGCAACAACCAATACCGCCGCAACCACCCTAAGCTTGAACCACCACTAAATGGCCATGGAACACCATAACACTAATTCTACACCCTCTATCCCCAATACAAAACTCACTAATCCTTCTTTTTCTGCTTAATTTAGTAGTTAGAATGCCTTAAAGCAACCGCTTAGGCATTGCTGCTATGTTCTACATTGCAACTTAGATCAAAGATCCGACCCGCTCCAGACCCAACCTGAATAGGATTAATGCCCATCTCCTTAATCCACATATCCTCTAGTCTAAGTCCACATATTTTCTTTTCTTAGGTTATCTATATTTCTTGTGTCATTTATTTATTTACATGTTTTTTTTTAGAAAAAAAAAACCTTTTTCATAAATTAGGCAAGTGCATACCTATTAAAAAAAAATTTTTCTTTTTTGTAAAATAAAATAAGCTTTTGTTAAATATAATAATAGATTTATATTTTCTTTTACTTAAAAAGAAAAAGAGTTTCCTTTCAATCACAAAAAAAAAAAATCTTATTCCCATAAAAAAAATATGTATACGATTCTTATCACTTAGAAATATCTATTCTTTCTAAAATGAAAAATAATAATAAACCCCATTTCCAAATTTAGGCCCTTTTTAGAAATTTTAAATAATAATAATAATAAATAAATAAAGAAGGGTTCTCAAATTTGAGAGATTTTTCTTAAAATAAAAGAAATGAATTAAAACGTAAAGCTAGACAGTTTTTATGAATTTAAAATAGACTAATCCGCTAAAATTTTCATTATAAACTATGAAAGTCTGATCTTAAATAGCAGGTATATAGGGACCTATAATCAATTACGGGGTGACTTAAAATATATAAAAAGAATATTCCCCATTCGAATAATTTTTCAATTTCTCTGCAAATTATATCCTTTCTTATAAATAAGATTGTTTTTTTTTCTTTCCAAAATTAGAAGACTATTTTGAAATATAAATTTAATTTTGGAAGGTTAAGTCAGTACCTATTTAGGTTTAATAGAATAGCTCCCGAATCCATGAATCTAGTTTTTTTTAAATCCTTTTAAAAAATTTTCAAAATCATAGACTAGTGGTTAAATTAGAACCAATTTGTCTATTGGTTTTAATTTAATCATCTTTACTGGACTAAGTAGCGACTCTACTTTCTTAGAAAATAAAGAAACTGGGTTTTTCTTAACTTTAATTGAGAGTTTAAACTAAATGGGCACAAGGTTTAGTTTAAATCAAGTTAAGGAAAACAAAAAAAGAAAAACAAAAAAAATTCAAGCTTGACAACATAACTTTGTAATAATACGTCTTGAAATTAGTGGTGAAAGAGGTGTGTACCTAATTGGAGGGGTGCATCTTAATTTTATTGTATCTAGAAAAAGTATCCATGAATCTTAGTAAGGCCTGTCCCAAGGTCAAATTGACCATTTGATCAATATAAGGTAATATAAAGCAATCTTTTAAGCACACCTTATTTAAGTCGGTGAAGTTAATGCATATCCTCCACTTCCCATTTACATTCTTAACTAAATCACAATTAGCTAGCTAAGTGGGATAAGGTTCTTCTCTAATGAAGTCGGCCTTCAACAATTTTTGAACTTCTTGCCCTATAGTTGCTTGCTTCTATGGCGTAAAATATCTATTTTCTTTACTATATGACCTTAGCAACTAGATCAATGTTTAGCTTATGGGTAATTACATCCTTTGGAATTTGAGGCATATCAAATGGGGATCAAGTAAAGATATCCTTATTAGCTCGGAGGAAAAGAACTATGCTTTCTTTGAGGTCGGTTAGCATGTTAACTCCAACCTTGGTAGTGCAGTCAGGGTTATCGCTTAATTGTATGGCTATTGTTTCCTCTACCGGCACTCCTCTCACGTGTAGGTGATTACATGTGCCTTACTTAATGTGGAAAGTTAAGGTAACTATGTCCCAAACTTTTACTAGTTGATTGTTAAACCCATATAAGTTGTATTTGTATGGCTGCATCTGGTAATTTTTCATCTTTAGTTGCATTTGATCAAAGGCATGCTTGAAAATGATGTTGATTGAACTCCCAATGTCGACCATAACTTTTCTAACTTTGTGGGGAAATTGAATGTCCTACATATCCTTGTTTAAAAATGTCATCATGTCATCTACTCTATGCCTTTTCCCTCTAAGGTTCAATATATGGCCAATTTGTAAATTAGCCCAACTCGATGTGGCCAAGGTATTTCCTCAAATCGGACCACAAAAAATTACATTAATCACTCCTCTAGGAGCCCGATTATCTCTTCCTACATTATTTTAAGTTGCTAACTCCCAAATATCAAGCCAAGCATCATTTTCTACTATAAACTTCCTTGAATATCCTCTTTAGCTAGCATCTTCTAGTGCATTCTTCAAGTGCAAGTGGATGCACTTATCCTTGTTGTGACTACGGTCCCCATGGAAGTTATAGTACTTGTTAGAACTTTTCCTCATAGGGTCTTTTCTCATCTTTTCTAGCCAAGCCAAGAATCCTTAGTTGTGCACTTCCATCAGGATGTCTAACATAGGTTGGTTCAAGGGAGTGTTTGCAACAAAGGTTGAAATTGACCTTTTCTGATCTCTTGGAGGTATGCTCAATCTATCCTCCATGTCAAACTTCTTTCTAAGGCGATCTTTTACGGACCCTCTCTCTTTTTCTAGCCACCTCTGGAACTTTTCTTTCTCGAGCTTGCATTTGATTTTCTTGGCATATAAACTTTTTTTTGACCTCTTAGTAAAATCATCTAATGAGGTCAGAGGATGCTTAACAAGAGCTTGAAAAAGTCTAAGTCTTCTCTAACACATCAATAAATTGCATGCAATGTTACATTCTTGTCACAATTGGTAATCTCAATCATCAACTAGTTGAATCCATGTACATGGTCATTGATAGTTAGAAGTGAAGACTCTTTCACATAAGGTTTACAAGCTATAAAATATTGTCTGAATTCATTAGCCAATTGGTCAAACGAAGAAATTGACATTGCTTTTAGCGAATTGAACCAATTACTTGCTGACTTCCTTAAGGTATATGGGAAAACATTATAGGCAATCACGTCAAAAAGTTCGTACAACTCTTTTAAAGTACGAAATGTATTCAAATGATCATCAAGGTCTTTTATCCCATTGTAAGTGTCGAATTGGGGTAATCAAACACTTAATGGGAGAACTTCATTCATGATCTCTTGAATAAAGGGGCTCAACTTCCTACCCCTTGTATTTTCTTCCTTCATGGAAGTTCCTTCTATTGCCAACTTCATGATGTATTCATCTAAATCTTGTAAAATCATATCTAATACTAGATTTTGGGGCAAACGAGTAGCCAGATGCTCAATCTTCCCCTTTATATATGTTTAAGCATGTCCTCTAGCTGGAGCTTACATTGGCATCTATTGAAAGTCCTTCTCTACCTAGGTTTCTTCTCTTTGCTGTTGGGTAATTTCATTCACCATAGTAGCTTTGCCATGTAATTGTCATAATGCATTATCACGAGCAACTAGGTTGGCTCCTCCTCCAACTGCCTTTAGTAGTGGAGTAAAAGAGGAGGCAACATCACGTTCATTAAGTTTCTACCTTAGTTCCTAGTTATTGGCTCGAACTTCCTTAAGCTCTTTAGCAAAATTGGTACATAAGGTTATTAATTGTGTAATGCGTGAAACTTCATCATTTTGGTCCTATACTCATTGAAGTTGATCGTGAACCTCCACCTAACGCACTTCTAGAGTGTGCTGCTATAGTGATCTTTCTTCTTAAGTTGTGTGAGGGGCATTACTTCTCCTCCCCACCCCAAAACTGTTGTGTTCTATAGATCTTATCTTAGTCACCATTAAGTTTTTAAAGAATAGATGGCATTAAATCGTTGATGCTGAAAGTTGGTCTTACAAGGTATTTAGATACTTGTAAGGCAAAAATTCTACAAAAGGGAAAAAATTAGGCTAAGGGGAGGTGTTAAGGCAACTCTACAATAACCACTCTAATGCTTAAGTAAGATAACTGTAAAGATGAAGGAAAGGTGAAAGTAAGTAGTGTAGGGGTTTCTAGAAGAAACTTACAATAGTCTTCCAAGCTTTATTTATAGTTGCATATTATCACATGCTTAGTAACTATTGCCTCCAAAATATACTTGTGCCATATTTGAATTTCATACCATTCCCTAATATTGGTAGACATGGATGGTGTTCTGGTGGCTAATGGGCAATTATTTTTGCAAGAAGCCCAGCTATTTGTGCCCTTTGTTGAAATTTAAATTCCTTTTGGTTGATCGAGTCTCAGTGAGCTATATACAATCCTTATGAGTTGATTGGATTGGACTACTCTTAACCATTTAGGTGTGTTCAACTCATTGGCTTTCTCGAGTTGGCTGATCCTTAAGACTAAGGTTGCAAGAGGTTGAAAATGTGGTAAAAGGAGGAAAATGCAAATAAGCAAGTTGTATGTAATTCATTTTAGATCGATCTAAATCCTAAGGAGAAATCCCCATCAACATTAATAAAACATAAGAAAGGGAAGATGAATGTAGTTATGGATGCCCTATCTAGGTGTCATGCACTACTTTCCAACCTATAAACAAGGTTGATCGGATTCCCTAACATTAAAGAGTAGTATCCATAAGACGGGTTTTTTGGACTAATATATGCCCGATACAGAGAAGGTATGACATTAGAAGAATATTTTATTGAGGATGGCTATCTCTTCCAAACTGGTAAACTCTATGTGCCAAGTTGTTCAATTTATAAGTTACTAGTCCGAGAAGTTCATAGTAGTGGTTTAGTTAGCTAGTTTGGAGAGAGAAGAACTTATGAAATGTTGAAGCCAAGGTTAGCTAAGGATTTTAAGAGAAGTACATTGAAGCATTGAGAGATGTGCGACCTATAAGAAGGCTAAGAGCCTAGTAGAAGAAGGTAGGATTAGGCTGTTACCAATTCTGGCCAAATCATGGACTAAGCTAAGTAAGGAATTCTTAGTTTGTTGAGAATAATACGTGAGAAGGATTTTGTGATAGATGTAGTAGATAGATTCAACAAGACAACATATTTTTGTGTCCTGTAATGAAACTAACAAAGTTTCAGCTATTTCTTTTCTATTTTTGTCAAAGATAATGAAACTACATGGAGTTCCGAGGAATATTGTGTCTAATAGAGATCTTAACTTTTTGAGCCATTTTTGGAAGACCTGTAGCCCTAGTTAAAGATCAAGTTGTCATTTAGCACATCTTTCCATCCATAGATTGATGGTCAAACAAAGGTCATCAACTGAATAGTTAGAAAGAACCAAGCCAACTAAGATAATTGCTTACCAATAGTTGAATTTATCTACAATAGATCTATTTACAATATGAATGGCAAAGCCCCATTCGAGGTTTTCTATGAATTTAATCCTAAGCTACCCTTTGATTGGACCTTAAGGCCTTAAGTTAAATAATGAGATTAAGAAGCTGAAGACTGAACTTAGACCTTACAATGGATTTACCAAAGAGTCATTGAACAATTGACCTAAGTTGCCGAGAAGCTTGTAGAGGGAAGCCTAAGACGATAGGAAAAGAAGTTGTTCCGACCAAGAGACCTCATGTGGCTATACCTTAGTAAGGAAAGGTTTCCTAACAAAAGAAAGAACAAACTCTCACCCTAAGCTAATGAACCTTTTTGAATACTTCAAAAGATTAATGACAATACCTACAAGCTTAAGCTCCTAGAAGGGTTCGAAGTTTTTGATGTCATCAACATTACTAATCTAAGCCTGTATATATCTGAGGAATAAAACCTAACAGAGTACTCCGAGGATTTGATCCAAAATAGTAAACAATTCAGAGGGAATGATAGGAATCAGCCTTTAGGACCCTTCACCTAATCAAAAGCATGAGGCTTAGCCAACTTAGCTCACTACCTCATTTGTCGATCTAGTGGTACAACTGTTAACCTAAATGATGGAGCTAACCAATTTGATGTATTGAGTACCTGAGTTGTCTGGTGCATTACCATAATAGGACCAGGAGATCAATTCGAGTTAACTAAAACTTTAGGCTAGATCTCTTAACTTGTTTTGAAGGATGCCCTCCAATACTAGTCCATGATTACTCGATGACATATCATCCCCTACTGATGCTAATCTTATTGTGAATATTTAAAACTGTTATTTATGGAGTTGCAAGCCTCTCTCTTGTTGGCATGTGCTCCACTTTTCCTAGATGCACCACTTGATAAATGAATCTATTTTAGAAGGATTACAAATTTGTTCTTCTACTTTTGTAACAATATTTTTATAACATTTTTACCCTTTTTAGTAATTCCAAATGTTATGTAACCTTAGAAGTTTCTAGGTATAAACACCCTCTGATGACATTTGTTGTAAGTAGATTTCCCCCGTATTGTTAATGAAAATTATTGAGTTCCCATCTCCTTTGTTGATAACCCTACCGTTATAGCTTATAGCAATCCTTAAGTAAGGTTATATTGACGAGCAACTCTTTATCTTAGATTGGTGAATCACATCTGGCAAGGTATAGGTTCGTGAGTACTTGAGTGGTGAGTCATATCCATAAGTAGCTCATAAGGCTTAACTTTTGCTTCCTATGTTTCTACCCAAACCCATCTTTGCCTTTCTCTGGTATTTGACTCCAAAGGACCTACATACGTTACGATAAGCTCCCTTTAGAGGCATGCGTTGGCCCCATCAAAGTAGCTAGTAGAATAACCTATTGTGTTGTATACCCTCTTTAGTATCTCACCACGTATTTTCACTCTTTCCCAACCTCATGAAAATGACTCCTATTAACGTTACGTGAAAGGTTGTTGCAAAACCCACTTGATACTTTACACCTATACACACAAAGAAAAAGAGACAGGAGAGGAAAGTATAAGTCTTGTATAAGATATCGAGAGGGGGAGGGGGAGGGGGGAGGGGGTGTGTGGGGGTGGTTGTTGGTGGGGTGGTTAGGATGAATTGATATCTTTTACAAAAATGAAACTTCTTTGATTTTTTAAAACAAATCCCCCCTTAACACTTAACATCTTAAATGGCATGACAAGTAGTAGAAAATCGACTGTTTAACTTTAGGCACAACATAAGTCATAAAAGTGAGAAACTAAATAAATAGGGAGAAAGAAGATTGGGTGATTGATTTATAGAGTTTTGTCCTTTTGCCTATTTCTCTCTTCTAATTTCATTGCTGGAGACCTAGTTCTTCTCATTGGTGTCATTCCACTAGTCCAATCTTTTTGCTAATAAAAAATCAATTAAAGGTTACAAGGATATCCAATAGCTTCTTTGTCTTATTTCACTAGCTCATAAGCTAAACACAGGATACAAAGGACTCCTTAACCTCATATTTATGCAATTATAATGTCAATAATGTTTACAAAGAAAATGAGGCAATACTCTCAAGTAGCTCTTTACAACATTCACACAAATGCAATAACAATAAAATACTAAAACTGTTTTCGCTTAGTTTCTGATGCAGTTTCTGATAGTCTACACAGAGATAATTTTTGAAATTCAAATCTGTACTCAATATATATCTACTATTTTATTAGCAACTTGACTTATATTCTATTGATCCTCAAAGTAATAGTAAAAATAATAGCTAATGCTTTTGTTGTTATTTTGACTAAGCACTTTATAACTAAGTGGAGAAGATCTCTCATGTGATTGTTATATTTTAATTTTGAATTTGAATATGAATAATAGGTGTTTTTGCTATAGTGATAAACTTTACCAAGTGTGGAAAGTATGTATCTCCTTGTATATCCTTAAAAATTCATCCAAATATATCTGTTCTATTTTTCACTTAATAAACTCCACCAAAAAAGCTTGAAAATATACTCAAAACTTATCCTTTCCACATATAAGTATATCCCACTCATTTTGAATTTGAAATCCCTTGAAAATTTCGAACATATCTCTATAAAATATATCTCAAGAAAAATTTGCACCATATCATTATCTATATTTTCATCTTTTCTTATTTGAATTTTGAAATAAAACTCTCCTAAAAAATCTAGTTGAATTTATCCACAATATTTAACCTTATCTTCAGCAAAATATCTCAAAGTTCTTGAATTATTGCCAATAAAATGAGCTCTAACCTTATCTTGAAAATCTTTCAAAAATTTGCACCATCTTTGAAATTTTCAAGTAGAATTTTATCTAATAAATCCTCATACAAATCCAAACTTTATCTGAACTTGATGCAGCAAATCCTTTTATGTTTAATATCCTTAATGTATTTAAAAGTTGACCAACCTTATTAAGAATATTATAATACCTTCTTTCCAAAATATAATGCTCAAATTTTAATCAAACATTCGATAAATTTGATTCTTAAGTATACTTAAATTAATTTAACTTAAAATCCTTATGAATTGAATTCAACTTTAGTGAAACGGAATTGAATATATTCCCTTGATATATTCAATAAAGTGGAGCTAGGCCTTCGTATCCTAAAATTATTTAATTCAAATCGTCTGCATACTTGATAAATACATTAATGATAACTTATTATATGTTTTGTTATCATTAAAATCAAATTAGGAGACTTAACATAAAGTGAGAAGTGTCTGGTTGTAAAAGAAGACAAAGAGATAATATATAGAAAAGGTTTGAATGAAAAACAAATAGGAAAGAGGATACACACATATGAAGGGGATAAGATTTGAGGAAGTTAATTATTAATTATAGTTTCTTTTACATTTTTCTTGTTTATGCATAAAAGTGATAGAAGAAACCAAGAAACAATGTAGGGGAGAGAGAGAGAGAGAGAGAGAGAGAGATGTAGTGTTTAGAAAAGGTTTAAACCATAGTACATAAAATAGGAAACAACTTACACATAAAAAACTAAAAACTAGGAAACTATTACATACTGAATGATGTGAGAGGTTGACCATGGACCTATAATAGTTGACCATAGGCTACAACAATCAATTGTGCTTCATTTAGTGGACATGAATTCTAGAGTAATAGTCAAAACAATACACATTTGTCATGAAACACTAGAACTTATTCATTTGAATTCTCAAATCTCTTTCGAGTATTAAAAGTCTTCATATACATAATATGGGCGATTAAACAATATTATATGAACAATGAATTAATAATAGTCCACCCTCATATAAAACCCCACTTAAAATAGTGACTAAATTAATCAATTATTACATAATCCTAGAGTCACACTCTAGGACTAAGGCATGTTTACTTCACTACAATATACATACCTTGACATGTGTATATAAAGGCTTATAACACTTACTAAGAGTCCATAAATACATCTATGAATCACAATGTACTCTTCACTAGAGTTTATCAACAAGTTCACAACCTATACGACATGGTACAAATTATGATTGCATTATAAGTACAACGAGTTTATGATTCTCAAGTTGATCAACCTTCCATAAATACATCTATACAATTGTTGTTAGTTTCTCAAAATGATTAATGGAAGTCGAAAGACTTTGGTCTACTTGTTAGGGGGTATCACTCCCCTACACCTTTGATTGATTTCTAAAAGGCTTAAATTTGAGAAATGAATCCATATGTATATCGACCATAAGTGTAGTATAACAATAAAAGTAAGCTTGACTCTATAGGAACTTACATTGAATATTAGATTATATGATTTTATCCTTGAGTAAGCAATTGAAAAATGATTTAAATAAAACTCAAAATTAATAAATTAAATGAACACAAAATTGAATGTCTTAATAACACATTAATGATCCTAGGATCAAGAGATACAAAAATTGACTTAGTTTTTGCAAATATACATTTTTTTTTCATTCGTATTAATGAGATGCTTCAAATTATTGAAATTGACTATTTAGGAATTAACTAACTCATATAAACTCACCTAACTTCTAGGGTAATAAAACTATAACTATAACATAAACTATTCCACCAAGGCAGTTATTTATAGTAACCTAAATAGTACTCACTCATACAAGAAACTACTATTTTAGTTGGAAGTATGAATTGAAGAGTGTGAGCACAGCTAAGTAACTAAAACCATATTTCCAATCTCATTAAGAGAGTAAGTTTATAAATTTCATTAAACCTGCATATCTCTATGGTGAGTTTTTTTTTTTTCTTTTTTCAAAATTTAATTTATATTTATTCAAGTTATTGAATTCATCTTAAATATCTCTAACAAAATATAAACACAAAGTGGTGGTCAAGTACTAATTATGTAGATAATGAACATAATAGTTAGACACATTGAATAATCAAAATTCAATATTGAATCAAGTCAATAAAACATTAATTCATTAAACTCATCACTGTGAGACCCACAAAAGTAAACAAACCATCTAATAGAAAATACTAAGCACAATCAAGCTAAGTAGTAACATGAGAAGAACAAGGAGTTAAAAAAACCTATAAAGCAATGCTTCAATGTAGTTTTCCATCACAACCATATGATAAACTAGCATCGCTTGATGTGCTTAAATCTTGAGTCTTTGTGCTAAAACAATGGGCTCTTGTGTCCTTAGGTCTTGAACTAAAGAAAACATAATGAAATGAAAAGAAATGCACTATTTGTTTGTTTCTCCTCTCACCTACTATCTTCCCTCAAATGAAAATGAAGTACCCCCTTAAGTTGATGGTAGTGGGACACAAGTGTGAGCAAGTGAAAAAAAAAAGAAAAAGGAAAGTTAACCATTGCTCTTTTTGATAAAAACATAGATTTAGTATTCATTCATGGACAAAAAATATATATATATATATATTTTTTATTTTCTTATCCTTTTTTTTAATGCAAATAACCTCTATAAACTTTGACAAAATTACAGATTGACCTTCTAAACTCTTAAAGTGTACTTTAAAACCCTTAAACTTTAATAAATTAACAAATAATCTCCATAGGTTGAAAATAACCTTCTTAAACTATAATTTTAGTATATAAACATCCTCTAAACTTATTAAAATATACTTTAAAACTCCCAAAACATTGATAATAGTATGACTTTTTCTAACTGAAAAAAAAAAGGAAATGTTCTTCATTTGCAAAATTATTAAAGTTTAGGAAGTCTTAAAACATATTTTAAAAATTTAAGAAGTCAATTTATACCTAAATCAAAATTTAAGGAGGTTATTTATAGTTTTTCTTTGTTTTTTTTTTTTGTTTGTCCCACCAAAAAACAAAACGTACAAAAAATGTTTGAAACATGGAAATCCTGCAGTGGTACAACTTATAGAGGAGACTTAGCCAAGGAAATTTATTTTATTGAGGCAATTAAATTCTAAGATGGACACATTAAATGCTACAACACACAAATTTAGTCATTTACTTGCGTACATTTACCAATGAGCAGGAGAAACATATCTCAATTAAGTCTCACATAATGTCAAAGAAAGTGAGATGGTGCATGACTCTCTGAAAATTGAACCATATGTAAAAATACTCGAGATACTGCAACTAAGGAATTACAGGAAAAAGTTTTCGAGTTATTTGATTCTGTCTCTGAAGAGAATCTTATTGAGAAACTAGATACAAAAAGTTTTGTAGATCTTTTTATTATAAACTTGAAAAAACTAGTGAGATTATTCAATCTCCATCTATATCTTACTTTTTAAGCCTCGTTGGGTCGGTTTCTGTTCAAATTCAAGCAAAATTTTACATAAATTAATCTAAATAATGAGTTATGTGACTTTATGGAAGAACTTTATTGCAGAGATTTGAAGTATTTAGAGAAAAATATGATCTTTGTGAGAAGAGAAAAAGAGAAGACGAGAGGCATTATGAAATTCCAAACTAGAGGCTATGTCCATTTGCTAAAGTCAAATCATTTCAAACCAAGAAAAATTGACAACCAACAGAAACGTTGTTATTTCGTGATTTCAAGATATGTTTTGGCATATTGTAGTTTGATCCAGGAGAATTTGAAGAAAATCTAAAAGAGATTTGAGGACAAATCATTTTAAGAGAGGAGAAATAATACAAATAAAAAAATAAGTAGATATGGAATTATGATATTTTTTGTATAGATTTTGTTTTATTTTTATGTTATTTAGATTAGATATAATATTATTGTCATCTTTTATTTGATTAAATTTAGTTTTTTTTTTTCTAGGATTTAATTTGTTAGATATCTATTTTTTTTTTTTTTGTTAACTATAGGAAATGGGCATTCAAAACCTGACCTATTTTAGTGAAAGACCAATAGTAATGCCACGAGACCATAATTATATTGATAGTTAGATAGATATCTTAATTTAATGATATCAAATCTCTCTTCTTTGTTTTTTTTAATTAGGTATTATTATGCTTCTATATAAATGTCAAAGCGTATAATCATAGTATAATAGAGTGAGTTAATATTAAATAAAATTATTTTCCGAATTATTTCAATGCCTTTCTTCTTCACTATAAAGTAATCAATTTTCTCATTGATGGTATAAGGCCATCAAAAGTTAATCGAATGGTACAAGGTTATATAAATCATCAATAATATAAGGTTATTATCTAAATCTATATGAAACTGTTAGATATATGTTTCAGGTTTATTATTTCTTTTCATAAAAAAATAAAAAAAAAACATATTTTATTTATTCATATTTATTGTTTGGATTATCTTTTTTTATTGAATTCCGTGCTTTTCATAATTTTTTATTCTTTTATTGTTTTCATTTCCGCAGTCTTATACGAGTCTTTATATGTGCTGTTGCTCATGTGTGTTTGTTCTTTAGTCTATCTCATTGTGAAAATTAGGAAAAGAGTAAATCACTTCTCAAATATTCAATGCAATCCCTATCATGTGTGAGAAATGGAAAATGAATTCGTCACAAGATGTGCAAGTAAAATCGCAATCTCGGTCTGCACGCGAAAAATGGTCACATGTCCCTCTTTCTCCAATATACATACAGATATATATATATATATATATATATATATAAACCAATCCCTTTGCACCCGTTTATTTTATATACATACAGATATATATATATATATATATATATACACACACACATATACACTCAAAATCACTCTGTTTCCTGTGCAATTTGGTTTGCAGTTGTCGTCTTGTTCAGCTCTTCAGTACAGAGCTTCCTTTTATCAAGTAATTTTGCACGTATAACAACTTATGTGCATTTTTTTTTTATAGACTCCATGCATTTTCCTACTATTAAAGTAAGGATTTCCATATAAAAATGGCACGTAATCGGGATAAAAACATGCAAACTACGTATAAGTCATTACCCCTTATTTTATTTGTGCATTTGATATAAGATTATGGAATTTATCATTTTTGCTAAGTTTTTTCAATAAAAAAAGCACCATAAATTATTGCGAGTATATAATTTAAACAAGGAAAAATTTATAAAATTATACATTTATTAGCTACACTCTAGACGAAACGGTTTGCTACGATCACCACTTTGTGATGTTAGCTAATCCTCTCAACTACTATCACAATTAGGTGGTTAACAAATAAACTATTCTGAGGTATATTAATCAGCGGAAACTTATATGGTAGTTAAAATATTTGTTAATATTTATAGAAGTCAATATTTAGGCATGTCTACAATCTTTATCGAATTAGATCATCGTTTGCAAAAGTGGCCCAAAATAAAACCCTTACGGCTCGAAACGGTACATTATTTTAACATGTTTGTCCAAACAGTCTTTATACACATATAATTAAACCATCTCTCATAAGCATGCTCTACCAAAACTTTAAATACATAGAATCCACATAATTTTATAGAATTGTATAAAACCAATAAACTCTTTAATCATCAAAATTTATAATTCTATTAAAAATTTACATCTAATTTAATTAAAAAAAAAATATCTTAAAATCGTATGATATATTTATAGGCTTAAAGTCTATGATCCACAGTGCACTTACTCACCGGGCAACATGATCTTTGCATTTCAATGGCCTCGATCGGTAAGAGAGACCGGGGAATAAGCAAAATGCACAAGCTCGATAAGAGATGAGAGATTTGCTGGATATTATTATACAGCATCAACCGGGGACTGGGGTTTTCATACAACTATTAGGTGCTATTTTATAACCATACAAGTGATAGTAAATTCTTAGCTCATTTTTCATGAGTAATGTAGAGGTTCATTGCTTTGTTCTTCAATATTAATGGCATTGCCTATTTGAAGATGGAATAGCAAATCGAGTTATGAACAAATTCTTAGGGAAATTCGATCCATAGAATCTGAATAGATATACCAAGACAATGGGAGGTGACTTTGGTTAGGGTCGACTTTGCTTATAACTTGGCTATGTTTAGTCAACCGGGCGATCACCTTTTGGTGTTGTACATACCAAGGTGTCTCAAAATGATTGGGTGAAATTGTACAATACCTCAGTTCTGAGTATTTCTACTGAGAACTACGTAGAATATTAGGTTCGACAAAACTCATTTAGATGCGAAACATAAGCGTGAAGAGTCAAACGGACTATATAAAATTCTGAGGAATATCAATGACAATTCATGTATTATTAATTCACCGAAGCCTGCCCGGAATTTAGGAATTCCAATGTGATTAATATCTTCTAGTATTATGATTCCGAGGAGCCGTTTTGGTTGGAGCTGAAATTTGGGTTGAGTCTTTCCAAGTAGAGGAGATCGATGCAGCATACAAAATGGGGTATCACTTAAGGGCGAGGCAGGTTTAGTTCTGTACAATTTATCCTTCTTTACTTAATTGAACCTAATATGGTGAACCTAATATAGTGGTTGGGTTTTTTTTTTTTTTTTTAAAGTTAATCCTAACTATATAGTTTGGTTAATAAATTTTTTAAACCTAATTAAAACTAATTCAGTTCAGTTTAATTCATGATTCAAGCCGTTTATACTAAATTTTCACTAAATATTTTTATCTCTAATAAATATAAAATTTCAAACGGAATTTACTTAACTTAATCTTAACAATAGAAACAAAATTAAGGTAAAGAATAATAAAATATAAAAAATTTGATGAAATTTATAAAGATTAATAAAAAAAAATATAAAAAAGTACAAAATAATTACATTAATTTTTTTTATTTAACTAAATGATTCGGTTTGATTTGGTTCAAAATAGTACGATTCTATTTGTTTTTCCGAACCAAACCGTGAACTGTTTATATATAATTGAACCAAAACGAACCATAAATAAAACAATTTTAAAAAAAGTTTATCTTTTGGTTTGATTTGGTCCACAATTCACAATTTTTTTGCCCATGCCTAATTTTACTTGTTTAGAAAAGGTGGCAAAATAAGGATAGTCTTAAAAAATAATTTTTTATATAAAGGAAATGGATCATCTAAAATTTCTATTTCCTAAAATTTTTTGAAGTTGTAAATATTTTATATAGATATTTGAAAGAAAAAAATTGACGTATGTCACATGGTATTTATATATTCAGACAAAAATAATAATTCATTTGTAACTTTATGAAGTTTTAAAAAAAAATAATTTTAGATGATCCCGATCTGGTATATAAAAATTCATACAATTTTGATATCTACAATATGTATAAAAGAATAGGTGGTGGTTGTTTTAAATATTACCAACCATAACCATGTGTATGATAATTTTATTGATTTTGACATGTCACGTGTACATATATGTAATATGTAATATTGAAGATTTTTTCTTTTTCTTTTTTGTTTTTAAGAGGGCTCATAAGAAAACATTTCTTTCAAATAAAAATAACATTTTATCCTTGACATAAAAAGATGCTTTTAAACTATATGGACTTTTACATTAGTTAAGTAAAATATAACAACATATTATTAATTTTCCTTCCACTTTCAATTCTTCCAATTGTTTTCCTTATCCAAATAAGAAACTTCTTTTTTCCTTCACTTTCTTTCATCTATAATGTTGTCCTCCCTTTTCGAATCCCCTTAATTCCTTTCCTCTACTCTCCCTAAACATGGTATAACTGTTTACCGTTGAAATCATGCTTTCATGCTCCTGGTTACCAAACCATGCTTGAGATGGATATGTTAGATAATTGATTGTTTTCAGTGATCTATTATTAGTACTCCTTGAATCAATGTGAAAAAATAAGAGTCTATGTGTTGTATAGCTTAATATTTTTCTTTCTTTACTACAAGTTAATGACGTACCCGAGATGTATGTGAAATAAAAAAAGAAAAAGAAAAAGAAAAAAGGTTTAATACTATTTTATATGACACAAAATGAGAAGAATCAATAAAACGCATTTTCTTTCTTTCTTTCTTTCTTTATTTTTCTTTTGCAATTAAGGTATCAATGGACCATATCAATTTCAAAAGGAAACATGTGCATAGCATCATATTAACTACTAATGTTCATAGATTAAAGCATGTCATTTTTGAAAGCTTTATGTATAATTCCAATTAACTATCACGATCTTAAGAGCATGGAAACAAATTATAATTTCTTACATTAACATAGTAGATACACAAATATTGATTGGAATAGTTGAAAACAATTCCATCACTATTTAAGCTACATTAGAATGGGTTTTAACTCAAAAGAGCACTACTTGGACTGACATGCATAGACGACAATTCCAGTATCTGAAATCTTTCCTTGACCACTAATTAGCAAATCATAAAAGTATATGAAGTCTATAATGAGGGAACTAACAAAGTTTGGTTAAAAGTACAGTGAGCTTTCAACAATCGTTGTTCCTTTAGTAGCATTTGCAATAGATATTTTGCATACTAAAGAGCGGGATAAGCTCTTCTGACTTTGACCATGTTTTATATAATAGAACAAACCTCTAAATTAAAATATTCCACATCAAATTGCTAAAATAATTTCTTAATACATCTTATCCTTTCTATAAAACCCTTATAATTTAAAATTAGTCTAAATGCAAAGTTACTTTACCATAAATAATTTATTAATAAATTTTATCCTTTTAATAAAACCTTTTTCATTAAATTTGTTTTAAATGCTGATTTATTTTTCCTAGCATATATAGTAATAATAGCCAATTAATAAAACACTATGAGTAATTTATTTTTAAGAACTTAAGTTACCTAAAAACTTTCTCAACGTGTTTTAAATTATAACGGAGTAGAATTAAGAATGAAATTCCAATCTTTTGTTTGATAATAACCACAAAATTGCAATTCCATTTTAGTGGTTTATTTGGCTCTAAGCATGTTCAAATAGAATGTCTTATATAGAGTTGTAATCATTAAAAAAAAAAAAAAAGCCCTTGGCCTTTTAAGATTTATAAATCAAACAAAATGTATATAATATAATTAAATATATCATATCATTTACCGTAACAAATGTTATAAATGGAAAAATGAATACACTATACAGTATTTAAGAAAATTGTAACATAACAAAATATTGAATCATATTGTACATACAACCAATGATTAAGAAATAAAAAAGATTATACATAAATGGATTTTAAATGCATAAAAAGAGGAAGTGTACAATTATAAAAATACATTATAAATGAGTTAAGATAAACTAAGAAAATGCTAATCACAAATTTATCTTGGTGGAATTTCGATGTCCAATTTCAAGGATGTGTACACCGGAAGTTTTTGAGAGAGAGTAGAAAGAGGAACCAATTTGTCAACAAGTAGGTGAATGAAACCAAAATAATATGGATTAATGTGAATAAATAAGTGAGATAATGAGTGGATGGTAAAATAAACTTGACAAAGCTTGATGGTTCTTTTTTTCCTAACGACGAAGATTGAAGGTTGAAAGTTATTTTTTTGTAAATGAAACAAATAGCTCCATTAGCAACTACTAATGTATCAAAATGAAAAATAACATTCAATAATGTTAGCAAATCATTACACAAAATATAAAACATAGAGAATACTTACTTTTCACAATTAGAATCACGTAACAAAGCACAGTAATATGTAGTTAGCAGAAAAAAATAATAAATTATGCATTAGACAATGTGCACAATAGGCAAATAGATACCTTTTCAATTATAAAATGTAACAATTGAATAATAACAAAATTGTTCAATTTTAGAATTTCAAACTTTTCATAAGTTATGTATTGAGCTAGATGTCCTTTTTACTTAACCAATAGTTATGGAGAAAAAGAAAAGAAAGAAACCTATCATAAGAAAATCATAGTGAATAATACTCTAGAAATAAAGTAAAAGTTGAAGCTTTTACTATCTCTCTCACAAAGAAGAAGAATGTAAAATTGAAAAAAGAACTTACTAAAATGAAATTATACATATACGTTTTCATGATATGATTCAAAGGATAAATAAATCAAGAAAGTTGAGAAATATAGAAAGAATTTATGACTTACATATATTTGAAATATAATTTTTCAATAAATGTACCTTAACTTTTCATCCTTATTGATTTTCATCATTTATATTTTGACTTTTCAATATTTCTTTTAAATATTGAAAGAAGAGGTTTACCAAGGGCTTTATCAAGAAATGTCATCAAAAAGAAAATATTTAGATAAGATAACTCAATTAACATATGACAATGGTGATGTTTTGTTCTTGGTGAAAATTGAATGTTCTTTTTTTTTTTTTTCCCCTAATAATGCACATTAAAGGTTGAGGGTTATTATCTAGAATAAGGAATAGATAACTCCATTTAGCAAATATTAATGTATAAAATAAAAATTAGTAATCAATAAAATAGAATAAACTTTGTAGAGGAAAAATTAAAAAACCAAGTAAATATTTTGACCTTAAAAAAAAAAGAAAAAAAGAAAAAGAGGAGGTATTTTGAGGAAGTACATTTTAAGTAAAATTTATTTAGTGTGCCTATAACTACTTTCTAAAATAAAAACTTATATTTAGTTCGAAGGATAAATAAAGGAATATCATGGAAAAAATTTAAAGCTTGAATGCCTGGAGTCCAAAACTTATGTTTTGGCTAAATAATATAGAAGATACTAAATGCAAATATCTATAATTAGTATTGTGATTGTAATAACATTGACATTGTTATCATAATAGTTATGTTGGCAAATATAAACTTGTTATATATAGAAGTAGTCAATTTTTGTGGAAAGGGTTGAATTAAGATAATTGACAATCATAACCCCCATGAAATCTCATAAAAGCATCCATTGTAAAATTATAAACCAATAACATGAAATATTTATATTATGAAAGGGCAATTTAGGTAAATAGAAAATGGCATTAAAATCTCTCCCATTTTACTTTAATAATATAGATACTTCTCTCATTAATGCAACAAGGGAAAAGAAACATATAGAAAAAAAAATTATTTCATTTTCCCAATTTACACGGTCTTGTACTCATTATATTAATATAAGGATATGATAGTGTAAAGCTTTTACTTTCACCACGAGGGTTCTTTATACAATAAGGATATGATAGCATAATAATTTTTTCTTTTTCCTTTTTCAGCAAACTATTCTAATATAAAGTGATGAAATAAATTAATAATGTTTTAGGTATTGAGTATCTAACCATGTGGAATTATTTCATGTGTAGATAACCATAACTGTAGATTTTATTTCTATAATGGCCTAAAAAAGAAAACCAGAATATTAAGGTAACCGTTAGGGTCATGGTCCCTTTGTTCGTTTACAAGTACATTTTGATGGATCTTTCCATCACTACAGCATATACCCAATAGAGAAAACGCCCTAAGAAGATAAGACAATATGGCATATTTTCTTTGAGGGCTTATATACGCATTAATTTGGTAAATCTAGAAACCTTATAAGCATTTAGATATTAAAAAAAAATTGTGAACCATGAATCAAATTGTTAAGTCAGATCAAACCAATTTGAAAATTAGCTTTTTTCTTTTAGCCCATTCAATTATAGGTTCAGTTTGGCATTGGTTAAATGATTCGTGATTTGGTTGGTAGGGGCAAATTGAACCAATTTTTTTTTAAAAAAGTATTTTCAATTTTTTTTTTGTTAAATCCTTACCAGATTTAGCATTCTTTTTTACTTGTTTTCTTCTTTTAATTTCTAGTTCATGTTTTCTTATATAATATTCCCATAGTTGCTAATTACATAGACTAGATGGCTCTCTTTATTTTGGAAGTTAATTATAATCTCAATTGTGGGTTTTGAACTTTGATGGAGCTATAACTTTGATTGAAAATGAACACCAACCTTAGTTTTCTCTCTTCGATCTCAAAAGACGACGTAAGTGATTGTGCCCAAAAAAGTAGGAAACAATAGCCTTAGAGGAGGAGGACTCTCTTAAACCTACTTATGTCAATCATAGTATTAGATTTGCTAAAGCTAATGGAACAAAATTGTCCTCTAGAGACACGGTTCTTACGAATATTCTTGGTGCGTATGAAAGACACTATTTTCAAGAAACCTTGAACATAATAGATGACAATTAGGACATAGATTAGGTCATGGAGGAGGAATGAATTTTGAATGAAAAGATAGCACCAAGAGTTTGCCATGTGAAATTTTCAAAAGTAGAGAAGAATGTAATTTGTGCACCATGGCAATACACATTTATTGCTAAGGTCATGGGGCTAAACCTTAGATATAAAATCTTAAAGGATAAGCTTAGACAAATGTGGAGATCTTTAAGCAATTTCAAATTGGTTTACATAGGATCTCATATTTGTTTAATATCCTTAGATAATGCCTTAGATTTCTAATGGATCATTAAGAATGGTCCTTGGTTTATTAATTCACACTATTTAGCCCTAAGGAGGTAGGAGCCAGATTTTCGTATGGATCGATTGTCCTTTAATTCTACAGCAGTTTGGGTTCAAATAGGTAGCCTTTTAGTGGAGTACTACTCGACAACTGCTATTAGAAGAATTGGAAAAAAGATAGGTCTGGTGTTACATTTTGATCCATATACAGCTAGATTAGAAAGGGGACGCTTTGTACATTTTTGTATCCAAGTGGATATGGACAAACTATTAAAGCATTTTATTTTTGTGGGAGACCTATCTTACAATATTTAATACGAAGGTTTGGTAAGGTTATGTTATTTTTGCGGAAGGCTAAATCATTTGAGAAGTGGATGCCTAGAGCAAGGATAAAGGAAGCCCGAAAGAGAATGTAGGAAATGATGTGGGGGATGCATTTATGGCTGATGAGGGAAAAGTTATTGAGAATGTCAACTCATAAGAAAATTAAGTGAAAGATTCAGGGGAATCTTGAGAGTCTCAAAAGTCTAAAGATAAAGACAATGAAGTTAATGACATGGCAGTAAATGAGGTGAGAAGATCTATGGAAGAAAGCAAGATGGAGAATATGAAGACTAATACCTAATACGATGAGTGGATAAAAGTTCAAAAGAAAAAAGAAATGCTAAAAAAGAAACAAGTTAATGGAACATATGTAAACCTTGGAGATAGCCAAAAAGGGAAAGATATGATGGTTTAGAGTATGAAAGGGAATGGTAATACTGAGAAGGCAAAACTTCTCGTAAATAAGGACACTCAAAAGGAAAGGACACCCTTGAAGGATTTAACTTCGGCATTTAATATTAACAAGGAGGTAGATGTATCGAGCCACAAACCCTTTATGGGAACACAAGAGTTAGTTTTCACACAAGAGATGAAACTTGATAAAAAAAACTAAGGCCCTTAGAGGAAGAAAGAACAAGTCTATTATAGTAATGAAGAAGTTAGCCTAGAATCATGGTGATGCTAATTGAGGTAGAGATTTTCCTTCAACTTTTGAGGGGAGATTCTTATGAATTGAAACTCTAATTGAACATAAGATTAAGGGAAGTAAGAATAGCAAGTGGTTCAAAGAGAATAGTGGCAAAAGTCTAAGGGATAACGCTATACCAATAAAAATGGAAAAGGAAGCAAGCCTCAGAGATAATCCTTCGACCATATTGAAGGAAGGCAAGGAGCTACTTTCAAGATGGGAACCCAATACAGGTGATTGATGAAGCACTATTGATAGTGAAGATGCCAATGTTTCGGTCAAACATAATAGCAAAATACATCCTAGATTTTCTATAGTAGACATGTAAATAGATGGTAGAGGTTATCTACATAGAACGACGACTCTCAATAGAAATCTAGCGAGTGTCATTTATGGTTCCAATAATGGAGGAAGGGATTAAAGTGGTTTGCCTAATAGTGTGGGAGATGCAAATGGCCTTAATGCACACCATGTTTCATCCAGTCTGATGGACCATGACAGTTGAGAATTACCAACAACCCTTTATGGAGAACTTTTGGTTCAAGATTTCTACCTCCATGGAATCCTTAGATTTTACAGATACTCTACCCTCTAATATGCAATGCTAACCTTTTAAGGCATTAGCATGGAATGCCTAAGGTGCAAACTTTGAGAGATGGCACTAAGTAATTGCAACCTTCAGTTTCTAATTATCACTAAGACCAAGATGGGAAAATAAGCAGTAGATTCTTTGAGAGACTTCTAGGGATATAACCGTGCATTGAAGCCAAGGGGTTTAACTGAGGGATTGTTGTCCTATGGCTAGATAAGGAGGTGACTGTTCATACTAGCCACATTTCCAACCAACACATTACTATGAATGTCTAAGTATGTCACTTAAATTCTTCTTTCTTTAACTTTGTAATTTATGCTAACCCATCTATAGAGCTTAGATAGAGTTTATGGGAAGAGTTGATGTCTTGGGCCCATCATATAAGAGGCCCTTGGGTTATGTTGGGAGATTTTAATTAAGCTTTATATTGAGAGGAGAAATAGGGAGGAATTTAAGTAAATCAAAATAAGGTAGCAACTTATCAACATTGTACGAATGTATGTGATATGGTGCAATTAGGTTTTGTAGGGCTTTGGTTTACTTAGTCTAAGAGATCAAAGAGTCTAGCTGACTTAGTACAATTAAGGCTAGATAGGGCCTGGGCCAATTATGATAGGAGAAACTCTTACCTAGAGGTAATGTTGCACTACATTGTGTCAAATAGCTCGTACCATCTCCATATCTTACTAGTATCCCACCTAATGCAGGAGGTTAGGCCTAGAGCTGAGAAGCCTTTTCATTTTCAAACCGTGTGGATTCAATACCTCTAGTGTAAGAATTGTGTGAGGAATTAGTGGAGGTAGCCTACTTTAAACATCATAGTAGAAAGTAAGATCTTTGTTGAAGCACTCAAGAAGTGGAATAAGGAAGTGTTTGCATCATACCTCAAAGGAAGAAAGCTATGTAAGAAGAACTAAAAAACGTGAGAGCAAGACTATTTTCTCACTAAAGCTAAGAGTTGATTAACAAGGAGCTCTATTTATAGGAAGAGTTATACTGGGTATTAAAACAGGAGGAAAGATTATGGGTAGATAAGGCTAGATCCAATTGGATAGTTAATGGGGAAAGGAATACACATTACTTCTATGCATCAGTAATGGATAGAAGATCGAAGAATTTGAATGGAAATTAGGTTAATAGTGAGGAGGGGATTAAAAATGCTTTCAATAGCTACTTCCAAAATCTTTATTATTATGAGTGAGTATTTATCTAGATGAATGATTATGAATGGTAGAACAACTAAAAGAAGCTATCGGATGTGGAGAAAGAAGCACTGACCCAGCCTTGGTTTAGATTAGAGATTAAAGATGCCTTAGATATTGATAGAATGCATGTCGAATTTTATAAAAGTTGCTAGGATATTATAGGTAATGTTGTAGTAGATGTAGTAAATGGAATTCTGTAGACAAATTGCATTCCAACCAAGCTAAATGAATCTCTATTGGTTCTCATTCAAAAGTTATGGGTACTAATAGGTTAAAGGAATTCCGACCCATTAGCCTTTGAATAACGTTGTACATGGTGGTGAGCAAATGCATAATGAATAGATTAAGACCACTGTTATAAGATTTAATTAGCCTAAAGCAGTAAAGTTTTATCTGAGGAAGTGTTGTGAGAGATGTTATTGTGTTCCAAGAAGTTCTAGACTCCTTTGAACAGATGAAATGGAAAAGAAGATGGATGGTAGTTAAGCTAGACGTCGAGAAGGCATATGATAGAATGGAGTGGGATTTTATCCATAGTACACTCATATTGCTAAGATTTCTGGATAGTTGCATGAATCTAATTAGGTCTTGAATCTCAACAGTACAATTTAGAATTATCTTAAATGAAGCAATGATGGAAACCTTCACATCTAGTTGGGGCATCCGCCAAGGAGATCCTCTCTCACCATACCTCTTCATCCTATCAATGGAGATTATTTAGTAGAATCATCCATGTGATGGTCCAAACTGAGGATTGGAAGCCTTTGATGCTTCGAGGAAGTGATATTTCTTTATCCTACCTATTCTTTGCTAACGACCTTTTGCTCATGGGAGAAGTGACAACATAGAACACTTATGTTATTCAGGAAGTGATGAATAGACTTGACCATATCTTTCGCCAAAAAGTGAATTACAAAAAGTATTGCATCATGTTTTCCAAGAATGCTAATAGTGAAATATGAATAGTAGTATGTAACATTTGTGGAATTAGGCAAAATGCAAAGTTTGGGAAATATTTGGGTATCCTGATAAAGAAAGGAGGAAACTTGAAAAATGCAAATTTGAACTTCATCTTTAAAAAAATGAGAAGGAAACTTGCAAGTTGGAAGACTAATTTGTTAAATACGGAAGGAAGACAAATTCTAGCAATGTTGGCTCTTGAAAGCATAGTAAATTACTACTAATAGATTCTTCTTATGAATAAGACTTTTGCAGAGAAGGTGGAAGGCATACATAGAGACTTCATTTGGGGGGTCAAAGCTTAAAGCAAGAAAGGTGCATTGGATTGGTTAGGACAAGATTAAGAAACCTAAGGACCTTAGAATACTCGAAGTGATGGATATTAAGAAGAGGAACCAAGCAAAATTTGTTAATCTAGCTTAGCATGTTTAGTGAAACGAGGTCCTATGGACAAGACTAATTAAATAGAAGTGTAGGTTACAAGGAGGAAAGGTACAGTGCTCTTTTGATTCAAAGTTCTTTAAGGAACTTAAAAAAGCATCAAGTTGGCTAGAAGACAAAATAGAGATCATAGTTAAAGATGGAAAAAATACAAAGTTTTAGTTTAATAAATGGAGAGATGAAGAAAGAGTTCTAGATTGGCTATTTGCACCTTTGCACAAATATGACAAAAATCTAGAAGTCTATCAAGCCTAGGATGATGAACTTGGATGGAACAATGGCTTGGAAATTTAGTTTTACAAGAAAGAGGGGTTGAATAGGACATTCTATAGTGGCCAGAAACAATAGATGGCAAGGTTAGTACAAAATCGGTTTATATAAGGCTGATGAAGGACTAAGAAACTATACAGGGCAACAAAGATTGGAGTTAGATCTAGAAGATACCAGTTCTTCCAAATTATAAAATCTCGGTATGGAGAATGCTCATGAAAAGGCCTAGCAATGGGAGATAGTCTATAAAGAAGAGGTATTTAAGTGGCTAGTAGATGCCTATTGTAGAATGAAGCCGACGAACTACATGAACATATTTTCTTAAACTATAGCTAGAGCAAGCATCTTTAGACAAGGCTATGGATCCAACTAAATAGGGCAAGCTAGAATGGATTGACAAGAGTTAGAAAAGAAGGAAGGTGAACTAGAAGGAACCAAGAGCACCAACCAAAGTTCATATAGTTTATGCTTTCTATGAGACTAGGGTGAAAAGGAATAGAAGAATATTTAGACCAAACTAAGTGATAAGGGATTAGGAGCAAAAGGTTTATCAAAATGCAAATGAATGGTGGATATGATCCAGGAAAGAGAAATTACACCTCTGGCAAAGTTAAGATTTTAAGAGTAGTAGAAAACTCCAATAGAAGGGTTGGGATTAGAGTCATAGCTAAAGATCAAGATGGGGTAGTCCTATGGTGCTTACATGATCAACAAAGGAACTTAACTTTGATGGAGCTATGCTTATTTGTTCTTATTGGATTAAACACCTAACTCCTTGAAATCGGTGAGATTTAAGGCTTCCAAGAAAAGTTTTTGGAATTGAATAAAACTTTAATATGAGGTCATAAAAGTTTAAAGAAAAGCTTTGAGAAAATAGAATAGATAGCATATTTAATTTAATAAAAATAAAATTTTATCGATGTTGAAATTTTATGTTGTAAACCTAGAATATGACCTATGGAACATAGAGAGATGTTACAAATAAATTATTCATCCTATAAAAATAATAATTTGGAGTTAATGAAGTGAAATAACTAATTTTTGTGTCATGTAAATACATATAGATATTTGAATACTGAAATAAGGACATATTAATATTTAGTATTCAAATACTTGTAAATTAATACTATATTTAGGTAAAGTGAATAGAAAATCATAAAGGGCAGATAGGAAAGTTGTTTTTGAAGTAGAATAGTCGTGTCAAGCCTGCATAGAGTTAGTGTAGATTATTTCTTAAGAATTAGACACATATACTAAAGGAAAATATGAAAATGGCCATTTGTCATCCAAAATAATCTCTAACCAACCTAGTAGCATCTATAAATTTAGAGGACCATCTCCATTCATAAGTTTAGACATTTTCAAATCCTAGAAAATTTAGTGTTGTGCAAGGAAAGCTTAGGAAAAATTATAGTAAAAATTAGGGGGAAAAAGTGTAAAATAGGGGTTTCTTGGATTCCTTAATCCAATTATAATATGGGGGCGAACCACTATTGTGGTTTAAAGGAGGAGTTGGTGTTGAAGTGGGCCAACATACCCTCCACCCCCAACAGTGGCTAGAGCCTCTTGCGATGGTGAGTGTCGAAAATTGCCATATTTTTCAAAATTTTGTCAAATATATCATCTAATGTTCGAAAATTATGAAACTTGGCTTTCCTAAATGTTTTTGTATGTAAAATGCAAATGTGAAATTATATTTTCAAAATTTTGAGTATTATTATAGGCTCCTTAAGAAAAATGTCCTATCGACTAGTTTTTCATTGTATTTTCAATAACCTTAACGATGTAGTTTTGACTTAAATTTTTCTAAGTAACTTCCTTAAAGGTTAGATTTTCATGTTATGTGATTTTTTTTTTTTTCAGGATCTTAAATTTAGGTTTTTGATAAATTTTTATTTTAACTAAAATAGTGCTCGGAAGCATGTTTTCTTAAGTTGTCTTACATAAACTTATTGTAATTCTTGATATAGATTGAAAGGACGATGGTTTTTAATGATGTAAAAAATGGGTTGGCCTTAAGTTTTGAAGAAAAATTGGCTATCAAGCTTGATAAGGAAGTTATAAGGTCAAATCTACATGTTTTTCACTAAAACCATATGTAATTTTATTTAAATCAAATGTTTTGGTAACTTAAATAATTTGCATGAGCTTTGAAAATGGTTTTAGGTGATATTGTATATTGTCTAAATATGTGGATGGTAGATTGAAGTTGTGTTGAAGTGATTTTGTAAGCTACAAAAGCAAATAGGGGAATTAGAAGGTAAGTTAGAAAATTAGATGTGTTAAGCTAAGATGGTCAAAAAGTGAGTTAGAAGGTTGACAATAATAAAGTATATAAACAAAAGTTAGTTAGAAATTATGTAGCATATAAGAAGTGACTTTTGAGTGCCTTTGGGTTGAACTGTGAGGTAGAAAGTCAATTAGATTGTTGGTCAAAAAGTGTATTGGAGAAAACCCTTGTGTAGCCAAAGTGAATCATAAACTTAGTAAAAAACTATCCTAAAAGGGGATTTGTATTAAAAAAGGATCATTAATCTTAAACTCTATACTTAAGTAAGTTCTTATTTTAGTTTATGTTCAACATATAATTAATTAGGGTGTCGTGTACTTCATGTTTAAGTAAGATACGCAAGGAAGAGTAGCAACATAACGCTTAAGTGTTTAAGGGAAGTTACTAAGTGACCCAGGTAAGTTGATATTTTATGTTCTAGACTAACTTGCTTGACAAATTGACTTTATTGTACTTAGATGGTAGTGTAATGTGTTGTCTTGACAAATTTAAGATGAATTGTGGTTACTATCCTATACATGCTTATGATATATTGAGCTATGTTGTAATGCTGAGATTGGTGTTTGTTGCTCTGTCCAAATGTTTGGTTATAGGTGTTGAGCTAACTTAAAAAACAAACAAACTAGGTACTAACCCTGCTTCATAAGGTGTTCACTTAAGTGAACTTGATATTGAGGTTTTAGAGTTAAAGATGAAAGTAAGATAAAATAAAGTAAAACTAATATGTAGCTTGTGAATGCTAGTCATTCTTGCTTGGTGGTTTACTAATACATTTCATGGTAGGGTACTAAATGACCTCTTAGTCATGTTTTACTTGAAAACTTGATTTTTACTAAGTAAAGAACTTAGCTTATAAACCCGGATGTTTAGGCATATAGATTGCATTGCTTAGTTTTTTCCTAGGTTATTGAATAGTTAATTTTGATGCCAAGCTATGTCAACTACATGGAAGTTTAGGATTAGGGTTGGGCTAGGATATCAATATTGATGCATATCATGTGCACAAGCATGGCATCCTTTTATTACATGTGTTAATTATTAAAATGCTTAATGATGTTATAACAAATATAATAGCTTGTTATATGGTTGAAAAATGTATCTGTTGTATTGTTGTTAGTATCCACTCTCACTCAATAATATGCAAAGGGGATAAATTTGTTTTATCCTCAAGTTAGAAGATTGTGACAAGCTTAAGCTTGTGGGGGAATGACTTTTGAGAGCACTAGAGAGTAAGCCATTTTAAAGAAGTTTTCGATTGATGAAGTTTAGTTTTACTGAAGTGTAATAGCTATAAAATGAAAAAAAAAGGGCTTGTACTTTTGACTTTTTGGCTTGTAAATATTGTATATAATTTGCAAACTCTATAAACAGTGTTGAAATAAGAAGGAAATACATTTATGTTACGTGAAATACCATAAGTTTCTAAGTAGTGTGAATAGGTTTTTATCTATGATAGAGCATCCTTTGTTTTTCAAGATGTGACATTTATAATCAAAATTCTATAGGTTATGGATCCGATGGTTAAATTTATAAATATTCTATTAAAAAACAAATGGCTTGAACCACAAACCAAACTAGTACTTTTAGGTTCAAAAAAATTATGAATTGAACTGTATGATTAAGTTCAATTTAAAAAAAAATTCAAATAGTTCATTTTTAGTTTAGTCCTATAAAGAGGGGTGAACAATACTAAACTACCATGCCCACCCCTAACTCATGATGCCTCTTGAGTTGACAAATGGCTGGAGTTTTGCATACAAAACAAAACACCGTCCACGTTGGATCGTAAAAATTTTTTAGTGAAAGTGGCAGTGGTATTGTGGCATATTTGGAAATAGCGTAACCGATGTGTCTTTGAATGGGAAACCACAAATCCTCCTAATGTAATAAATTTGGTGAACAGTGAATTCCATGAGATGCAGGACATGAAAGGATTGGACTTGAATCTTCCTATTAGTAGCAATATAGAGGCCAATGTAACTATTCTTTCTTACGGTGATCTTTCTAGTGCAAATAACCATAGAGCTGTTCGTGTAAGTGAACAACGAACGCGCAAAAATAGAAAGCAGCGATCTAACTATAAAATGCGGTAACAAGTAAACTGCAATGGCGAATAGATAGGAAGTCACACCGAGTTCAGAATTGAAGTTGTAGCAAAGATCAGCGTCCAAGTAGCATGAGAAGTCATCAGATTACTAAGGTTTGGAGAACCCCCAGAATTTAGTTTTATTGAAATTAATTGTGATGGCGTAGCACATGAAGTGAAGGGAAAAGCCGATAGTAGAACCGTATGGCGTGATTGCCATGGCTGATTACTAAAAGTAACTGCATATTGCTATAATGGGTTAGATAGCCTAACGTCCGAAGTAACCACCATAAGAGATGGTCTTCCAAGTGCAAGATGCAAATGTTTGTTCGTTTATTTTTCTTTTTAGAAAAGCAAATGCATGTGTTAATTGGGTAGTATACCTAAGGTATAGCAGGGATGTGATGCAGTTTTTAGGTATCGTCACCCCCATCCCAATTGCTGAACTTATTATCTGTAGATTGGTTTTCCTGTCCTTGGGATGGTATTTGAATAATAGATTTTCTTTGTTAAAAAAAAAAGAAACAAAAAACTCTTGGTATTTGCAGAGAGCCAAATTTAATATTGGATTTTAAGCCTATTGATTAAATATTAAATGAATTTAACTTTTTGAGCTAAGATAACAGGGTTCGAAAAGCAAAACCCATAAATTATCAAGATAATTAAAAGAGATTTGACACAGTGAGCTTAGAGGAAGACCCGTTAGATCGGTTCATTTTATTTAACCTATCTTAGTTTAGCTTATACTAAAATAATAAATAAAGCTTTTATTTGGGCCTAAACTCTTAAAAATAACTCACTTGACATTCATTAATAAATAGCATCAATTTTAACCATTAATCACCATTATGATTTGACAGAGAGAATCAACTACCATTTTCTATAAATTCCTCATTTACATCTCATTTTGATAGGAGAAAAACCCACATTAACATTGTTACTCCATTGAAACTTTGTCTCAAAGATCAAACACTAAAACACCTTAAGAACTGTACCCTTTTCTCCATTAATCTTGAAGTTTGATGCCATCGTACTCCTTCATCTATCACCACACATGTTAGAACCACATCAAGATTGTCTACTCTTTCTCCCTACACTTCTCTCCCGATAATCTTGTGCAAGTCACTCAAGTCATTTTCTTAGTCACGTATAGTGCGACTTCTTACGCAACACATATGTAACCCTTGCATCTGTACCTATATGCCCATATTCTTTGGTGACTTCACTGGGGAGAGAAGATTTGATACTCACATCATAGCACCTCTAAGACAAAGATAACTCGATCCTAGTGATGTAATTAATCAAGAGCAAGATGTTGCTACTGTGACCAATGACCAAAATCCACTTCCAATTGGAGGCACTAATCAAGGTGATGGCATACAGGAAGGCGTTCTTGATAATACACAATTAACATGTAAGCTACAAGTGACTAATCGAAACCTAGGTGAACTCATGACAATGTTTGCTCAGTGTATGGTTGCTTTGGCCATCTTTGTTGCTGCGTAGTAAGAAGCAACTTCCTCAAATCCTTCTAATATGGTGCAACAACACACCTCACCTAATCCTCCTATTGTCAATAAGCATGTCATTCTTAGAGTTGAGGAACAACTTCCTACTGTAGAACCTATAGCTATGCAAGATTCACTACCTAAAGTAAGGAACCCGAGAGTTTAGATTAAAGGTTCGTCATCCTCACATGTTATACCATATGCCACAATTGTTGACTCCATGCAACCAACGCCAATGAACCCTATATTTACAAGATCTACACTTATGAATCTCTGCCCATGCACCCTGCTCCTACAATTTCACTAAGGGTGGAAGCATCCACTCAAAGAGGTTCATTTATAATCAAAGAAGATTTGGATATGTATTTGAAGGAGATCCAAGTGAAATCTATGATGGGGATACCAAAACTAAAGCTCCCGTATCACCAATGCATTGCCGCAAAGCTGTACCGTAAGGATTATGTCAATCTAAAGTTCATGCTATTTAATGGCAAGAAAAGAAGCGCCAAGGTCAGTAGATTTGTGGGGTAGTACGTATAAGATATTCTTAAAGATGTTCTTTTCTACAAAAGAGAGGGGCAATAGGTTCGTAAGGTAATATGTGTAAGATGTTCTTGGAGAAGTTCTTCTCCACAAAAGAGAGGGTCACCCTTATTGACATGGGAAGGATCTAATAAAAATCCAAAGAAGATCTTATGGACTATATAAAGCACTTCAAGGAGCACTCAGTAGATATACAAGATGTTTGTGATGAGGGGGAGTTGTTCAAGATCTGTATCCAAAGAATATTTTTTAAGTACGTGGTCTACCTTGAGAATTTTTCGTTAGCTTCCTTTGCTACTCTAGTTGAGAATGCACAAAGGCCAACAACTCAATGTCACGACAAAGAAGTGAAATTGGGCGATTCAACAAGCACACTTCGTTTGTAAATGCAACTCAAGGCGAATCACCAAGGAGAGCAAAGGAACAAAAAGATGATAAGCCTACTAACTCTAGGCCATCTTTGACATATCCTTATCCCATGGCCAAAGTGCACCAAAAGCTTAACCATTGGCTCTATGATAGAAATATTAAGCTCCTAAGGGTCGAGTGCTGCCCTACAAATTAAGAAAAGAATGATCCCAAGTATTGTAGATTTCATTGAAGTATTGGTCACCTAACTAAAGATTATTTCACTTTGAAGAAAATATTCAATGATCGAGTTGCACATGGTGAGTTTATCATCGATAACAATGATGTTAGAAATGATTCACTTCCTGCCCACAACAATTGAAGGGGTACCGTTAATGCAATTAGCCATGATCCCATCATAACTGAAGTGATTGATGCCCAGGCTACTAGAAGTGATGAAGATAAAGGAAAGTTGATTGAAGCTCAAAACAACGAACACCCACTTGTTGTTGCAGCATTATTAAAGGCAACTAACTTTAGGAATTTCTTTGATCTCTTAAGATTTAATGAGAAAGCTCAGCTTGCGGCAGTAACTATACTCACATAGATCTTTGAGAGTCAATATGCGGAGTGTAGTGTAGTGTAACTTGTGAAGAAGATGGCCACGACACATGAAAATGCAAGTTTATTTACTGATGCAGACATGTGTGTGAAGAATTTCAATCACAATCACCCCTTTTATGTGGAAGGTGTGCTTAATAGGTCCCCAGCCAAGAGAACATTCATTGATACTAGTTCTTCACTGAATATCATGCCAATGAGTAATTTTAAAGCTATTGGAATTGACATTTGATGATTGTTTAAACAACCTATCTCAATAAATGGATTTAGCCATACTCCTACGGATTTTGTTAGGTATGTTAATGTCGATCTTAAGGTTGGTCGTATCCATGGCACTACTACCTTTCATGTGATCAATGCATCAGTTCAATAGCATCTGCTCATTGGTAGGAAGTGGCTACATGATCATAACTTGGTCCCATCAACATTGCACCAATGTATGAAAGGTCATTGGAAAGGGAAGGATGTTTTTAATCTAGCTACCAAGAATCCTTTTGAGCAACATGAATCATACTTTACTCAGTTAGCCTACTTTGATGAATTTGCTGAAAAAGGCGAAACCGCGATAACTAAGCCATTTAGTGTCCCTTTACCTACATGGGAAGAAGTTCAAGATGGCTAGTAAAAGAAAAGGAGGATGCGCAGATGTCGTAGGGGAAAGAAGAAGAACAAGTAGGCTAAAGGAATTGAAAGCTTCATTCAATAAGATGGAAGAAGGGTGTATTGCTTATGGCAGTTTGAGGGGTTTGAGGAGGTATATTTCTCCTCTTTAAATCCCATACCAGTATAAGAAGTCCAACCTACCCTAAAACAATCATAAGACCAAATGAAGTTACAAGCTAAGGAAATAGAAGAGTTGGATATAGCGCAACCAGGAGAGTCATGGCGACCAATCTTCATAAGCAAGAGCCTTCCATAAGAAATAAAAAAGTTCATATTATTGAGTTGCTAAAAGAATATAGAGACATATTTGCACGAACCTATGAAGAGATGCCAAGATTAGATCTTAGCCTCATAGTATACAAACTAAATATTGCTTCGGGAGTTACACTTGTGAAGCAAGGATAAAGGGTCTTTCATCTTGAAATTGAAGTGCAAATTAAGTAAGAGGTTGAGAAGTTATTACGAGTTGGATCCATAAGGCCCATTCAAGATCCTACTTAGCCTACTTACATTGTTCATATAAGAAAGAAGAATGGACAGATAAGAGTATGTGTGGACTTCTAGGATTTGGACAAGGCTTGTCCTAAAGATGACTTTCCTATACCAAATGTCGATACTCTGATAGACGCGACTGTAGGACATGACTATTTTCATTTATGGATGGATTTAATGGTTATAATCAAATTAAGATGGCAATAAAGGATGTAGAGTGCACCACCTTTTGGATACCAATAAAAAATTTTTATTACACCGTCATACCATTTGAACTTAAGAATATGGGTGTTACTTATCAAAGGGCAATAACTGCTATATTCTACGATATGATGCATGACTTCATGGAGGATTATGTCGATGATATAATCATTAAGTCTAGAAGGGCACCCGATCACATAATTCGTCTACAAAAGGTTTTTGAATGTTATCACCTATACAAGCTTTGAATGAGTCCTCTCAAATGTGTCTTTAGAATGTCTTTAGGGAAGTTCTTAGGGTTTGTTGTCCGTTGAAAAGGAATTCATGTTGATCTTACAAAAGTGCAAGCTATAAGATCAATGTCATCCCCTGTCACTTTAAAGAAACTAAAAACTTTAATGGGAAAGGTCTCTTATGTAAGAAGGTTTATACCAACACTTGTTGTGATTTTATACCTGTTACACCAACTTTTAAAAACGGGAATTTCATTTGAATGGGAACAAGTCCATGAGGAGACAATTCAAAAGATCAAAACGATCCTGACCTCTCCCCAGATCATGACCATGCCTATTAAGGAATTGCCATTGATTTTGTATCTTACTTTTACCGATAGGTCCATTGGAGCTTTGATCGCGCAAGAAGTAGATGGTTAAGAGCAACCTATATACCATTTAAGCCTCAAAGGAGTGAAGTTAATTGCCCAACTTATGAGAAATAGTCTCTAACACTAGTATTTGACATACAGAAATTACGGCATTACTTCCTTGTGCATAAGATCAATCTGGTAATTTGTTCGGATTCGATCAAGTATTTATTGTCACAACCAACTTCATTAGGATGAGTTGCTAAATGGCTACTTCTTCTTAGAGAATTTGACATTTCAGTGCAATCCCCCAAGACCATCAAGTCATAAGCCTTAACCGATCTATTAACACACTTTCTAAACGCCTAAGAGGGCTCAATTGTAGATATAATACCAACTGAATTTCAAGAATATACTTTGATGGTTAAGGCGGATTTTGAATGGACACTTCAATTTGATTATTTTGCAGGAAATCAAGGTTAGGGAGCAAGAATCATATTGACATCGCCTAAGGGTCAAGAGATACCCTTAGCATTTAAATTTGATTTTCGATTCACCAATAATGAAGCTAAGTGTGAGGCATTATTACTTAGTTTATTGTTTGCACGAGAAGTTAGAGCATGTTATTTGTGTATTCAAGGTGATTTAAATTTGATCATTAAACAAGCTACAGGTGAGTTTGGTTTGAAAGAACCTACATTTGTACCTTATAAGGCTATAGTGCAGGCTATGGTAAAAAAATTTAACTCTATACGGTACGAACATACGAGTCGATCTACAAATAGATATGCTGATGCATTGGCTACACTAGCATCCAAAATTCCAATTCAAGATCTAGTGATAATATGAATGTCCAGGTGATCAAGAAATATATACCGGGTATAGCTTTGAATTTTGTTGATGGGGACGAAGACATGTAAGATGATTGGTGCATCTTACTCATGGAAAAATTGGTACACCCTAGTGCGGCTTCTATTTCGACCTTGAAGAATTTTGTCAAAATTAATGGGATGTTATATTATAAGGGTCTAGAAGGTGTTATGTCTCGATGTATTGGTTCTAAGGAAGCTTGTCTCAAGTTAGACAAGTATTACCAGATATGGTATGGGGAGGAAAGGCTACCATTGTATCACCGTATTCAACGTATAGGCTATTATTGGCCATCAATGGCTAAAGATGTGCTTTAAGTGCAAGTACATTGGCCTAAATGTTTTGACCTCCCCAACCAAGGTGAGTGTAATTTTGTATCTAGTACGAGAGACTGGAGGCACTCATACATTGATTACTTGAGAAATAATGTGCTACTAATGAATAGTATGGATGCCAAACTTGTAAAGAAAAAGGACAAGGAATATCTTATGCATGAAGACAAGCTTTACAAAGTATCATTTATGGGAAAACACCTAAAGTGCATTGCTTCTCCTGAAACAGAAACAATTTTGACTAAGGTGCATACTAGAGAGTACAATGAACATCAAGGAGGAAGGAAGCTATATTATTATCTACTCAATAGAGGATACTATTGGCCAACATTAGAAGTGGATGTTTTCAACTTCACCAAGAAGTGTATTGTCTATCGATAGTATGGCAATGCCATTCATGCTCTTGCGATCACAATCCATAGTATTACAAATCGGCCTTTTCACATGTGGGCGTTTGACCTCATTAAACTTATACATCCACCATCGAGAGGATGCATATGGATTTTGGTAGGAACAAAATGCTTTATAAAGTGGGTAGAGGTAGCTCCTTTAAGGAAGGCAATAAGACTATAAGTGTAGGTTTAGAACTCTAAAGCGTATTTTATCTGACAATGGTACTCCTTTTATCAATTCACGTGCCCACCAACTACTGGCTTCCTATAATATTGATTATGTAAAGTCCACGCCTTACTACCCAAAAGGAAATGGGCAAGCTAAGGCCACTAACAAGAGCTTGTTGAAGATACTTAGCTGCATGGTTCATGATAATCACAAGGAATAGCATGACAAGCTACCATTAGCACTTTGGGCCTATAGGACATCTAAATAAAGGTCGATTTAAGAAACTCATTTTTCTTTAGTATATGGGGTGAAGGCAATAGTTCCTATAGAAGTCTTGATCCCATCTACTAAAATGGCTATCAACACTAAGCTCAAACTTGACACATTACGAGTGATGGACTTAGAAGTATTAGATGAAAGGTGTGATATTCCCAAACGCAATCTTATCAATTATCAGCATAGACTTGGAGTGGTATACAATCATTTGGTGAGAAAGAGATTATTCCAACAAGGCAACGTCATACTTTATGCAACCCGGCATGTGTACTGAGGTACCCTAATGCCTAAGTTTACACTTAAATGGGAAGGACCCTTCATAGTTGAGGAAGTGCACGAAAGTGGATATTGCAAACTTAGAAATCCTAAGACGGATGCTATTACTACCCCTGTTAACTTTGAATATATCAAGAAGTTCCATTTGTAAAGAGGAAACTACAGTAAAATTAAATGAATGAAATTTACAGCTCGAGTTGTACAAGCTTATTTTGCATATTTATTTCTACTATTGTCTCTTTTGTGCACTACATATTAAAAGAAAATAGTAACAAAGTGTCAACGTTTATAATGCTGCAACTTGGTAAGAGACATGTCTCTTAAGTGCACAATATACATTTATCTTATGAGTTGTTGACTTGTTGAAGCATTGACTCTTAGGCGCACTATATAATGCTCCATCAAATAAAACAATGACCCGCACTATTTGAGTTTGCAGTTGTGGAGCATGTCAAAATAGTTAAGTAGTGCGTAATACCCCCTTAACTTACGATATGATTGTCCAATGGAACTAACATTCCTTATTGCAATTGATATCTCCACATTACTGAATCATACATTTGAATCCTTATCTATAATTGGGAATATACTTCCAATGTGCAGGGTTTTCTTAAAAATTTATCAAGCCGTAAAGTAATCTATCTTATAAAGTACTGCTAAGGAAATGAAACATTTTCTAAGCGCATAATGATGCGAACTTTTGAGCGCTTGCCAAATTAATAAATAACTCATGTTAATCCATGATGTCCCACATTAAGACACGGATCTCAAATAAGAGAGAAGAAAAACAAGACATACTAAGCTCAACAAGTCCTTACACTCCATGTGGAGAAAAAAAAAGTGCAAAGAGAATAAGAGTAATACTACCAATACTTGACACTAGATATATAGTAGAATCAAGATTTGTGCCTGCAAGATGCTCCTCTCTCTTAAGTTCTGCCTTTGTAAGTTCGGCTCTCAGTAGCTCACATATTTCCTCAATATCTCGACTGCCCAACACATTTTGAGCTTCAGCTACAATAATTTCCATCTTATTGAGCTTGAACATAAAGGCACATGCTGTAGTGATACTACTAATCAAAAGTTTGAGATTCTCTATGGACAATGAATGCCAAGCCTCATCAAATAGCCTTATAGATTGCCTAAGTAAGCCCAAGATATGAATAGTCACATTGGAACTCAAATAGACAGATCCCGTCCAAAAATCCCCCTCCATCCTGTGTAAGTGCTCCAGTGGTGTTAGGAGGTTAGAAGGAGTCATGAAACCATGAAAGGAGGCGGTATCGTCTGAGCTCGCTACTACCTTAGTTGTGGCTCCTTTATCTCCATGTTGTAACGTTCTAATCTTTAGGGGAAGTGATGCTATAGGATCTCTTAGAATAAGCAAAGTCACATTACTACAAAGAGCAAGGACATTGCTGACTACGGTAGCATCCATAGAAACACTGGGCATAACATGTGTCTCCTTGTTACAAAACCCTGTACCTATCAAAGTATCAATAAATTCTTGGATCACACTTTCTTCCAAGAATGAAAAATCACTACCTTCACAATCATCAATGATATTGAATATATTAGAGATTCTAACATTACCATGGGTGCCTTCATCAGCCTACTTTGTGAAGTCTGTTTCATCATTGGATTACCCTTCTTGGTCGTCATCAATGTCTATCACATAATTTTCTCTATCATTATTTGTACATTTGAGAGAGTCCCCATAATTAACCAATTCAACATCATCTTCTCCTTCATTAACAACCTTAATAACAACAGGTGGATCTTTAGCTCAAAGCACCTTTCACATGCCGTAGTGACTTGGAAAAGGTCGAGCGATAGGAGGGACATATTGACTTGAAGAAGTGCCTTTAGGAATGCTACCACTTACTCCATTAGGATGATTCTTCACCACTTTCTGTCTAGTAGAAGTGTCAATCTTATCCTTTCCCTTTTGCTCCTATGACACACAAGATTGGGAAAACTAATAAGAGTAAACTTCAAGAAAATATTAGTGTATAAAAAAAAGGGGGGAGGAAGAGGAAGATGAGTGTATTGACAATGCTACCTCATGAATGCGGCTAAGCCTAGGTTGTTTGATGGTCAACGAAGGAGATGGTGAACGTTCATTTTGTGATTTACCCCGAGCATTATTATATGACTTCGTACTATTAGATGATTTTAGGTCTTCTTTAAGTTGAAAGTGAAATTTATATCTCCAGATGACTATTTCAAGCAAATCCTCTTTAGTTGTCTTTGAGGCATACTTGTTAAACCCATCCGAGCAATTTTTCCAATATGTAAGCTAGCCACTTGAAGTAACCTCAAAACGACTCATGGAAGGAAAGAATAATTGCTTAATCCTTTTATGAATATTCTTTTGACTCTCAAGTCTGAATGCTTTTCAATACTCATCAAAACTCTAATTAATGATCAAATCATATGACACTCTTTGATCAAGCCCTAATTGTTAAGTAACCTGATCAAGTGAATATTTCATGACACTATACCCAAGGAAACAATTAGAAGCATCGGCCTAATCATGAAGTGACAGAAGACCCCCAGGTGTACTTCATAAGATGAACTCTATCTCGACATCAGAAGGCTCATCATGAAGCTTTGTCAAGTTTACCATGTCATTTAAACCTGAAGGGTAGATTTTTTAGTACCATTCATATTTAGACAATTCCTTTGTACACAAACAAAAATTGAACTCATGGCAAGCATCAATGACATTCTTCAAAGTGCTTGGGAGTTTTCTATTAACCCATCCCTAAGCTTAGATCCTACTAGCATCAGAATGTATAATAAGGAGACTAGAATATCTCTTATAACATTCATAAAAGAACATATGGAGAAACATTAAGTCTATGTATGACACTATGACATATCTCCCTTGTAAGCGTATCGAAGCTTCATGAAAAAGGCCTAAGCACTTGTATAAGGAACCCAAGTAGAAAGGCCCTAAAGCAAAACTTTCCCCTCGCACAATGTGAATAGCTAAGTGGAAGAGTTAAGGAATAATACCTTTTTCGAGGCCCCCTGGGAATACGAACGATGATAACTAACCACTTCTAAACGAAGCTTCTGAGTTTTACAATTTATAAACCTATATTCTATCCTTAACTTGGTTTGACGGGCAAATATACCTATCGTTTTATAGCACAAATGAGTATAGGGTTGTCTCCACCAGGAATGGCTATAAACACTAGCACTAATTAATCTTCCTATTATTTAGTAATTTGATTTATCAAGTGATTAATTATTAAAACTCTAAATTGCTAACTAAACTACACTAATCCACAAATTAATGCCACTAACACAATGGTTACAAAACATTTACTAACAACACATTTAACATGTAGACTTGCTTCATTACTTAGCATGATACTACCAAAATACTTTTTGTCCTAATACTTGTTATCTGCAGAAAATTATAGTATGTAAGCATTCTTCTCAAAGCTAGTTACTTCTAATCCTAATTGTGTCTATTGGAATCTCTTCCTAATTAACAGCCAACTCAGATTGCATTAATGTCATGTTAATGTATCGATTCTCCTAAGGATATAGCAACTTTCCTAATAATATTTCTATTATTAGGAGTAAGTTGTTTCAATGAATTAGATCTATTTAATAGAATTGTCTCTTGACATATTCTATTGAAATCCATCCTAAGTCAATGTCGTGCACTACACCATACTTAGATTCATTAAGTGCAATTCATCAAAATTAACATTTATCAAGAAACCACTAGTTCATGCACTTAATCATACTAAATGATGTAGCAAGTCCTAACATACTACTCACATATAATGAAGAAACAAAACATATCAATAAAATG
This sequence comes from Lumnitzera littorea, assembly GCA_024138015.1. Lineage (NCBI taxonomy): Eukaryota > Viridiplantae > Streptophyta > Magnoliopsida > Myrtales > Combretaceae > Lumnitzera > Lumnitzera littorea. The sequence continues at coordinate 68,483,250 of JAMXBB010000010.1, forward strand.
TAGAAATAACAAGAAATTAACATAGAACATGTAGAAGAATACAACCTTGTTTTGAATTCAACTGTAGAAATTTGATAAATATATAAACAATGAATTTCCATTGTCTCTCTCGAGTAATTTTGGGAAAGGTACAAGGTACAACACTTAGAAACTATACTAAAAGAAAATAATTGAAAATACAATGGGTACGAAGATGTGTGAATGAATGTATGATCCAATCCCCCCTTTTGTCTGAAAATTGTGGTGTGTTTATATTTTTCTCGTCAAAAGGTTCAAAATACACTACTTCAAGACACCTCCTGACATTTAGACTCGTTACGTACACCAGTTCGTATGAAACAATTTAAAAAGAATCATTGTATCCGCTCCCATCACACTAGTGACTCGAGGAGTGATCTTCTCATCGCAAATATTCTACCTAATTACGCCCGTGATTAAGGGCGTGATCATCCTTCTAAGGTGATGTCATGACCATGATGAACAGGTGAAAAAATAGCTTCGGCCTTGGTTACTCCCTTAAACACAACCGTAATGGAGAGAGTGTCGAGCACTGAACACTCGAATTCTTTTTTATCACGCCCGTGATGAGTCTCAATTAATCTTCCTTTAGCATTCTTCCTTTATCACGGTCGTGATAGCTCTAAATCTCCTTGTTCTTGTTGAATTTTGTCCATTTTGCTTTTAAATAATCTAAAATTGATATATTACACAATGAATTACCAAGAACTTGAGAAATAAACACATTTATGGTCAATTTATACCTAAATGTGCCTAAAAAGTATAGAGTGATTTATACTTATCAATAACCAATAAGCAATGAAAGCTTCCAACTCATACCTGAAATGTAAAACAAAGTAGATCAAGCTAGGGGTATAAAGTGAACATCAATAGGAAAAGGGCACATGATGACTATGTCACATCAAAATGTTGGAACTTACTCGCATTGATATCAAAGCCCCATCTTATTCCCTTATCTAGCCTAAAGAAATGCTTGATCCATGCACTAAGCATACCATGTCTGCGAGTATGTAAAGCCTCTTTTTTGTCTACTTCCAATAGTTCAATCAATGCCTAATCTTCTTTCAAGATTGAAGCTATGGTAATGTCAGTTAATCCAAGATTAGGAAGGCTTAGAAAGACAGCAACATGCTCTAATGTCGAAGTTATCTTACCCTATGCTATCACAAAGGTATGTAATTAAGTATTCTAACGGGACACAATAGCTTGCTAAATTTCCATCTCTTATGGGCAATGCAAAGTTAAACAAGAAGATACCCATATGGGATAGTGTACCCCTACCTCTTCTAAAATGGATGTATATTCGAAATTCTTGAAAATATATATCACCTAAGACAACTAGCCATTTACTATGTGCTTCGAGCCATCGAAGCTACTTTTTAAAAGAGAGATTTCTTTCTTCTCGTTTCTAAAACGCAACACAAAATCTGCTTCTATCTCAACCATGTTATGTATTGGAGGTTCTTGTCTTATGAAGCGAAGCTTACCATCCTCAAGTAGATGTGGATGTGTATCTCACCTCTTTATATCTCGCCAAAAGAAGTCACCTTCAATAATCGGATCTACCCATTTATCCCTAAGTAAGGGGATTGCTAGAATGTGATCATCAAAATATGCCAAAACTTTATTGTTCTTATCAGCATTGTTACTACGAGAAAGGCTCTTCCCAGATTCTTTGCCCATGTCAATGACCCCTAAAGGCAGTAGTGATATCTATATGCAAGTATGAAAGAAAGTGAGCACCTACAAAGGAAGGGAAGTAAGAGAGTTAGTAGAAATAAAGAGAATTCAGAAAGTATGACATCCACTTATGAAAACTAGAGATAATACATATGCACAAAGACTCTTGCAATGCGTAATGATAATACGCAATTCACACATGAGATCAGTGTTAACATACCCAACTCACATGTTTACGATGGTGTTTAACTGATACATTCCAATACATGTGTTCATGTTAGAAGATCTAGTGCTCAATACCTCATGCTTAGCTCGTGCAATGGGCTTGTATCTCTTCACATTTATGTTAGGAAAGCTTATAATTTGACTACTTGCTTACTGTTCACATATCAAGTGCTATGGAGTTAAGGCCTATATCATGCTCAAGCCTTATGTCATGTTCAAGAGTTAGGTAGTGTTCACGCCTTGCGTGACGTTCATACCTTATGTCATGTTCATAGGATATGTTATGTTTAAGCCTTGCATCATGCTGAAACCACATATCATGTTTAGAGCTTACATCACATTCAGGCCTCACATCGAATTTAGGCCTCACGTTGTATCATGTTCAAGAATCGTAATATGTTCAAGATTTATTTTACATTCAAGGCTCATGTTATGTTTCGAGATTATGTCGAGTTCAAGGTTCACCTCAAGTGTAAGGTTTACGTCGTGGTTAACAATCATGTATACAACTTATCCTTGATTGTCATGTCAAATTATGTTCAACGGTCGCAATTATAGCTCATGTTCACTCATATTCAACTCTAATGTTCAAGATTTACGTTCACTCTCATATTCAAATGCTTAAGTACAATCCTTATGTTCACTCATGATCAAGACTCATGTATCAAGGCTCATGTTCAACTCACATGAGGAGACTCATGTTCAGCTTAAATGCCAAAAGTGCAATCTCCAATTTACATATTCAACTTACGCGTACTCATATAGGAAGTTTAGAAGTGTTTGTGTTAGAAGCCCACATACACGTACCAAAGGGACTACGCTAAATTGAAGTATTCGACTCTCATGTGTTGATGCACAAGGTTTATGTCTCGTTCATGTGTGCTAAGCTCACAGACTTGTGCTCCACTCTTACACGCTCATGTTCAAGGTTCACATTCAAATTCACATTTTATGGTTATGTGCAAGCCTCATAGTTATTCTACATAATTATCCCATAAGTGTTTGTATTGAGGGGCAATCAAGTTCATTTCACATATTGCCTCACAAGTGTTTATGTTCATGTTACTCTCATATCCTCATGTATAAGACTTGTGTTCAAATTGCATATGTTCACCTTACACTTGACTCTCATGTGCTCATGTGTGTATGTTCTTATGACCTAAGACTTATGATTTAATTCGTGTTTTAAGTTACAATTGGTTTAGAGGCCATATATGACCCAAGTATTATACCTCTTTGCTATCACCTATTGATGAAGATCGGCAGTCAAGTTACGACCATATACTTTTAACTCTCGATTGGCAAACAATCACGGTCTAGGTGGTAAAGACTCTATTCTCTTAAAACTGTACCGATTTTTGTTGACTGTTGTTAGTTTGACATGTGGTCCTCAAGTTACAATCACGAACTTTTGATCCTTTGTTGTAGGCAGCTACTGTCCAGGCAATGAAGAGATCCTCTTTAAACCAAATTCTCAAATGTTGATTATGCTACCTACAAAGCATAGAAAATGAGATGTTAGTCTCAAAATTTACAGAAAAGGGGGGGGG